>CM069862.1:9554912-9762412 GCA_036172795.1 Pelodytes ibericus | reverse complement strand
TCGTCACAGAAGTCCCGTTGGTCGTGCCGGGCGGCAGCAGAGGAGTCTGCGCTCAACGCGCAGACATCCCCTGCTGTTAGAGAGGGGGATCCAGGTCCCCTGCAGTTCTGTGGGACCTGGATCGCTGTCTTATAGTCTGACCTCAATTTGAGGTCAGATTATAAAACGACCTCGAATGTAAGACGAGGGGTATTTTTCAGAGCATTTGCTCTGAAAAAAACCTTGTCTTATATTCGAGCAAATACGGTATTACATTTTATTTTCGGTAAAATATTGGCATCAGGCCAATGTTAAGTCTATGGAGACATTACCAAGGCCGGTATTTTTTTGAAGAAAAGGTGGCAACCCTAATAGTAGGTGGAACTGTCCCTTTAAAAAGGGGCTCTGTCACCCAAACACTGATTATAATATGAATATGGAGATTATAAAATGAACAAAACCAAGTTGAGTTTCGCAGAACTGCAGCTACCTGAAGAACAGTCAAATTAATTCCAATACAAACGTTTAGAGAAATGATGTCTTTAGGCACAGAGGGCACATTGCCTCACAGATCCAGGCACGCTGTTAGACCATATGGCAGAGGTTGGTTTGCAGTTTTGACATTGAAGTTATTCACACGTGTAATGAGGATGGGGATATATTGGCAGTTCTCCTCTGGAGTGAGCCCTTGTCCTTAGGAGCTGTGCCTTATATAATGCTCTATTATAAACATACAGTGAGCTGTCAGTCAAGGAGGGGGGAGACGATTTCTGGGAGGTCTGTGCTTTCCAGAGATCTCCTGCTGCTTTGCACAGAGCCCCATGTCAGCCACCTTTTCCAACCCTGATTATACAGTGTCAATCAATCAATGTCAGTATCACAACATCACACATAATGAACTGGTAAACCAACTAGCAACTAGCACACTAGAGTGATTCATTAGCATATGGTGCGGGGCAGGTCTAATCATTGGTTACACTGAATGAAGAGAGTAAAAGAATGATAAAAAAAACTGTCTGTACATTGTGTTAGCAAAATTACAGCAAATGCATGTTTCCAGGGACACATATTTGTTCCACATGCTGCAGAAAGAGCATGCAAAGTGCAGCCCGGCAGTATGTAGGATGTATATACACACACACACACACACACACAATCCAATTCATGTAAAGTGCAGCCCAGCAGTATGTAGGATGTATATACACACAAACACACAATCCAATTCATGTAAAGTGCAGCCCGGCAGTATGTAGGATGTATATACACACACACACACACACAATCCAATTCATGTAAAGTGCAGCCCAGCAGTATGTAGGATGTATATACACACACACACAATCCAATTCATGTAAAGTGCAGCCCAGCAGTATGTAGGATGTATATATACACACACACACACAATCCAATTCATGTAAAGTGCAGCCCAGCAGTATGTAGGATGTATATACACACACACACACACACAATCCAATTCATGTAAAGTGCAGCCCAGCAGTATGTAGGATGTATATACACACACACACAATCCAATTCATGTAAAGTGCAGCCCAGCAGTATGTAGGATGTATATACACACACACAATCCAATTCATGTAAAGTGCAGCCCGGCAGTATGTATGATGTATATACACACAGACACAATCCAATTCATGTAAAGTGCAGCCCGGCAGTATGTAGGATGTATATATACACACACACAATCCAATTCATGTAAAGTGCAGCCCGGCAGTATGTAGGATGTATATACACACACACACAATCCAATTCATGTAAAGTGCAGCCTGGCAGTATGTAGGATGTATATACACACACACACAATCGAATTCATGTCAAGTGCAGCCTGGCAGTATGTAGGATGTATATACACACACACACAATCCAATTCATGTAATGTGTAGCCTGGCAGTATGTAGGATGTATATACACACACACACAATCCAATTCATGTAAAGTGCAGCCCGGCAGTATGTAGGATGTATACCCACACAGACACACAATCCAATTCATGTAAAGTGCAGCCCTGCAGTATGTAGGATGTATATACACACACACAATCCAATTCATGTAAAGTGCAGCCCGGCAGTATGTAGGATGTATATACACACACACAATCCAATTCATGTAAAGTGCAGCCTGGCAGTATGTAGGATGTATATACACACACACACAATCCAATTCATGTAATGTGTAGCCTGGCAGTATGTAGGATGTATATACACACACACACAATCTAATTCATGTAAAGTGCAGCCCGGCAGTATGTAGGATGTATATACACACACACACAATCCAATTCATGTAAAGTGCAGCCTGGCAGTATGTAGGATGTATATACACACACACAATCCAATTCATGTAAAGTGCAGCCCGGCAGTATGTAGGATGTATATACACACACACACAATCCAATTCATGTAAAGTGCAGCCCGGCAGTATGTAGGATGTATATACACACACACACAATCCAATTCATGTAAAGTGCAGCCCGGCAGTATGTACGATGTATACACACAGACACACAATCCAATTCATGTAAAGTGCAGCCCGGCAGTATGTAGGATGTATATACACACACACACAATCCAATTCATGTAAGGTGCAGCCCGGCAGTATGTAGGATGTATATACACACACACAATCCAATTCATGTAACGTGCAGCCTGGCAGTATGTAGGATGTATATACACACAGACACAATCCAATTAATGTAAAGTGCAGCCCGGCAGTATGTAGGATGGATATATACACACACACAATCTAATTCATGTAAAGTGCAGCCCGGCAGTATGTAGGATGTATATACACACACACACAATCCAATTCATGTAAAGTGCAGCCCGGCAGTATGTAGGATGTATATACACACAGACACAATCCAATTAATGTAAAGTGCAGCCCGGCAGTATGTAGGATGGATATATACACACACACAATCCAATTCATGTAAAGTGCAGCCCGGCAGTATGTAGGATGTATATACACACACACACAATCCAATTCATGTAAAGTGCAGCCCGGCAGTATGTAGGATGTATATACACACACACACAATCCAATTCATGTAAAGTGCAGCCTGGCAGTATGTAGGATGTATATACACACAGACACACAATCCAATTCATGTAAAGTGCAGCCCAGCAGTATGTAGGATGGATATACACACAGACACACACAATCCAATTCATGTAAAGTGCAGCCCGGCAGTATGTAAGATGTATATATACACACACACACAATCCAATTCATGTAAAGTGCAGCCCGGCAGTATGTAGGATGTATATACACACACACACAATCCAATTCGTGTAAAGTGCAGCCCGGCAGTATGTAGAATGTATATACGCACACACACAATCCAATTCATGTAAAGTGCAGCCCAGAAGTATGTAGGATGTATATACACACACAGACACAATCCAATTCATGTAAAGTGCAGCCCGGCAGTATGTAGGATGTATATACACACACACACACACACAATCCAATTCATGTAAAGTGCAGCCCGGCAGTATGTAGGATGTATATACACACAGACACAATCCAATTCATGTAAAGTGCAGCCCGGCAGTATGTAGGATGTATATACACACACACACAATCCAATTCATGTAAAGTGCAGCCCGGCAGTATGTAGGATGTATATACACACACACACACAATCCAATTCATGTAAAGTGCAGCCCGGCAGTATGTAGGATGTATATACACACACACACAATCCAATTCATGTAAAGTGCAGCCAGGCAGTATGTAGGATGTATATACACACACACACAATCCAATTCATATATAGTGCAGCCTGGCAGTATGTAGGATGTATATACACACACACACACAATCCAATTCATGTAAAGTGCAGCCCAGCAGTATGTAGGATGTATATACACACACACAATCCAATTCATGTAAAGTGCAGCCCGGCAGTAAGTAGGATGTATATACACAGACACAATCCAATTCATGTAAAGTGCAGCCAGGCAGTATATAGGATGTATATACACACAAACAATCCAATTCATGTAAAGTGTAGCCCGGCAGTATGTAGGATGTATATACACACAAACACAATCCAATTCATGTAAAGTGCAGCCCGGCAGTATGTAGGATGTATATACACACACACACACACACACAATCCAATTCATGTAAAGTGCAGCCCGGCAGTATGTAGGATGTATATACACACACACACACACACACAATCCAATTCATGTAAAGTGCAGCCCGGCAGTATGTAGGATGTAAATACACACACACACAATCCAATTCATGTAAAGTGCAGCCCAGCAGTATGTAGGATGTATATACACACACACACACACAATCCAATTCATGTAAAGTGCAGCCCGGCAGTATGTAGGATGTATATACACACAGACACAATCCAATTCATGTAAAGTGCAGCTATATACACACAGACATAATCCAATTCATGTAAAGTGCAGCCCGGCAGTATGTAGGATGTATATATACACACACACACACAATCCAATTCATGTAAAGTGCAGCCCGGCAGTATGTAGGATATATATACACACACACAATCCAATTCATGTAAAGTGCAGCCCAGCAGTATGTAGGATGTATATACACACACAGACACAATCCAATTCATGTAAAGTGCAGCCCGGCAGTATGTAGGATGTATATACACAGACACAATCCAATGCATGTAAAGTGTAGCCCGGCAGTATGTAGGATGTATATACACACACACACAATCCAATTCATGTAATGTGTAGCCCGGCAGTATGTAGGATGTATATACACACAAACACAATCCAATTCATGTAAAGTGCAGCCCGGCAGTATGTAGGATGTATATACACACACACACACAATCCAATTCATGTAAAGTGCAGCCCGGCAGTATGTAGGATGTATATACACACACACACACACACACAATCCAATTCATGTAAAGTGCAGCCCGGCAGTATGTAGGATGTAAATACACACACACACAATCCAATTCATGTAAAGTGCAGCCCAGCAGTATGTAGGATGTATATACACACACACACACACAATCCAATTCATGTAAAGTGCAGCCCGGCAGTATGTAGGATGTATATACACACAGACACAATCCAATTCATGTAAAGTGCAGCCTGGCAGTATGTAGGATGTATATACACACACACACAATCCAATTCATGTAAAGTGCAGCCCGGCAGTATGTAGGATGTATATATACACACACACACACAATCCAATTCATGTAAAGTGCAGCCCGGCAGTATGTAGGATATATATACACACACACAATCCAATTCATGTAAAGTGCAGCCCGGCAGTAAGTAGGATGTATATACACAGACACAATCCAATTCATGTAAAGTGCAGCCAGGCAGTATATAGGATGTATATACACACAAACAATCCAATTCATGTAAAGTGTAGCCCGGCAGTATGTAGGATGTATATACACACAAACACAATCCAATTCATGTAAAGTGCAGCCCGGCAGTATGTAGGATGTATATACACACACACACACACAATCCAATTCATGTAAAGTGCAGCCCGGCAGTATGTAGGATGTATATACACACACACACACACAATCCAATTCATGTAAAGTGCAGCCCGGCAGTATGTAGGATGTAAATACACACACACACAATCCAATTCATGTAAAGTGCAGCCCAGCAGTATGTAGGATGTATATACACACACACACACAATCCAATTCATGTAAAGTGCAGCCCGGCAGTATGTAGGATGTATATACACACAGACACAATCCAATTCATGTAAAGTGCAGCCTGGCAGTATGTAGGATGTATATACACACAGACACAATCCAATTCATGTAAAGTGCAGCCCGGCAGTATGTAGGATGTATATATACACACACACACACAATCCAATTCATGTAAAGTGCAGCCCGGCAGTATGTAGGATATATATACACACACACAATCCAATTCATGTAAAGTGCAGCCCGGCAGTATGTAGGATATATATACACACACACAATCCAATTCATGTAAAGTGCAGCCCGGCAGTATGTAGGATGTATATACACACACACAATCCAATTCATGTAAAGTGCAGCCCGGCAGTATGTAGGATGTATATACACACACAATCCAATTCATGTAAAGTGTAGCCCGGCAGTATGTAGGATGTATTTACACACACACACAATCCAATTCATGTAATGTGCAGCCCGGCAGTATCTAGGATGTATATACACACCCACACACAATCCAATTCATGTAAAATGCAGCCCGGCAGTATGTAGGATGTATATATACACACACACACACACAATCCAATTCATGTAAAGTGCAGCCCGGCAGTATGTAGGATGTAAATACACACAAACACACAATCCAATTCATGTAAAGTGCAGTCCAGCAGTATGTAGGATGTATATACACACACACACACAATCCAATTCATGTAAAGTGCAGCCCGGCAGTATGTAGGATGTATATACACACAGACACAATCCAATTCATGTAAAGTGCAGCCTGGCAGTATGTAGGATGTATAAACACACAGACACAATCCAATTCATGTAAAGTGCAGCCCGGCAGTATGTAGGATGTATATATGCATTCACACACACAATCCATTTCATGTAAAGTGCAGCAAGGCAGTATGTAGGATGTATATACACACACACAATCCAATTCATGTAAAGTGCAGCCCAGCAGTATGTAGGATGTATATACACACACAGACACACAATCCAATTCATGTAAAGTGCAGCCTGTCGGTATGTAGGATGTATATACACACACAATCCAATTCATGTAAAGTGCAGCCCGGCAGTATGTAGGATGTATATATACACACACACACAATCCAATTCATGTAAAGTGCAGCCCGGCAGTATGTAGGATGTATATACACACACACACAATCCAATTCATGTAAAGTGCAGCCCGGCAGTATGTAGGATGTAAATACACACAGACACAATCCAATTCATGTAAAGTGCAGCCCGGCAGTATGTAGGATGTATACACACACACACAATCCAATTCATGTAAAGTGCAGCCCGGCAGTATGTAGGATGTATATACACACACACAATCCAATTCATGTAAAGTGCAGCCCGGCAGTATGTAGGATGTATATACACACAGACACAATCCAATTCATGTAAAGTGCAGCCCGGCATTATGTAGGATGTATATACACACACACACAATCCAATTCATGTAAAGTGCAGCCCGGCAGTATGTAGGATGTATATACACACACACAATCCAATTCATGTAAAGTGCAGCCCGGCAGTATGTAGGATGTATATACACACACACACACACAATCCAATTCATGTAAAGTGCAGCCCGGCAGTATGTAGGATGTATATATACACACACACACACAATCCAATTCATGTAAAGTGCAGCCCGGCAGTATGTAGGATGTATATACACACACACAATCCAATTCATGTAAAGTGCAGCCTGGCAGTATGTAGGATGTATATACACACACAATCCAATTCATGTAAAGTGCAGCCCGGCAGTATGTAGGATGTATATATACACACACACACAATCCAATTCATGTAAAGTGCAGCCCGGCAGTATGTAGGATGTATATACACACACACAATCCAATTCATGTAAAGTGCAGCCCGGCAGTATGTAGGATGTATATACACACACACAATCCAATTCATGTAAAGTGCAGCCCAGCAGTATGTAGGATGTATATACACACACAGACACACAATCCAATTCATGTAAAGTGCAGCCTGGCAGTATGTAGGATGTATATACACACACAATCCAATTCATGTAAAGTGCAGCCCGGCAGTATGTAGGATGTATATATACACACACACACAATCCAATTCATGTAAAGTGCAGCCCGGCAGTATGTAGGATGTATATACACACACACACAATCCAATTCATGTAAAGTGCAGCCCGGCAGTATGTAGGATGTAAATACACACAGACACAATCCAATTCATGTAAAGTGCAGCCCGGCAGTATGTAGGATGTATACACACACACACACAATCCAATTCATGTAAAGTGCAGCCCGGCAGTATGTAGGATGTATATACACACACACAATCCAATTCATGTAAAGTGCAGCCCGGCAGTATGTAGGATGTATATACACACAGACACAATCCAATTCATGTAAAGTGCAGCCCGGCATTATGTAGGATGTATATACACACACACACAATCCAATTCATGTAAAGTGCAGCCCGGCAGTATGTAGGATGTATATACACACACACAATCCAATTCATGTAAAGTGCAGCCCGGCAGTATGTAGGATGTATATACACACACACACACACAATCCAATTCATGTAAAGTGCAGCCCGGCAGTATGTAGGATGTATATACACACACACACACAATCCAATTCATGTAAAGTGCAGCCCGGCAGTATGTAGGATGTATATACACACACACACACAATCCAATTCATGTAAAGTGCAGCCCGGCAGTATGTAGGATGTATATACACACACACACAATCCAATTCATGTAAAGTGCAGTCCAGCAGTATGTAGGATGTATATACACACACACACAATCCAATTCATGTAAAGTGCAGCCCGGCAGTATGTAGGATGTATATACACACACACAATCCAATTCATGTAAAGTGCAGCCCGGCAGTATGTATGATGTATATACACACAGACACAATCCAATTCATGTAAAGTGCAGCCCGGCAGTATGTAGGATGTATATATACACACACACAATCCAATTCATGTAAAGTGCAGCCCGGCAGTATGTAGGATGTATATACACACACACACAATCCAATTCATGTAAAGTGCAGCCTGGCAGTATGTAGGATGTATATACACACACACACAATCGAATTCATGTCAAGTGCAGCCTGGCAGTATGTAGGATGTATATACACACACACACAATCCAATTCATGTAATGTGTAGCCTGGCAGTATGTAGGATGTATATACACACACACACAATCCAATTCATGTAAAGTGCAGCCCGGCAGTATGTAGGATGTATACCCACACAGACACACAATCCAATTCATGTAAAGTGCAGCCCTGCAGTATGTAGGATGTATATACACACACACAATCCAATTCATGTAAAGTGCAGCCCGGCAGTATGTAGGATGTATATACACACACACAATCCAATTCATGTAAAGTGCAGCCTGGCAGTATGTAGGATGTATATACACACACACACAATCCAATTCATGTAATGTGTAGCCTGGCAGTATGTAGGATGTATATACACACACACACAATCTAATTCATGTAAAGTGCAGCCCGGCAGTATGTAGGATGTATATACACACACACACAATCCAATTCATGTAAAGTGCAGCCTGGCAGTATGTAGGATGTATATACACACACACAATCCAATTCATGTAAAGTGCAGCCCGGCAGTATGTAGGATGTATATACACACACACACAATCCAATTCATGTAAAGTGCAGCCCGGCAGTATGTAGGATGTATATACACACACACACAATCCAATTCATGTAAAGTGCAGCCCGGCAGTATGTACGATGTATACACACAGACACACAATCCAATTCATGTAAAGTGCAGCCCGGCAGTATGTAGGATGTATATACACACACACACAATCCAATTCATGTAAGGTGCAGCCCGGCAGTATGTAGGATGTATATACACACACACAATCCAATTCATGTAACGTGCAGCCTGGCAGTATGTAGGATGTATATACACACAGACACAATCCAATTAATGTAAAGTGCAGCCCGGCAGTATGTAGGATGGATATATACACACACACAATCTAATTCATGTAAAGTGCAGCCCGGCAGTATGTAGGATGTATATACACACACACACAATCCAATTCATGTAAAGTGCAGCCCGGCAGTATGTAGGATGTATATACACACAGACACAATCCAATTAATGTAAAGTGCAGCCCGGCAGTATGTAGGATGGATATATACACACACACAATCCAATTCATGTAAAGTGCAGCCCGGCAGTATGTAGGATGTATATACACACACACACAATCCAATTCATGTAAAGTGCAGCCCGGCAGTATGTAGGATGTATATACACACACACACAATCCAATTCATGTAAAGTGCAGCCTGGCAGTATGTAGGATGTATATACACACAGACACACAATCCAATTCATGTAAAGTGCAGCCCAGCAGTATGTAGGATGGATATACACACAGACACACACAATCCAATTCATGTAAAGTGCAGCCCGGCAGTATGTAAGATGTATATATACACACACACACAATCCAATTCATGTAAAGTGCAGCCCGGCAGTATGTAGGATGTATATACACACACACACAATCCAATTCGTGTAAAGTGCAGCCCGGCAGTATGTAGAATGTATATACGCACACACACAATCCAATTCATGTAAAGTGCAGCCCAGAAGTATGTAGGATGTATATACACACACAGACACAATCCAATTCATGTAAAGTGCAGCCCGGCAGTATGTAGGATGTATATACACACACACACACACACAATCCAATTCATGTAAAGTGCAGCCCGGCAGTATGTAGGATGTATATACACACAGACACAATCCAATTCATGTAAAGTGCAGCCCGGCAGTATGTAGGATGTATATACACACACACACAATCCAATTCATGTAAAGTGCAGCCCGGCAGTATGTAGGATGTATATACACACACACACACAATCCAATTCATGTAAAGTGCAGCCCGGCAGTATGTAGGATGTATATACACACACACACAATCCAATTCATGTAAAGTGCAGCCAGGCAGTATGTAGGATGTATATACACACACACACAATCCAATTCATATATAGTGCAGCCTGGCAGTATGTAGGATGTATATACACACACACACACAATCCAATTCATGTAAAGTGCAGCCCAGCAGTATGTAGGATGTATATACACACACACAATCCAATTCATGTAAAGTGCAGCCCGGCAGTAAGTAGGATGTATATACACAGACACAATCCAATTCATGTAAAGTGCAGCCAGGCAGTATATAGGATGTATATACACACAAACAATCCAATTCATGTAAAGTGTAGCCCGGCAGTATGTAGGATGTATATACACACAAACACAATCCAATTCATGTAAAGTGCAGCCCGGCAGTATGTAGGATGTATATACACACACACACACACAATCCAATTCATGTAAAGTGCAGCCCGGCAGTATGTAGGATGTATATACACACACACACACACACACAATCCAATTCATGTAAAGTGCAGCCCGGCAGTATGTAGGATGTAAATACACACACACACAATCCAATTCATGTAAAGTGCAGCCCAGCAGTATGTAGGATGTATATACACACACACACACACAATCCAATTCATATAAAGTGCAGCCCGGCAGTATGTAGGATGTATATACACACAGACACAATCCAATTCATGTAAAGTGCAGCTATATACACACAGACATAATCCAATTCATGTAAAGTGCAGCCCGGCAGTATGTAGGATGTATATATACACACACACACACAATCCAATTCATGTAAAGTGCAGCCCGGCAGTATGTAGGATATATATACACACACACAATCCAATTCATGTAAAGTGCAGCCCAGCAGTATGTAGGATGTATATACACACACAGACACAATCCAATTCATGTAAAGTGCAGCCCGGCAGTATGTAGGATGTATATACACAGACACAATCCAATGCATGTAAAGTGTAGCCCGGCAGTATGTAGGATGTATATACACACACACACAATCCAATTCATGTAATGTGTAGCCCGGCAGTATGTAGGATGTATATACACACAAACACAATCCAATTCATGTAAAGTGCAGCCCGGCAGTATGTAGGATGTATATACACACACACACACAATCCAATTCATGTAAAGTGCAGCCCGGCAGTATGTAGGATGTATATACACACACACACACACACACAATCCAATTCATGTAAAGTGCAGCCCGGCAGTATGTAGGATGTAAATACACACACACACAATCCAATTCATGTAAAGTGCAGCCCAGCAGTATGTAGGATGTATATACACACACACACACACAATCCAATTCATGTAAAGTGCAGCCCGGCAGTATGTAGGATGTATATACACACAGACACAATCCAATTCATGTAAAGTGCAGCCTGGCAGTATGTAGGATGTATATACACACACACACAATCCAATTCATGTAAAGTGCAGCCCGGCAGTATGTAGGATGTATATATACACACACACACACAATCCAATTCATGTAAAGTGCAGCCCGGCAGTATGTAGGATATATATACACACACACAATCCAATTCATGTAAAGTGCAGCCCGGCAGTAAGTAGGATGTATATACACAGACACAATCCAATTCATGTAAAGTGCAGCCAGGCAGTATATAGGATGTATATACACACAAACAATCCAATTCATGTAAAGTGTAGCCCGGCAGTATGTAGGATGTATATACACACAAACACAATCCAATTCATGTAAAGTGCAGCCCGGCAGTATGTAGGATGTATATACACACACACACACACAATCCAATTCATGTAAAGTGCAGCCCGGCAGTATGTAGGATGTATATACACACACACACACACAATCCAATTCATGTAAAGTGCAGCCCGGCAGTATGTAGGATGTAAATACACACACACACAATCCAATTCATGTAAAGTGCAGCCCAGCAGTATGTAGGATGTATATACACACACACACACAATCCAATTCATGTAAAGTGCAGCCCGGCAGTATGTAGGATGTATATACACACAGACACAATCCAATTCATGTAAAGTGCAGCCTGGCAGTATGTAGGATGTATATACACACAGACACAATCCAATTCATGTAAAGTGCAGCCCGGCAGTATGTAGGATGTATATATACACACACACACACAATCCAATTCATGTAAAGTGCAGCCCGGCAGTATGTAGGATATATATACACACACACAATCCAATTCATGTAAAGTGCAGCCCGGCAGTATGTAGGATATATATACACACACACAATCCAATTCATGTAAAGTGCAGCCCGGCAGTATGTAGGATGTATATACACACACACAATCCAATTCATGTAAAGTGCAGCCCGGCAGTATGTAGGATGTATATACACACACAATCCAATTCATGTAAAGTGTAGCCCGGCAGTATGTAGGATGTATTTACACACACACACAATCCAATTCATGTAATGTGCAGCCCGGCAGTATCTAGGATGTATATACACACCCACACACAATCCAATTCATGTAAAATGCAGCCCGGCAGTATGTAGGATGTATATATACACACACACACACACAATCCAATTCATGTAAAGTGCAGCCCGGCAGTATGTAGGATGTAAATACACACAAACACACAATCCAATTCATGTAAAGTGCAGTCCAGCAGTATGTAGGATGTATATACACACACACACACAATCCAATTCATGTAAAGTGCAGCCCGGCAGTATGTAGGATGTATATACACACAGACACAATCCAATTCATGTAAAGTGCAGCCTGGCAGTATGTAGGATGTATAAACACACAGACACAATCCAATTCATGTAAAGTGCAGCCCGGCAGTATGTAGGATGTATATATGCATTCACACACACAATCCATTTCATGTAAAGTGCAGCAAGGCAGTATGTAGGATGTATATACACACACACAATCCAATTCATGTAAAGTGCAGCCCAGCAGTATGTAGGATGTATATACACACACAGACACACAATCCAATTCATGTAAAGTGCAGCCTGTCGGTATGTAGGATGTATATACACACACAATCCAATTCATGTAAAGTGCAGCCCGGCAGTATGTAGGATGTATATATACACACACACACAATCCAATTCATGTAAAGTGCAGCCCGGCAGTATGTAGGATGTATATACACACACACACAATCCAATTCATGTAAAGTGCAGCCCGGCAGTATGTAGGATGTAAATACACACAGACACAATCCAATTCATGTAAAGTGCAGCCCGGCAGTATGTAGGATGTATACACACACACACAATCCAATTCATGTAAAGTGCAGCCCGGCAGTATGTAGGATGTATATACACACACACAATCCAATTCATGTAAAGTGCAGCCCGGCAGTATGTAGGATGTATATACACACAGACACAATCCAATTCATGTAAAGTGCAGCCCGGCATTATGTAGGATGTATATACCAGGGCTTGACAAATCTAATTAGATTTTAGGAGCCAGCCAAAAAATTTAGGAGCCAGACAATCACGCAAGCATACACGCAATTCATAAACACACACGGCTTCTTCACATATATACACACACACACCTACTTTACATATACACATATATCCAAACACCTCACACACATCTACTTTACATATACACATATATCCAAACACCTCACACACATCTACTTTACATATGCACATAAATACAAACACCTCACACACCTACTTTACATATCCACATATATCCAAACACCTCACACACACCTACTTTACATATACACATATATACAAACACCTCACACACACACCTACTTTACATATACACATATATACAAACCCCTCACACACACCTACTTTACATATACACATATATACAAACACCTCACACACACCTACTTTACATATACACATATATACAAACACCTCACACACACACCTACTTTACATATACACATATATACAAACACCTCACACACACCTACTTTACATATACACATATATCCAAACACCTCACACACACCTACTTTATATATACACATATATCCAAACACCTCACACACACCTACTTTACATATACACATATATACAAACACCTCACACACACCTACTTTACATATACACATATATACAAACACCTCACACACACCTACTTTACATATACACATATATACAAACACCTCACACACACCTACTTTACATATACACATATATACAAACACACACCCACCTCACACAGTCTTTTCTTGATGTGTCCCCCTCCCTGCTGCTGTACCTCATTGCAGGGGAGGGGGACATCCGTGCTGCAGCATGTCCTCACTCATCAGCCTGCTGAGTGCCAGGATGTCACGTGACGACACCCGGCACTCAGACACGCGTTGCGCGAGGGGGCGGAGCTTGCAGACTGTGCTATACGCACAGACTTTACCCCCTCGCGCTCCGAAAAAAGAAAAAAACATCGGATGGCAGCGGCATGGGGACAGGGAAGGTAACTTCACCCAGGCGCCAGGTCTCATTTCCTGGTCGCCATGGCGACCTGGCGCCTGGGGTTTGTCGAGCCCTGGTATATACACACACACACAATCCAATTCATGTAAAGTGCAGCCCGGCAGTATGTAGGATGTATATACACACACACAATCCAATTCATGTAAAGTGCAGCCCGGCAGTATGTAGGATGTATATACACACACACACACACAATCCAATTCATGTAAAGTGCAGCCCGGCAGTATGTAGGATGTATATATACACACACACACACAATCCAATTCATGTAAAGTGCAGCCCGGCAGTATGTAGGATGTATATACACACACACAATCCAATTCATGTAAAGTGCAGCCTGGCAGTATGTAGGATGTATATACACACACAATCCAATTCATGTAAAGTGCAGCCCGGCAGTATGTAGGATGTATATATACACACACACACACACAATCCAATTCATGTAAAGTGCAGCCCGGCAGTATGTAGGATGTATATACACACACACAATCCAATTCATGTAAAGTGCAGCCCGGCAGTATGTAGGATGTATATACACACACACAATCCAATTCATGTAAAGTGCAGCCCAGCAGTATGTAGGATGTATATACACACACAGACACACAATCCAATTCATGTAAAGTGCAGCCTGGCAGTATGTAGGATGTATATACACACACAATCCAATTCATGTAAAGTGCAGCCCGGCAGTATGTAGGATGTATATATACACACACACACAATCCAATTCATGTAAAGTGCAGCCCGGCAGTATGTAGGATGTATATACACACACACACAATCCAATTCATGTAAAGTGCAGCCCGGCAGTATGTAGGATGTAAATACACACAGACACAATCCAATTCATGTAAAGTGCAGCCCGGCAGTATGTAGGATGTATACACACACACACACAATCCAATTCATGTAAAGTGCAGCCCGGCAGTATGTAGGATGTATATACACACACACAATCCAATTCATGTAAAGTGCAGCCCGGCAGTATGTAGGATGTATATACACACAGACACAATCCAATTCATGTAAAGTGCAGCCCGGCATTATGTAGGATGTATATACACACACACACAATCCAATTCATGTAAAGTGCAGCCCGGCAGTATGTAGGATGTATATACACACACACAATCCAATTCATGTAAAGTGCAGCCCGGCAGTATGTAGGATGTATATACACACACACACACACAATCCAATTCATGTAAAGTGCAGCCCGGCAGTATGTAGGATGTATATACACACACACACACAATCCAATTCATGTAAAGTGCAGCCCGGCAGTATGTAGGATGTATATACACACACACACACAATCCAATTCATGTAAAGTGCAGCCCGGCAGTATGTAGGATGTATATACACACACACACAATCCAATTCATGTAAAGTGCAGTCCAGCAGTATGTAGGATGTATATACACACACACAATCCAATTCATGTAAAGTGCAGCCTGGCAGTATGTACGATGTATATACACACACACACAATCCAATTCATGTAAAGTGCAGCCCGGCAGTATGTAGGATGTATATACACACACACACACAATCCAATTCATGTAAAGTGCAGCCCGGCAGTATGTAGGATGGATATACACACACAATCCAATTAATTATTAATTAATGGTTGGTGAAAAGGCACCTGTCTCCCGACCCACCTTTCCTCCATTCCTTTCCTCTATAATCATAATTTAATTCATGCCAAGCCCTGACTCCAAAAAGCACGGTAACTTTTCTAAAGGACAGCCCCTGTGGTTAAAGAAACCATTCAATAACTAAGGAAATTAGTTCCATCTTATTAATTTTCAATAACTAGAAATATTAGGTGACCCTCACCAAAGAAACCCAACTTAATCCAGTCAATATAATAGGGTGACAAGATAAGCCCCCATCTACAAGAGAACCGACATGTATCTGGCTGCCTGGTAATCTTGGGAGTCGTAGTTCATTGACAATTGGAGAACTAGGAAAGCTTTGCCAGAGGAGACTCTGTCTTTAGACTCAGAGGTTGTAGTCAGTGGCGTCCCGAGGGGGGGGCGGGGGGGGCGGACCGCACCGGGTGACACCTCCAGCGGGGGTGACACCCGTGCTGCCGGCACCCCCCCGCATCGCGCTGGCGCTGGCGCTGGTTAACTTTTTTTCTGGCAGCCGCATCCCCTGGACGCGGCCGCCGGAAAAAAGTTAAAAAAAAAAAAAAAAAAAATCCACCGCAACCGGAAGTGACGTTACGTCACATCCGGTTACTGTGTTTCCCTCCTCCGTGCAAGAGGGAAGACTGCACGGAGGAGGCGTCCGGGAGCAGAGAGCAGCATTCAGGTAAGTGATGGGGGAAGGGGGGGAGGAGGCTCTGGCTGGCACAATATTACTGGGCTCTGGCTGCACAATATTACTGGGGTCTGGCTGGCACTATATTACTGGGGTCTGGCTGGCACTATATTACTGGGGTCTGGCTGGCACAATATTACTGGGCTCTGGCTGCACAATATTACTGGGGTCTGGCTGCACAATATTACTGGGGTCTGGCTGGCACTATATTACTGGGGTCTGGCTGGCACTATATTACTGGGGTCTGGCTGGCACTATATTACTGGGGTCTGGCTGCACAATATTACTGGGGTCTGGCTGGCACTATATTACTGGGGTCTGGCTGGCACTATATTACTGGGGTCTGGCTGGCACAATATTACTGGGCTCTGGCTGGCACTATATTACTGGGGTCTGGCTGGCACTATATTACTGGGGTCTGGCTGGCACTATATTACTGGGCTCTGGCTGGCACTATATTACTGGGGTCTGGCTGGCACTATATTACTGGGGTCTGGCTGGCACTATATTACTGGGGTCTGGCTGGCACTATATTACTGGGGTCTGGCTGGCACAATATTACTGGGGTCTGGCTGCACAATATTACTGGGGTCTGGCTGGCACTATATTACTGGGGTCTGGCTGCACAATATTACTGGGGTCTGGCTGGCACTATATTACTGGGGTCTGGCTGGCACTATATTACTGGGGTCTGGCTGGCACTATATTACTGGGGTCTGGCTGGCACTATATTACTGGGGTCTGGCTGGCACTATATTACTGGGGTCTGGCTGGCACAATATTACTGGGCTCTGGCTGGCACTATATTACTGGGGTCTGGCTGGCACTATATTACTGGGGTCTGGCTGGCACTATATTACTGGGGTCTGGCTGGCACTATATTACTGGGGTCTGGCTGGCACTATATTACTGGGGTCTGGCTGGCACTATATTACTGGGCTCTGGCTGGCACTATATTACTGGGCTCTGGCTGGCACTATATTACTGGGGTCTGGCTGGCACTATATTACTGGGGTCTGGCTGGCACTATATTACTGGGGTCTGGCTGGCACTATATTACTGGGGTCTGGCTGGCACAATATTACTGGGGTCTGGCTGCACAATATTACTGGGGTCTGGCTGGCACTATATTACTGGGGTCTGGCTGCACAATATTACTGGGGTCTGGCTGGCACTATATTACTGGGGTCTGGCTGGCACTATATTACTGGGGTCTGGCTGGCACTATATTACTGGGGTCTGGCTGGCACTATATTACTGGGGTCTGGCTGGCACTATATTACTGGGGTCTGGCTGGCACAATATTACTGGGCTCTGGCTGGCACTATATTACTGGGGTCTGGCTGGCACTATATTACTGGGGTCTGGCTGGCACTATATTACTGGGGTCTGGCTGGCACTATATTACTGGGGTCTGGCTGGCACTATATTACTGGGCTCTGGCTGGCACTATATTACTGGGGTCTGGCTGGCACTATATTACTGGGGTCTGGCTGGCACTATATTACTGGGGTCTGGCTGGCACTATATTACTGGGGTCTGGCTGGCACTATATTACTGGGGTCTGGCTGGCACTATATTACTGGGGTCTGGCTGGCACTATATTACTGGGGTCTGGCTGGCACTATATTACTGGGGTCTGACTGGCACTATATTACTGGGGTCTGGCTGGCACTATATTACTGGGCTCTGGCTGGCACTATATTACTGGGGTCTGGCTGGCACTATATTACTGGGGTCTGGCTGGCACTATATTACTGGGCTCTGGCTGGCACTATATTACTGGGGTCTGGCTGGCACTATATTACTGGGGTCTGGCTGGCACTATATTACTGGGCTCTGGCTGGCACTATATTACTGGGGTCTGGCTGGCACTATATTACTGGGGTCTGGCTGGCACTATATTACTGGGGTCTGGCTGGCACTATATTACTGGGCATCTGGCTGCACAATATTACTGGGCATCTGGCTGGCACAATATTACAGGCATCTGGCTGCACAATATTACTGGGCTCTGGCTGGCACTATATTACTGGGGTCTGGCTGGCACTATATTACTGGGGTCTGGCTGGCACAATATTACTGGGGTCTGGCTGGCACTATATTACTGGGCTCTGGCTGGCACTATATTACTGGGCTCTGGCTGGCACTATATTACTGGGCATCTGGCTGCACAATATTACTGGGCATCTGGCTGCACAATATTACTGGGCATCTGGCTGGCACAATATTACAGGCATCTGGCTGGCACTATATTACTGGGGTCTGGCTGGCACTATATTACTGGGCTCTGGCTGGCACTATATTACTGGGCATCTGGCTGCACAATATTACTGGGCATCTGGCTGGCACAATATTACAGGCATCTGGCTGCACAATATTACTGGGCTCTGGCTGCACAATATTACAGGCATCTGACTGGCACAATATTACTGGGCATCTGGCTGGCACAATATTACAGGCATCTGGCTGGCACTATATTACTGGGCATCTGGCTGGCACTATATTACTGGGCTCTGACTGGCACTATATTACTGGGCATCTGGCTGGCACTATATTACTGAGCATCTGGCTGGCACTATTACTGGGCTCTGTGTGGCACAATATTACTGGTATCTGACTGGCACAATATTACTGGTATCTGACTGGCACACTATTAATGGGCTATATCTATAATTGTAAAATTATAATTGTAAAATTTTCAAAACATTGAAAAAATTGTGGGTGTTTTCTACATTTTTATTATGGGGGGGGGGGGGGGGGGTGCCACACTCAGGGTCCGCCCCGGGTGCCAAATGCTCTAGGAACGCCCCTGGTTGTAGTTTGAATTTGTAGGGAAACAGAACTGACAATGTCAAGAAAGAGTTCAGACAGAACACACTGCAGACACATTTACCCTCGTAAAAATGCCAGTCACCAATAAAACTGTACCATAAACCTATCCAAACTAATAAACCCAGGTCAGGCTGGAGTAAACCACTCACTATCCAACCCATCGCCAGACTAAACCCACTCACCACAAGACATAGAGAAAGTTCTGTTTTATTGTAAGCTTGCATCATGTGCAGGCATTTTAACTAGAAATACTTTAATTAAACAATACTAATAAAGTACCTTATTGAGTCCTCTTTTGCTCTATATAGCCTATCAGGGAGCAGACATGTGGTTTAGAATATTATTTCATCTGGCTCAAGATGTCTGCCCTATGATACAGCTATAGACAGCAAAGAGGGCTCAATAAGGTGCTTTAATTATATTCTTTCATTAAAGCGTTTCTAATTAGAATGTCTACACTAATCGGTCCCCAAACAGCTTGCCAGCACCACATCGGTCCCTAAACAGTTTACCTGCACCACATCAGTCCCCAACAGTTTGCCTGCACCATATCAGTCCCCAAACAGCTTGCCTGCACCGAGTCGGTTCCCAAACAGTTTGCCTGCACCACATTGGTCCCCAAACAGCTGGCCTGAAACACATTGGTCCCCAAAAAGCTTGCCAGTGCCTAAAGGTAATAACATTCAACTGCCTGATATAGATGCTGTACGACACATGTATCTGCTGCCTCTCCCCCACCCCTCCATACTTACCTGGGGGCAGCCGGTAATTGTCTGCACGATACGTCACATGACCTCCCGGCTTCCATCATAGAAGTGCCGGGAAACAGCGGAGGATGACTGCATGCAGCACAGACATCCACCAGCTGCTTGCGAGGAGGATCTAGGTTCCCTGCAGCTCTGCGGGGGACCTGGATCCCAGTCTTATAGTCAGACTTTGATTTGAGGTCTGATTATAGGATGAACCTCGAATGTAAGTGGACTTTATAAGAGCATTCGCTCTGAAAAAAAATCTTGTCTTTTATTCAAGCAAATACGGTAAATATACACTGATTTTATGTATAAAAAAAATGTGGGTTACAGTTCTAATAAGTCTCACAATCACCATGAAACCCAATGGAAGGTTTCAGCTGACTTTTCCACATTTAGTCTTTTACCCCAGAATTGGCTTAAATATCGGGAAATATTACATTACTTCAAGAAAACGACAGAATCAGTAACTATGTCATGTTTTTAGAATAAAGTTTGCCCAGCTGATCTTAGTGTTTATAACACCTGTTCAAAGATTGACACATCCTGCACGTAACTTGGCCAACACTTTCACTGATCCTCTTGGCAAACGTTACTGATTTCTGACCTCAATTCACCGGTTTTATCCCACTGCCTCGTTACAGAGCCCAGGTTATCTGAAAACCCATTGATCACACCCAAGGTGTCCACCACGGTCTACATTCCGAGATTTGAATCTTACTCTGCCCGCTCGACCAAGGCCTTTAACCTTGTAACCTAATTATCTTCAAGAAGGATGAGTTGGGAGATCATTCCCAAAATGGTACTGCCACTCCAGCCACCTCTGGTTGTTTATTACCATCTGCTGGGCAGATGACAGGGACAAAAAGGTACCGCCCCCGAGGAGCAAAAAAGCAGATATTCCAGGTTTGACGATAAAAACTCTCTTTCCTGGCCTGTTCTAGATTAATAAACGTTGAAACCTTTTGCTGGAGTACACATGGTACATAGGATGAACTCCCTCTGTGCAGCAAACTAGCCTCCTCCATCCTGTCCTCGGCTCACTGTATAAAAGGAATTGTCTTAATACAATGTCACTGTCTTATCAGATGATTCCCCTTCATGTGATTTGTGTCTGGAGCCTTGATAGGCACAGCATGATCCCAGAGCCTGTTTATAGCTTTGTTACCATATATATATATATATATATATATATATATATATATATATATATATAACCAATAAAAAGTGTTAAAACAATACAGCATGGCAGCATATCCAGTACAGAAGGAAGGGCAGTATAAAGTCCATTAACACACATTTCTAGCCAACTCAATTTACACAACAAATGTCAGTGTGCCCTCATTGTATCCCTGGCTCAATAGACCTTCCTGCTGACTGCTTTCCCTTATCACAGCCGGGGAACTATGCAGTAAACACAGTATTACAACATGTTTCCATGCTGTGACCTATTAAAAGGTCTTGGATTCATGACTGACATTTAGATCCTCTGTGAAACGACTGCTTAGCATATACTGACCCCCTACGCATCTCGCGGTCAAATCCAAGCTGCACAGGGGTAAATAATATTCACAGCAGCACGAGGGTATCCAATCACACAGCTCTATACTCAGCGAGGGTATCCAATCACACAGCTCTATACTCAGCGAGGGTATCCAATCACACAGCTCTATACTCAGCGAGGGTATCCAATCACACAGCTCTATACTCAGCGAGGGTATCCAATCACACAGCTCTATACTCAGCAAGGGTATCCAATCATACAGCTCTATACTCGGTGAGGCTATCCAATCACACAGCTCTATACTAGGTGAGGGTATCCAATCACACAGCTCTATACTCAGCGAGGGTATCCAATCACACAGCTCTATACTCAGCGAGGCTATCCAATCACACAGCTCTATACTCAGCGAGGGTATCCAATCACACAGCTCTATACTCAGCGAGGGTATCCAATCACACAGCTCTATACTCAGCGAGGGTATCCAATCACACAGCTCTATACTAGGTGAGGGTATCCAATCACACAGCTCTATACTCAGCGAGGGTATCCAATCACACAGCTCTATACAAGGTGAGGGTATCCAATCACACAGCTCTATACTCAGCGAGGGTATCCAATCACACAGCTCTATACTCAGCGAGGGTATCCAATCACACAGCTCTATACTCAGCGAGGGTATCCAATCACACAGCTCTATACTCAGCGAGGGTATCCAATCACACAGCTCTATACAAGGTGAGGGTATCCAATCACACAGCTCTATACAAGGTGAGGGTATCCAATCACACAGCGCTATACTAGGTGAGGGTATCCAATCACACACCTCTATACTAGGTGAGGCTATCCAATCACACAGCTCTATACTCAGTGAGGGTATCCAATCACACAGCTCTATACTCAGCGAGGGTATCCAATCACACAGCTCTATACAAGGTG
Organism: Pelodytes ibericus; assembly: GCA_036172795.1. Taxonomy (NCBI): domain Eukaryota; kingdom Metazoa; phylum Chordata; class Amphibia; order Anura; family Pelodytidae; genus Pelodytes; species Pelodytes ibericus. The sequence continues at coordinate 9,738,884 of CM069862.1, read as the reverse complement.
AGGGTATCCAATCACACAGCTCTATACTCAGTGAGGGTATCCAATCACACAGCTCTATACAAGGTGAGGGTATCCAATCACACAGCTCTATACTCAGTGAGGGTATCCAATCACACAGCTCTATACTCAGTGAGGGTATCCAATCACACAGCTCTATACTCAGTGAGGGTATCCAATCACACAGCTCTATACTAGGTGAGGGTATCCAATCACACACCTCTATACTAGGTGAGGCTATCCAATCACACAGCTCTATACTCAGTGAGGGTATCCAATCACACAGCTCTATACTCAGTGAGGGTATCCAATCACACAGCTCTATACTAGGTGAGGGTATCCAATCACACACCTCTATACTAGGTGAGGGTATCCAATCACACACCTCTATACTAGGTGAGGGTATCCAATCACACACCTCTATACTAGGTGAGGGTATCCAATCACACAGCTCTATACAAGGTGAGGGTATCCAATCACACAGCTCTATACAAGGTGAGGGTATCCAATCACACAGCGCTATACTCAGTGAGGGTATCCAATCACACAGCTCTATACTAGGTGAGGGTATCCAATCACACAGCTCTATACTCAGTGAGGGTATCCAATCACACAGCTCTATACTCAGCGAGGGTATCCAATCACACAGCTCTATACTAGGTGAGGGTATCCAATCACACATCTCTATACTAGGTGAGGGTATCCAATCACACAGCTCTATACTCAGTGAGGGTATCCAATCACACAGCTCTATACTCAGCGAGGGTATCCAATCACACAGCTCTATACTCAGTGAGGGTATCCAATCACACAGCTCTATACTAGGTGAGGGTATCCAATCACACAGCTCTATACTAGGTGAGGGTATCCAATCACACAGCTCTATACTCAGCGAGGGTATCCAATCACACAGCTCTATACTAGGTGTGGGTATCCAATCAGAAGGGACATCCAGTCACTGAGTTCTATTCTCAGAGGGGACATCCAGTCACTGAGTTCTATTCTCAGAGGGGACATCCAGTCACTGAGTTCTATTCTCAGAGGGGACATCCAGTCACTGAGTTCTATTCTCAGAGGAGGTATCCAGTCACAGAGTTCTATTCTCAGAGGGGACATCCAGTCACTGAGTTCTATTCTCAGAGGGGACATCCAGTCACTGAGTTCTATTTTCAAAGGCTGTATGCAGTCACAGAAATATATTTTCATTGGAGGTATCCAGTCGCAGAGCTCTATTGTAAGAGAGGACATCCAGTCACAGAGCTCTATTCTCAGAGAGGACATCCAGTCACAGAGCTCTATTCTCAGAGGGGACATCCAGTCACAGAGCTCTATTCTCAGAGGGGACATCCAGTCACAGAGTTCTATTCTCAGAGGGGACATCCAGTCACAGAGCTCTATTCTCAGAGAGGACATCCAGTCACAGAGCTCTAGTCTCAGATGAAACATCCAGTCACAGAGTTCTATTCTCAGAGGGGACATCCAGTCACTGAGTTCTATTCTCAGAGGGGACATCCAGTCACAGAGTTCTATTCTCAGAGAAGGTATCCAGTCAGAGTTCTATTCTCAGAGAAGGTATCCAGTCAGAGTTCTATTCTCAGAGGGGACATCCAGTCACAGAGCTCTAGTCTCAGATGAAACATCCAGTCACAGAGTTCTATTCTCAAAGGGGACATCCAGTCACAGAGTTCTATTCTCAGAGGGGACATCCAGTCACTGAGTTATATTCTCAGAGGGGACATTCTGTCACAGAGCTCTATTCTCAGGGAGGACATCCAGTCACAGAGCTCTATTCTCAGAGGGGACATTCTGTCACAGAGCTCTATTCTCAGAGGGGACATTCTGTCACAGAGCTCTATTCTCAGAGGGGACATCCAGTCACAGAGTTCTATTCTCAGAGGGGACATCCAGTCACAGAGCTCTATTTTCAAAGGCTGTATCCAGTCACAGAGCTCTATTTTCAAAGGCTGTATCCAGTCACAGAGCTCTATTCTCAGAGGGGACATCCAGTCACAGAGTTCTATTCTCAGAGGAGGTATCTAGTCACAGAGCTCTATATTCAGAGGGTGTATCCAGTCACAGAGCTCTATTCTCAGAAGGGACATCCAGTCACTGAGTTCTATTCTCAGATGGGACATCCAGTCACAGAATATGGACACAGGAATGGATCAACACCTGAAGCTGTAACGAATTAATGAAGTAATACCCATCAGTGGGTGCAGCCCGCGCCTCGGGAACCACAAATACAACATGAAGGGAATTATAATCTCAGCCGCCGGGTAAAACTGTGATATACTCAAATTAAATTCAGAGACCTGCTGAGCATGGTGGGAATTATAGACATCAGCTTAGGGCAGGTGGTTGGACTAAATCTCCAGCGTTTTCATTTAAGATAGGTACTTTTAAAGTAGCTTAAGGAGAGATAAGTTACATCCAGACAATGTGAAAAGAGAGAATGTAATTTTCTTTTAGTTTTTCCGAAAAAAAAATTGTGTGCGACTGTGTCTCTGTGTGTGACTGTGTCTCTCTCTGTGTGTGTGTGTGTGACTGTGTCTCTGTGTGTGTGACTGTGTCTATGTGTGTGACTGTGTCTCTGTGTGTGACTGTGTCTCTGTGTGTGTGACTGTGTCTCTGTGTGTGTGACTGTGTCTCTGTGTGTGTGTGACTGTGTCTGTGTGTGTGTGTGTGACTGTCTCTGTGTGTGTGTGTGTGTGTGTGTGTGTGACTGTGTCTATGTGTGTGACTGTGTCTCTGTGTGTGTGTGACTGTGTCTGTGTGTGTGTGACTGTGTCTATGTGTGTGACTGTGTCTCTGTGTGTGTGTGACTGTGTCTGTGTTTGTGTGACTGTGTCTGTGTGACTGTGTCTGTGTGTGTGACTGTGTCTCTCTCTGTGTGTGTGTGTGACTGTGTCTCTGTGTGTGTGACTGTGTCTATGTGTGTGACTGTGTCTCTGTGTGTGACTGTGTCTCTGTGTGTGACTGTGTCTATGTGTGTGACTGTGTCTCTGTGTGTGACTGTGTCTCTGTGTGTGTGACTGTGTCTCTGTGTGTGTGTGACTGTGTCTGTGTGTGTGTGTGTGACTGTCTCTGTGTGTGTGTGTGTGTGTGTGACTGTGTCTATGTGTGTGACTGTGTCTCTGTGTGTGTGTGACTGTGTCTCTGTGTGTGACTGTGTCTCTCTGTGTGTGTGTGTGTGTGTGTGTGTGTGACTGTGTCTATGTGTGTGTGACTGTGTCTATGTGTGTGACTGTGTCTCTGTGTGTGACTGTGTCTCTGTGTGTGTGACTGTGTCTCTGTGTGTGTGTGTCTGTGTGTGTGTGTGTGACTGTCTCTGTGTGTGTGTGTGTGTGTGTGTGACTGTGTCTATGTGTGTGTGTGACTGTGTCTGTGTGTGTGTGTGTGACTGTCTCTGTGTGTGTGTGTGTGTGTGTGTGTGTGTGACTGTGTCTCTGTGTGTGACTGTGTCTCTGTGTGTGTGACTGTGTCTCTGTGTGTGTGTGACTGTGTCTGTGTGTGTGACTGTGTCTCTGTGTGTGTGACTGTGTCTGTGTGTGTGTGACTGTGTCTATGTGTGTGTGACTGTGTCTATGTGTGTGACTGTGTCTCTGTGTGTGACTGTGTCTCTGTGTGTGTGACTGTGTCTCTGTGTGTGTGTGACTGTGTCTGTGTGTGTGACTGTGTCTCTGTGTGTGTGACTGTGTCTCTGTGTGTGTGTGACTGTGTCTGTGTGTGTGTGTGTGACTGTCTCTGTGTGTGTGTGTGTGACTGTCTCTGTGTGTGTGTATGTTTGCATTGATGTGCCGTTGTCTAGCTCCTAGAAAATGTTGCTGGCTCCTAAAACTAAATTAATTTTGTCAGGTCCTTGTCAATCCTAAATTGCACCTGCAGTGCACCCTCTCTAACACAGAGTTAGTACACCACAAATCCCACCACCCGGTAATGCTACAACTCCCATCATCCCCATCAGGACTCAGCCCAAGGATTGGTTTTTAAGTATCTACGGTCTTGCTAAATGGCAATGAGTATTGCATACCAACCCGAGAGGCAGGTCTGTACTGTGTCTCACCTCACAAGGGCTGGCTGAGGGTGAAGGGGGTTGTTTTCCATACACATTTGGTTGATAGGAGCACAGCCGGGGGGATAGCGAGGGCAATTATTCTGATTTGTTTAATAGATCACAGAAGTCAGTCAGCCTGAGGCCTGGTGAATGAGGCTGTTAAAGTATCTGTAATGTATCCTGGGTTTCACAGGATCTGATTCACTCCAGACCATGCTCAGCCAGCACATTAAGGGTTTTATTCACAAGAAAGGGAACTGCAGTGGTTGAGAAGGGAATTTAAAATGTAAGGCCAAAGTAGCCAAATCGGAAAAATTCTTCCACTCAACTGAAGTTTTCCAGCTCGGCTACTTTGGCCTTAAGTATGAAATTCCCTCATGAATAAATCCCTTACTGCGGGGAGACTGGAAGCCAGGGTTATCCTTCAGAGAGACGAGCAACGGGAACAGAGCAGCCTCCATGTGAATCGATCTCTGCACGGTAGAGGTATCCCTTGCTCCAATCCAGGTCCGTTAGTCTAGCAGAGCCTCAGGATTTCTGTGAAATAACCGGGAATCAACCAGCTGCCGACTACTGGTCCCATAATCTTCCAACAGCTTTACAATGGGTTTTAGTCCACAAAAAAAAAAATTGGGGGGGGGGGGGGGGTGGTCGGCGCATTTGGACCTCAAGGTTTTAGGGTGACAACACATCACAATTTTAAGCAAGACTTAATCATGTATGACATGGTGGACAGGCCATCTGCTAGAGAAGACTCAATTCTTGAATGACGATGGAGGCGGAGCTTCAGAAAAGTCTTCTAAAAGTGGAAGAACTCACACAACTCTTTCCGCAGGTAACGCAGCAAATAACGTCTCGCGCCAAGTCTCCAAACATTCCATCCTTCCCGAAGAGATTCTATAAAATCGTTTTAAAGTTAATTTGCGTCACGGCCAAATATTCCCCTTGCCCCGACACAGGAAACACGGTAACAGAAACATCCTATTATCCTGTAAACATTATTTATCCCTAAAAAAAAATGCCCTGGCCCGATGTGATGGCGGCGGATAAATAATTTGACGTTTTTAGGAAACTAAAGTTGGGATCGCGGAGCCGACAGTGGGACATTGGGAGGCGGACACACTGCCAAAGTCTTGGCATTCGCATAGATCCAATTTTAGACATTTCATGTTAACGGGTGGGTTACGGGAAAATGTAAAACGTTTAGGTTTTAGAATCCCGAGTTTGAAGAACGTGTTCCGCTTGTATCAAGGAGGGCAAAATTGGGGGGGGGGGATTATCCGCAACTCTCTCCAGCATGCCCCTGGTGCTGAAGGGGTTAAGGGGCGCTCTCACACCCTCTCCTGTTGCTGCGAGGACAACGCTTACATGATGTCAGACCACATCTCCCGTCCAAGAACAATAAATCATACTGTTCTTACATTCTCATGAACCCCCAGATAATTTCTTTAAATAATCTGGAACGGATCCCGCAACGGCCCTGCCTGTCCACGGGAGACCAGACCAAGCAAGGAATTAAAGGGACAGTGCAATTATATCGTTTATTCTGCGAGGGTAGACAATTGAAAAATAAAAAATGATGGAAAACCGACTGTAGATTGTGTTAGCAAAATTGCACTTCTATATCAAGCCGCGAGTGATGTCATAAGTAAAAGACATTTTTCTCTTAGTTTAGGCATTTGATTGCATTTCTGCTAACACAATGTATAGATTATTCTCCATACTTTTGTATTCTCTGAATTATAAGCAGGGCTTGGATGATAGAGTCCCTGTAATGGAGGTGTATGAAGACAGACCGGACAATAAATCAAATGATTTAAATTAAATCAAACCCAACTCCCCTTGATTCAGTTAATAATTGTTTGGGTTTTGGTGCTTATTCTCCGAAGTCCCCAACTGTCCAGCCCTGTCTCAGTTATCGGCACATGAAGATAAACACATGGACAAGGTATATATACAGTATAAGTGGTCTAGCCACCATGGCTTCCAGAGCTGAGAACCTGCTGACCTTCTGCCAACTATAGAGAACTGCTGAGTTTTCTGCTGAGTTCCTGCCAAGTTCTACTATTTTCAGTTAAATCCTCATGTTGAATACTCTTTGGCTCTGTCTGCTAAATTCCCCTTCCATAATGCATTTACTCCATTCCTGAAGGTTGTATTAAACCCCATTCTAATGCCATGTGTGATAACGCAGTTCGCTGTATAACGCGTTGGCCTGATGTCTCTGGTCTCGTATTGCGATCCCGCTAATATGCAGTGCAAGTCCGTGGATCCTGATCCCTGCGGGGTAGTGTTATAGTGGGGGCTCAGATGTTTATAACAGCAGAAGAGTGTCCTTTTTTTGCTGCTTTTCGAATACAATCAAAAGAAGAATTGGGTAAAAATCTTCAGAGATGGACGTGTCATTCATCTGATGATATCTGAATTAGAGAAAAAGCAATAAAAGGTATAGCTCTATCACGGGGCGGACATGTTGTTTAGAATCTTTGCTCTGTATAGCTCTATCAGGGGGCGGACATGCTGTTTAGAATCTTTGCTCTGTATAGCTCTATCAGTGGGTGGACACGTTGTTTAGAATATTTGCTCTGTATAGCTCTATCATGGGGCGGACATGTTGTTTAGAATCTTTGCTCTGTATAGCTCTATCAGGGGGCGTACATGCTGTTTAGAATCTTTGCTCTGTATAGCTATATCAGGGGGCGGACATGTTGTTTTGAATCTTTGCTCTGTATAGCTCTATCAGAGGCAGTCATGTTGTTTAGAATCTTTGCTCTGTATAGCTCTATCAGGGTAACCAAGATTCCGAGCCACATGTCCACACCAGGTAGTCTATCCTGAATGTTAAACCTGTAAGTGGAACGTCAATTGGTACAAACTACAAGGAGCAAACATGGCTGAATGCAGCCAGCCAGTAAGGATCACTTACTTTAATATGTTCACCAATGCACGCAGCATCCAACCACTAATGAACTAAGAGCTGTGTGTCCGTAGGTACACAAAGAACAGGCACAACGGGAAGGGAATCATCAGGACAGAGTCTTAATTAGGGATTCTCCTGCCAAAAGGGAGATATTTGAGAGATGTTCCTCCTGCCAGGCTCTGTACATTCTATTTTTGGATATTTAATATCAATAGGAAACAAAATGACAAATGCTTTTGAATCCTGACTAACGAATTCGACGTATATATCAATGCTGAGAGACTGTAGGAAATCTGATCCCGGCCGGTACCAAGTGGACGAGGGAAACGTGTGAAGGTAATTACAGGAAATTCGGGGGGGGGGGGGGGGGGGGTTGGATATAGCTGTCCTATTTGATAAAAGGCATTCATCTTTCTACAAACAGTGGGTGTGGAGACCACTGAAATTGTGTGTGGTCCACACGAAGACCTGTCCAAAGAACTCCCTTCCATTGTATTCTTGGGGGATCTCCGATCCTTCTTGAGGTTGGCCCCCAAACCCTCCCCCGTGTTTCTATGTAACGAGCATTTCATGTTGTTCTGTGCAGCTAGCCTGACAGACATTTGCAGAGGGAATGTGCTTCACTAGCCAAGAGGACTTTTTATTTGGGATAAATGGTGCATTTTATCACCTCTCTACTGGGTGCCCATCTGGAATTGGAATATTACAGTCAGAGGCCCGAAGTCGAGTTCTAATTTGTGTCTTTGGATTTATCACCTGTTTACTATGGAAGACAAGGGATTTATACGAGGGGTGCACAGGTTACGCACTCCATACCACCTATTTGCATTGATGGGAGGCGGAGGATATTGGAGATTACAGTGAACCTGCCATTTAAAACAGACAGGATTTTCTTAAAACTTGGCAGACGGAGCCCTGATTTCATACTGGGCTGGATAGTATACATACAACGGTTTCCGCCAAATGTAGCGCCCTTGTGCCATAATCAAGATGATTTTTGCATTAACAAAAGTCACAAAATGGCACCTGTTTGAAAACTCCCTTTATTAGATTACAATTCTCTGCCAGTCCTAATCGGCACTAAACAAAGACCCCCAAAGTGAGAATAACAAGTCGCAAAATTGAACATAAGCCACAGTTTTGCCCTTTTTTTAGGGGGCTAAAGGAATCTAGATTAGACCCCAAAAAATCGCCATACAAATGGTCGCCATGTAAAAGGTTTGCGCAGAGTGAAGTCACTGCGTCAGGAGAATCAGGAAATTCTGTAACAATGGCGTCACAAGGCCCCGTACGTTCCTGGTAACAGGTTCAATAAATAATCCAGAATGCCAGTTACAGGGTCCGATAAACAGCACAATGCTGGGGGAATAATAAACAAATAGGTTGAGTTTAATGCTAGCTGGTCATTCAAGTCTTATACAGGTACCAAGGGTAATGGACCATCTGGATAACCAGTCACCCCTGCTGCCACTATGGGTCACGGTGCTGAACCGCTAAGCACCTGGCTCTTGCCAAAAACGGACGGGGGGGGGCTACAGCCAGACAGAAGCCAGACAGACCAATTCAGTAGCCAGGGAAATGGAACTCGCGCATAGACTAAAATAATCAGTCGATCCCAGGCTCCCGAGATGTGTCAAGCCCTAACCTGGTAACTGCAAAAAAAACAAAAGAATTGTACCCGTGGAGAGGGACAGCGGAATGTACAAATTACAACCCAACCTTGCCACATTTCCTCTCAAAGTCGAAAAGATCCGGCGGTAAAAAGATCATATGGGGGGTTATTTGTAGAAGTAAATTTTGGTGCAAAGTTCTAAAAATGGAGCAGTTACCGAGGAAACCAATGGAATGTTACAAAGTCGCTGTTAAATTAGTTCACTTTAGGATCTTTGCCCCAGAATCGAGTTTTATACATAAACCCCATGGTGCCACATTATTTCGCAAGGAAGAGCAGGTGACCTTCAGCTCCAGTGACCATCTTTATTCAGATAATTAAAAGATACTGGAGCATCCCCAAAATTAGTTAAAAACCCTGCCGTGCCAATTTAACCCTTAAAAACTTTCAGTTTTGGGCATAAACCCTACTTTTAAAGGAGCAGTAAAGATGGCTGCCTGAAAGAGCTCCCTCCGCGTAGAAACAGCTCCGGTCAGGGTTTGCGAGCGTAGTTACTGAATTTGGGGAGGTTTAGACAATTCCCTTTGGGTATCATTCATGAAAGTGGGAATTGCAGTCAATCAACAGGGGAATTTCAAACTTGAATCCGAAGTATCCGAGTTGGAACAATTCTCCCATTCAAATTGCCTATTTTGATGCAACACCCTTCTCAAATCCCACTTTCAGGAGTAAAGCCCCGAATGTTTCTGATTGCTCCCAATTAGTTTTAATTAACATTAATTTAAAAACATCCCTAAGATTCCATTGCGGTGGATTATCTGCACAGTAACCTGGGAGGCAGAAAGGAATGGGCTGCTGGGAAATTGGTTTGGATGGCAAGTGGGAGAACCAGGACTGGTTAGCTCTGTCCTACTGTGCTCTCTGAGAAAACCATGTAGAATTCAGATCATCCTCAAATTAATATCACAGATCATTTACAGGAAAAATACCCAATCATTTTATTTAACTAAAATTGTATACTAAGATTAGATAGCTTTTTATTTATTTAATAATGTTTTAACTGTGACTTCACCGTTGAAAGAAAAACAAACAAAAAAAAACATCCTATCTCCAAAAAACTGTGATCAAAATCTAATAGCTATTAATAGTTACAACCGTCAATCCTCAAAGACCCTGCTCATTGGAGGTCCCTGAATTTAGAAGCCCTGCGAAATGATTTTTAATTTAAAACTACGGGAGAACTATGACTTGTTTTAAAGCAAAGAGAGGCGCATTTCACATTTTTAAAACGTATATAAAATGCGGAAGGTGGGACTGTCCCTTTAGACACACATCTAAAATCAGAGATTACGCTCTGCAAGGTCATTGGATTAGAATTTCATGGTATGCGCGCAGGGTCGCGAGAGTCGACCAATCAGCTTTCTCCTTGGGGCCAATATCAAGTGTCAGTTGCTCGACACCTGCTAATCTCAGCCACGGTGTGAATAGATGGAATTTCTGGAGAGTAACTGGATATCCGAAATATCCACCTCTACAAGAGGCGGCCAGGAGGCAACCGAAAACTACAGGACTGAGCTCTCTGCACAGTATAAACATATATATATATAACAGCCATATGCTATATAGTATTAAATACGGGCACTGCCACCTAAACATTGCTTATACTGTGAATGTAGAGAATAAAAAAGAGAAATGATGTATACTGGGTGTTAGCATGGAAATGTATAAGAGAAGGATATGTTTTACACCTGGTTATGACTTGCTGTGAGACCTGGCATCACACTGGTCACAAAATAAAATAAATGAGAGTTTTTTTTATATTGGGGGTGGGGGGTGTTTGGGTGGGGGTCCCCCCTCGTTTTATAGACTACCAGAATTTGATGGCACAGTTTCCCCTCCCCCCAAAAAAAGAACTTGTGCTGTCAAATCTGGACTGCTGGTTACTATTACATAGTTGCCAACATCGGTCATGTTTCCAGGGACGTATATTTGTTCCACATGCTGCAGAAAGAGCATGCAAAGTGCAGCCCAGCAGTATGTAACTGGATATACACACAGACTCAATCCAATTAATTAGTCAGGGTGGAGATCTCATAGGACCTACCATGATTAATTAATTGGACTGTTTCTGTGCGTATCTCCATCCTACATACTGCCGGGCTGCACTTTGCATGCTCTTTCTGCAGCATGTGGAACAAATATGTGTCCTTGGAAACCTGGCCGATGTTGGCAACTATACTATTATAAAATGTGCCGATATAAATGTAAAAAAATGTGCACACACAAAAAATATAACGGTTTGGAGCAGACCTTTAAAAACATATTTTTGTCTGTAAATCTTTAAGATGCAAGAGATCCAGCTGTGCATTTTGAATGTCTGCCGCTCATTTCCCAGAGCAGAATATACAATCTCAGGAATTCACTTGATCTCACCAGTTGCTTTTTTACAGACTGATCAGTGTCCATTTTCTTACCCTCAAATTTAGCATTCACTCATTTGTCCACTATACCTAAACCCTTCTCATTTACACCCTTAATCCCTCTCCACTTCTTTAATTTAACCCACGACTCTCCAGAAAAAGGGACCACGCTCTCTGAACCGAAACAATATCTAAAGTATAGTAACTGTGAATCCCATCACTCTCAGCCAGTAGTTTAGCAGTGTCCAAACCACCAAGGCCTTTATGTGACCAGAGAGCTAGCATTTCACATGAAAAATGGTGTCTAGATGGAGGAACCGGGTTGGTGCTTGTCCCCGAGGGGCAGGTTTTGGACAGCCCTGACCTAACCAAGCAAGAAATCATCCAGATTACAGGGGATCTGCTCAAAGTAATCTGACGTTAGGAGACAATGCTGCCTGTACACAGTTATATTCACTGTGCCCAAGCAGTATTAATGCCGGGACAGACGCAAATTTGAAGGGACAAAAAAAAAACAGGACTGTCCCAGCAAACTTGGAGCTGTTGACAACTATGTCACTCTCTCTGGAGCACTGCACATGGACAAACAGACCAAGCCCTCAATCCAGCCACAGTGAGGGGGATTGTTTGAGCCTGGGAAAGAAGACAGCTGGGCTGGACTTGGCCAACAAGTGCCTTCCTGTCACCCAGATCTATGGAGAGAAGCATCGTGGGGCTTTAAAACACTCCCTGAGATCATAAATCAAAAAAGATGTACACCTAATGTGTCCTCACGAGATACCCCTCCGAACAATGCAGGCGCCAGACCGAAGCCCGACTGTGCCATCCAGCCATCAGCGTGCAGACTAATCCCATCACTCACAGACAAACTGCGGAGAAGTGAAAGTGTGACCTGCTCAGAACCTATTCATATAGCCCAGTGTTTCATAGGTCGACTAGGGGAGATATTCATGAATGGGAGAATGTTTCCAACTCAGCTAGTTCGGACTTAAGTTGGAAATTCTCGTCTCAGTTCCTTGCAATTCTCTCTTTGATGAAGAAAAAAAAAAGCACTACAAATACAAAGTTTCATGAAAACAAAATACATATTTACTTAAAATCACACTGTATGTTACCAATGTAACCAAATGTTACCAAATAAAATGCACAGAGCGGAAGAGCTCAGCACTGGATCCTGTGCCGCGCTGGCAGCAGGAGCACAGCAGTTAGGCTCCGCCTCCTCAAGCCCGGCGGCTTTATCAAAGTCTGAGCGTCGGATGTCCATGAGATCTGGCGCTCATAATCAGGGGGGCATAGACAAGCTGTTTGGACACAGCCATGACATTTGGGGATAATAATAGCACAGAAATGCTGTTTGGGAACAAAGATGGCACAGAAATGGTTTTTACATTAGTGTGATAGTTCTCCATGTCCTATTATCATAAATGACGCCCTATATTTTTGTACAGGCCAGCACCCCTCACAACAGGTTTGACATGTTCATAAACCTACTGGAGAGCCTCATGATTGCATGTGTTCATATGGGACACACTGTTGGAGAGGAGTTCAAGTTTACCATTTTCCATATTGGCGTTGGGCTTTTTTGGTTTATTTTAATACGGACCAAGCATCCTTCTGTCCTGCTGGACTTCATATTGGAAGAGCGAACTCACTCGCAGTTTTCATTAAGTTGACTTCAGTTAGTCAAACAAATGCCGATGTCTGAGCAGGTCCCAAGTTGAGCAGACGTTTGGGTCAAGTTTGACCAAGTGGATTTTCGTGACTATCACTGGTGACCTTGGACTTTTATCTAAGGAATCATCAGATCGTGGGGCCTTACAGCTTTTCCTCGGCTCTGTATTAAATTAAAGCCAATATTGTACATTATAGCCACCATCTTGTCTTTAGCCACTGATGTCCCCCACCCATTCTACAACGCTTAGAAGGTTGGGTGATGTAGAATCATGGTCAGCGATAGGGCCTGATAAATATTTGAAGACTTTAGACACCAGACAGGCTTCTGTTTTTTGAAGCCAAGAAAGGATACATCCGTAGAGTTCGGTGGAAAACAATCAAAAAAGGCATCAACAGTAGGGACTTTTAAGAGCCCCGTCTGCTGGGACTTTGTGAAGATCTGGTCTCCAACAACCGCAACTTTAAAACAAATGTTACAAAAAAAAAAAAAAAAGTACATTATCAGACAAGAAGATTGACAACCCAATAAAATCCCTCCATCTGCTATCCATTTATTATTTTTTCTGTTTCTACGCAAAATAAGGTATGATGTAGAACACACTGGTTCCTTGTCTTCTCACCTCCTCGTGGCTGGGCCTCCGTAATTTCAGGGGATTTGTCCTTAGTCCAAAGATGTTCACAGTTCATACGTTTACGAGGACGGAGGGACAAGCCCTCCGCTTAAATCTATGCTTAAAAAGCCATCAGGTTGGAACAATGTGAAAATAATAATAATAATAATAAAGAACTAGGGTTTTGATTCTAAGAACTCCATGAGAAATCGCCCTCGGAATTCGAGAGTAATGTGGGAAATCCTTGAGTAGAGGAGGGTCCACATGCTGAGTCTAACTTAAGCCATCGCTCCAGTCCCCGGAGGGGACACAGGCTGTATTATTGGCAGCAGATCCAAAAATGAAGCTGGTCAGAGCAGAAGATAAAGAATGCAAATGATTTCCTGCAAGTGGAGAATGTAGAGCTATAAACATCTGAGAGTTTGTGTTCAGGAGGATACTGTATCTCCACAGAAACCTGGCTCTGGAGAGCTTGCTGACATTGCCTGCCAGCTCGCCGGCAAAAACACTCTTCATTGTAAATGACAGTCTTAGCCGCTTATGTCAACAATGGATTTCAGTGGTCAGCTGGGACAGGTGAATAAATAATACTTAAAGACACAGTGAAGCCATGGAGCAAACCTTACATGAAAACCAGTGTGAGAGTGTTTGATACAGAAATACTAACAGTTACAGTATAAAAAATACAGATTTCACTCTCCTGTTTTTTACATTTGAGTAAATCTAAACCGAAAGAGAATTCTCCCTGTCCTACTCCACAGCAATTAATCTCCCAGTAATGTGCAGCGTGTGAGTGTATCAGACTCCACAGCAATAAAACTCACAGGAATGTGCAGTGTGTGAGTGTATCAGACTCCACAGAAATTAAACTCCCAGTAATGTGCAGCGTGTGAGTGTATCACAGACTCCACAGCAATAAAACTCACAGGAATGTGCAGTGTGTGAGTGTTTCACAGACTCCACAGCAATAAAACTCACAGGAATGTGCAGTGTGTGAGTGTATCAGACTCCGCAGCAATTAAACTCCCAGTAATGTGCAGCGTGTGAGTGTATCACAGACTCCACAGCAATAAAACTCACAGGAATGTGCAGTGTGTGAGTGTTTCACAGACTCCACAGCAATAAAACTCACAGTAATGTGCAGTGTGTGAGTGTATCACAGACTCCACAGCAATAAAACTCAAAGTAATGTGCAGCGTGTGAGTGTATCCAAGACTCCACAGCAATTAAACTCACAGTAATGTGCAGTGTGTGAGTGTATCACAGTAATGTGCAGTGTGTGAGTGTATCACAGACTCCACAGCAATAAAACTCACAGTAATGTGCAGCGTGTGAGTGTATCCAAGACTCCACAGCAATTAAACGCACAGTAATGTGCAGTGTGTGAGTGTATCACAGTAATGTGCAGTGTGTGAGTGTATCACAGACTCCACAGCAATAAAACTCACAGGAATGTGCAGCGTGTGAGTGTATCACAGGCTCCACAGCAAAAAATCCTCACAGTAATGTGCAGTGTGTGAGTGTATCACAGGCTCCACAGCAATAAAACTCACAGTAATGTGCAGTGTGTGAGTGTATCACAGACTCCACAGCAACAACACTCACAGTAATGTGCAGTGTGTGAGTGTATCACAGACTCCACAGCAATAAAACTCCCAGTAATGTGCAGTGTGTGAGTGCATCACTAACTCCACAGCAATAAAACTCACAGTAATGTGCAGTGTGTGAGTGTATCACAGTAATATGCAGTGTGTGAGTGTATCACAGTAATATGCAGTGTGTGAGTGTATCACAGACTCCACAGCAATAAAAATCCCAGTAATGTGTAGTGTGTGAGTGTATCACAGACTCCACAGCAATAAAACTCCCAGTAATGAATTAACTCAAAGCATAACAAACTCACCCACCAGGTCAAGGCACACTCTCAATAGGGTGAGAAGCTACTGTCACCCTCTATCTAGTGGGCACACAAATCAGTCTATACTGCTACCAAAACCTTATTAAAGGGTCAGTCTAGTCGTCCCCAAGCTCACTTTGGTGCAAGATTAAAATTACTGCTTGTATAGTGCTTTTTTCTCAGTATGATTTGATGCTGGCATTCTGCATGAATCACATTTTTAATATTTGACTCAAGCCCTCCTCAAGTGAATACTCTGCACATTCACTGAAGGTGCAGCAGCACTGATTATATAGACACTTAGCAGATAAAGTTATGTTTCATTTAGTCTCTTCCTGTGCTGCTGAAACAGAATACATTGTGTGGACTATGATAAACTTGCTCTTGTATACAGTAGGATCTCTTAACAGTGCAACATTGTCTGCTGACATCACTAAAGAGACAGAAAATTCCATTCATTTTAATGACATTATTCTCACTGGATTCTCTCCTGCAGCAAAAAGAAAAAACGGAAATTGACTTTTACTCAGCTAGTGTGGGCAGTGCAGGTTTCTTGCAAACTGCTGAAAATTCACAAATGCATCTAGCTGTAAGTATTTTAAGCAATGCAAGATGTAAACCATGCATTTTAAAGTACTTTGAAAGCACAATAATATGCATTAACATTTGATGTTGGAGGATGTGCAATTAAACCTTCTCCCAAATCACCCCTGGACAGAGGAGCCAACAGCCTCAGCTCAGCGCTTTCCCTGCTGACCATGCTTGCTTTGCATGTTCTCTTATGTAAGGATATATCTCCGGGTCTGGTTATCCCTCAGTCACGGGTATCGCTGCGGTTTTGTTTACTGAGATTCTTTAATATAAACCAAGCTCCATCCACTGTCACTAATGTTATTATTACTCCCACGGCCGGGACCATCTCATTATGCTGCTGCTCTTCCAAGTGCTCCTGTGCATCTAGTGCATAGCTGCCAACTGTCCCGAATTTGCTATGTCAGTCCCGGCATTAAGTATGCTTAGCACTGTTCACAAGCAGCATTATGTTTAAACTGTGTGTATCTAACAAATACGGTATAAAGAGGACACCTGGTATCTGTATCGAGAAAGCTCCCAGAATGCCACGTGGCATCACAGGACACTGCCCCTACCTGGGAGCCAAATAAATATCTGACTGGGTGTCACCCCCACCAGACCCCCAGACCCCTGTCACCCCCACCAAATAAATCCAACTGCATTCCCACCTGCCCCCCAGAAGTAAATAAAAAACATTATTTAGGACCAAAGCAGAACAAATCAGGAGCCAATATAGTAAAAAAAATTGTAGAGACCAGGCAGATAGCATCCATAGACCTCTCCGCTCAGAAATTAAACGGATATAGTGAGATTGCCTCCGAATCTGGCCATTCCCCCGCCCATGACCACACTGGCGCATGTGCAGAATGTATACCGCAGGTTGCACTAGGTAAAATTGGACCTCATAAAACCGATTACAACCCTGCAACATGCATTTCTGATAAGCATTGCTGAATAAACCAGGGATGGTGGTCACACAAGGGTCAGGCTGCAGGGGGCGCTACACTGAGCTCAGCTAGATACAATCAAGCGACATAAAACCTGCAGGAAAGATACAAATTAACCTCTTACAAACTCTCTAGGATTGAAACTGTCTACCAGAATCTGCCATCCCGGGATAAATAAACTAACACTTCCTTTTACCACTGATGGCTAACCTTGGTGTCGTGGGAACTACGTATTCCATGATGCACAGGTCAATCAGAAGGCAGGCGGCATCATGGGCCGTGTAGTTGCCAAACATGTGCAGTGATGAGGCAACCATAGCTGCCAACATCGCCCATGTTTCCAGGGACACATATTTGTTTCACATCCTGCAGAAAGAGCATGCAAAGTGCAGCCCGGCAGTAAGTAAGATGGATATACGCACAGACATAATCCAATTAATTAATCATGGTAGGTCCTATGAGATCTCCACCCTGATTAATTAATTGTATTGCGTCTGTGCGTATCTCCATCCTACATACTGCTGGGCTGCACTTTGCATGCTCTTTCTGCAGCATGTGGAACAAATCTGTGTCCTTGGAAACATGGCCGATGTTGGCAACTATGCTATACCGTCATCAGTACTAAAGAGGACCTTGCTCTGTAGTTGAACCAATGTCTCAAACCTTGGAAAATCTCAGCCCCTTCCAGAAGCCAAAGGGTTAAAAGAGTGCAGGCGACAGGCCAAGCCGCTCCTCTTCTTCGCACGTTAGTTCCACTGACTGGCAGTCTCAGTGTCCCGTTCAGTTGCACAGGGTCAGTACAGGCATCAAGCTCTGCCAGTGAATGCCCGGCTGGTTCTGTTTGCAGGAGTAACAAGCCTGTCTTTCTCTGGGCCCTGGGCAGTGGCGTTTTGTGCCGCACACGCACATAGCTCGGGATGCTGGGCCAGCAGTGCTGCGTAGGCAATCTCATAGCTCAAACCCACACAGAGACTGAGCCATTGTTCCATCCCTGGCTGTCAAACAAGCTGCCTCAACATTACACAGGCATCTGAATGAAAACGATCCGTCTGTGCACAGCCGGGACTGCAGAAACCAGGGCGCTGCTCTGTATTCACAGCCACATTCACAGTCACTGTCTCCTTTCAAAAGCTGCTGAGTTGAAAGATGGCATCAAGTGCCAGCATTTTAAATAGAAATGTTTTAATGAAAGAACACAAATGAAGTACCTTATTGAGCCCTCTCTGCTTTGTGTAGCTCTATCAGGAAGCAGACATATTTAGAATCTTGGGTCAAATCTACTTCCAACATTCTAACCAACATGTCCGCCCCCTGATAGAGCTACACAGAGCAAGCATTTCTATTTAAAATACACAATCTTCTTTAAAGCAATCTTTCACTTAAACAGAACTATAGTTTTGCCGGGCTGCACTTTGCATGCTCTTTCTGCAGCATGAGGAACATATATGTGTCCCTGGAAACACGGCCGATGTTGGCAGCTATGCCAGTATAGCCAACAACTGATGCCATCCCAGGCTGTTGTGGAAACTACAAATCCCACCATGCTCAGCCAGGCAGGAAGCAGCCTATTGGGCTCACTCATCGTTTCTGCTTAATGGATTAGAGCAATGGAGCAAATCAAGGAAACAGATAGGCGAAATCCGTGTTTTAAAGATGGTCCCAAATAGAGAGGGCATTTTGTCTTTAAAGGGACAGCATCACCTAAACACTCCTTGTGCTGTGAATGTAGAGAATAAAGAATGATTGTGTAAGCAGAACTGCAGCAAACACCTAGATTAGGAGATAAATGTGTCCTAAATGGGTCTCTGGAGTCTCCTGCTTATGACATCACCTGTGGCACGGTATGCAAATTAACTGTGCCACTTTTCAGTGGGAAATGTACATTTTTTAAAAACAGTTTTCTCCTAATTTAGGCATTTCCTTGCAATACTGCTAACACATTGTACAGATCATTTTCAAAGATTTTTTTTTTTTAAAAAAAGGCTCTATAGTCAAAATAACTATTAATTGACTAAAGAACTTATCAAACTCATCCGAATGGAACCTGTCTATAGGTGTGTCATTCTATATAATGCACCTTGTACAAATCCATATGGAACTTACAGATCGATGCATCAGAATTATAACAAATCTCACAACTCACTCCCGAGAGAGATCCCTCCAGTCATAGCATGCCAGCAAATTAATGCCAAACCACGAACGGACAGGGATCATCACTAGGGGGCCACAAAACCAAAACATGGCAGGGATCGGTGTAGGAGCTGACCCCATGAGAAGATTAATCCTTGGGCAAGGTGAGACATAACCGCGCATTAACTGGATGGGACTAACTAGGCCCAACTAGCAGTTATACAGCGCATGATCGTATCCTCTCGGCAAAAAAGAGCTATGTCAAGCCAACACGGGCTCCAGAAAAATGGCTTCACAAAGATCGAGATAGAGAGGGGAAAGATCCGTCTTAGATGGCGGAGTTCTTATGCATTCCTCGCCAGAGTCGGACACACACTCTATGCTAGAACGTAATCAATCCACCATGAAACCGCGGCGATGGGCAGAAAAGATATACAAGAGATCGGTGATAGAACAGCACAGCAAGAAGAAAACACCATAACAATGTCAGAGTTAGGGGCATTGGGGAAGATGTGCACAAACGACCGACCTCCACATCCTCCTTACTGAGGATAGTGCCAACGCTGAGTCACTACAGCCGATGACTGATAGAGCACATAGGCTACCGAGGCCCAGACGGGTCAGCTTAGCACACCTACAGAAGTCATAGCGAGAATACACGTCTAGGAATCTAAAGCTATTACCCAAATCAGACCACTTTGAAAATTACACTAAAAGGAGTCGCCAATAAATACCCAAACAGTGATATCGACTGAGAGATAAATATACCAATAAATACCCAAACAGCAATATCAACTGAGAGAAAAATATATCAATAAATACCCAAACAGCAATATCGACTGAGAGAAAAATATATCAATAAATACCCAAACAGTGATATCGACTGATAGATAAGTATATCAATAAATACCCAAACAGTGATATCGACTGAGAGATAAATATACCAATAAATACCTGTAACAGAGTGTTGGGGATGGTGGTCAGGGGTGTATATCTGGCACCCAGACTTTTGCACAGCCACTATCCTGACATGTGGGTAAACACATGCAGCCCCAGGGAAAGTTAAGTTTAAATGTAGGCTTTTTTCTCTGTTGTTATTTTGGGTCCCTGGGGTGGAGTATTCGGAAGAGCAGGGTGGGCCGATTCTCCACCCACTGTCAGAGTGGTTGTGCATGAGTCCAGCCCAGGTTTTGTAAAGAGTTCTGGCTCACTGCCTAACGAGGTAATTAGCTCACCTGTAGGGGCTGTGAGCAGCTATATAACTGCAGTTAAAGCAGAGGGAGGACAGGAAGTGCTTTGTGGAAAGAGAAGGTTGCTGGGTTTTTTTTGTATCCTGTGACTGCTTAAAACAACAGAAAATAAACAGGCCAGAGGCCTTTTTGAAACTGAACTTTGTCTGGACCTGGTTTTCTTACCCTAGAGGGCTGTGCGGTTGCCAAAAAGATCCCGGACAAACACACACAGGAAAGTAAGTTTGTCACAATACCCAAACAGTGATATCGACTGAGAGATAAATATACCAATAAATACCCAAACAGTGATATCGACTGAGAGATAAATATACCAATAAATACCCAAACGGCAATATCGACTGAGAGAAAAATATATCAATAAATACCCAAACAGCAATATCAACTGAGAGATAAATATACCAATAAATACCCAAACAGTGATATCGACTGAGAGAAAAATATATCAATAAATACCCAAACAGCAATATCGACTGAGAGATAAATATATCAATAAATACCCAAACAGCAATATCGACTGAGAGATAAATATATTAATAAATACCCAAACAGCAATATCGACTGAGAGATAAATATATCAATAAATAAACAAACAGCAATATCGACTGAGAGATAAATATATCAATAAATACCCAAACAGCAATATCGACTGAGAGATAAATATATCAATAAATACCCAAACAGTGATATCGACTGAGAGAAAAATATATCAATAAATACCCAAACGGCAATATCGACTGAGAGATAAATATATCAATAAATACCCAAACAGCGATATCGACTGAGAGATAAATATATCAATAAATACCCAAACAGTGATATCGACTGAGAGATAAATATATCAATAAATACCCAAACGGCAATATCAACTGAGAGATAAATATATCAATAAATACCCAAACAGCAATATCGACTGAGAGATAAATATATCAATAAATACCCAAACAGTAATATCGACTGAGAGATAAATATATCAATAAATACCCAAACAGCGATATCGACTGAGAGATAAATATATCAATAAATACCCAAACAGCAATATCAACTGAGAGATAAATATATCAATAAATACCCAAACAGCAATATCGACTGAGAGATAAATATATCAATAAATAACCAAACGGCAATATCAACTGAGAGATAAATATATCAATAAATAACCAAACAGCAATATCAACTGAGAGATAAATATATCAATAAATACCCAAACAGTAATATCAACTGAGAGATAAATATATCAATAAATACCCAAACAGCAATATCGACTGAGAGATAAATATATCAATAAATACCCAAACAGCAATATCAACTGAGAGATAAATATATCAATAAATAACCAAACAGCGATATCGACTGAGAGATAAATATATCAATAAATACCCAAACAGCAATATCAACTGAGAGATAAATATATCAATAAATACCCAAACGGCAATATCAACTGAGAGATAAATATATCAATAAATACCCAAACAGCAATATCGACTGAGAGATAAATATATCAATAAATACCCAAACAGTAATATCGACTGAGAGATAAATATATCAATAAATACCCAAACAGCGATATCGACTGAGAGATAAATATATCAATAAATACCCAAACAGCAATATCAACTGAGAGATAAATATATCAATAAATACCCAAACGGCAATATCGACTGAGAGATAAATATATCAATAAATAACCAAACGGCAATATCAACTGAGAGATAAATATATCAATAAATAACCAAACAGCAATATCAACTGAGAGATAAATATATCAATAAATACCCAAACAGTAATATCAACTGAGAGATAAATATATCAATAAATACCCAAACAGCAATATCGACTGAGAGATAAATATATCAATAAATACCCAAACAGTAATATCGACTGAGAGATAAATATATCAATAAATACCCAAACAGCAATATCGACTGAGAGATAAATATATCAATAAAACATTACTGCTGATTGTTCCACTTTCAAAACAATACAAAAAAAAATAAAAAATCATTCTATTATAGCTAAGATTAGGATTCCAGCTATTTCGAAGGGAGGCACCTGAACTCAAGCAAGATACTTCTATTCCAGGAATACCAAAAAATTAATCAACATTTAGAAGTAAAACAGTATCAACAGTTCACAGTAACAAAGTCTGAAATATTATCAAATTCTCCCGAATTCAGACTGTCAGACACATCTCTGCTGCCAAAAGAAGGGGGGGAACATCCTGGGGTTAATTCAAGGAAGAGAGAATTGCAGGGAATTGAGAAGGTAATTTCAAACCTAAGGCCAAAGTAGCCGAACTGGAAAAACTCGTCCTTTCAGGTGAATTGGACAATTATTGAATAGCTAGCTAGATAGATAAATAGACAGATAGATAGAGAGATAGAGCGATGTACAGACAGATAGACAGGTGGATAGACGTACAGATAGATAGACAGGTGGATAGACGTACAGATAGAGAGATGTACAGATAGATAGACAGATGGATACACGTACAGATAGATAGACAGGTGGATAGACGTACAGATAGAGAGATGTACAGATAGATAGATGGATACACGTACAGATAGAGAGATGTACAGATAGATAGACAGACGGATACACGTACAGATAGAGAGATGTACAGATAGATAGACAGATGGAGCGATGTACAGATAGATAGACAGATGGATAGATGTACAGATAGATAGACAGGTGGATAGACGTACAGATAGAGAGATGTACAGATAGATAGACAGATGGAGCGATGTACAGATAGATAGACAGATGGATAGATGTACAGATAGATAGACAGGTGGATAGACGTACAGATAGAGAGATGTACAGATAGATAGACAGCTGGAGCGATGTACAGATAGATAGACAGGTGGATAGACGTACATATAGAGAGATGTACAGATAGATAGACAGATGGATACACGTACAGATAGATAGACAGGTGGATAGACGTACAGATAGATAGACAGGTGGATAGACGTACAGATAGAGAGATGTACAGATAGATAGACAGATGGATACACGTACAGATAGATAGACAGGTGGATAGACGTACAGATAGAGAGATGTACAGATAGATAGATGGATACACGTACAGATAGAGAGATGTACAGATAGATAGACAGACGGATACACGTACAGATAGAGAGATGTACAGATAGATAGACAGATGGAGCGATGTACAGATAGATAGACAGATGGATAGATGTACAGATAGATAGACAGGTGGATAGACGTACAGATAGAGAGATGTACAGATAGATAGACAGATGGAGCGATGTACAGATAGATAGACAGATGGATAGATGTACAGATAGATAGACAGGTGGATAGACGTACAGATAGAGAGATGTACAGATAGATAGACAGCTGGAGCGATGTACAGATAGATAGACAGGTGGATAGACGTACATATAGAGAGATGTACAGATAGATAGACAGATGGATAGACGTACAGATAGATAGACAGGTGGATAGACGTCCAGATAGAGAGATGTACAGATAGATAGACAGGTGGATAGACTTACAGATAGAGAGATGCACAGATAGATAGATGGATAGACGTACAGATAGAGATGCACAGATAGATAGACAGATGGAGCGATGTACAGATAGATAGACAGGTGGATAGACGTACAGATAGAGAGATGTACAGATAGATAGACAGACTGATAGATGTACAGATATATAGACAGATGGATAGACGTACAGATAGAGAGATGTACAGACAGATAGACAGGTGGATAGATGTACAGATAGATAGACAGGTGGATAGACGTACAGATAGAGAGATGTACAGATAGATAGACAGCTGGAGCGATGTACAGATATATAGACAGATGGATAGACGTACAGATAGAGAGATGTACAGACAGATAGACAGGTGGATAGATGTACAGATATATAGAAAGATGGATAGATGTGCAGATATATAGACAGATGGATAGATGTACAGATAGAGAGATGTACAGACAGATAGACAGATGGATAGACATACAGATAGATTGACAGGTGGATAGACGTACAGATAGAGAGATGTACAGATAGATAGACAGGTGGAGCGATGTACAGATAGATAGATGGATAGACGTACAGATAGAGAAATGTACAGATAGATAGACAGATGGATAGACGTACAGATAGAGAGATGTACAGATAGCTAGACAGACGGATAGATGTACAGATATATAGACAGACGGATAGATGTACAGATATAAAGACAGATGGATAGACGTACAGATAGAGAGATGTACAGATAGATAGACAGATGGATAGACGTCCAGATATTTAGACAGACGGATAGATGTACAGATATATAGACAGACGGATAGATGTACAGATATATAGACAGATGGATAGACAGATGGAGCGATATTCAGATATATAGACAGACGGATAGATGTACAGATATATAGACAGATGGATAGACGTACAGATAGAGTGATAGATGGATAGATGTTCAGATATATAGACAGACGGATAGATGTACAGATATATAGACAGACGGATAGATGTACAGATTTATAGACAGACGGATAGATGTACAGATATATAGACAGACGGATAGATGTTCAGATATATAGATAGACGGATAGATGTTCAGAGATATAGACAAACGGATAGATGTTCAGATATATAGGTAGACGGATAGATGTTCAGAGATATAGACAGATGGATAAATGTACAGATATATAGACAGATGGATAGACTTACAGATATATAGACAGATGGATAGATGTTCAGATATATAGACAGATGGATAGATGTTGTTCAGATATATAGACAGATGGATAGCTGTTCAGAGATATAGACAGATACATGAACATACAGACAGCATATTTGCAGATTTAAAGCCTTACCCTCTCCACTTTAGAGGAGACCCCAGTGACACACACCCCGTGTGTTACCCCACATTCCTCTGTCATTCCATAGATCCATGCCAGGCACCAGGGAAAGGACACTTTCCTCCCCAACTTTCTGCAGTGTGAATGAGAGGATCCCTGGGAACAGGAGTCAGGAAAGGGCCTGATAAACAGCAAAGTCACCACACTGTCGTTTGAAACAGTCTCCCCCCCTCAAAGCCCCCTCCACGATCCTTCTGTTCACATACCCTCCGCATGCTGCGCATTCCACATCCCAAATATCCTGGCCCACGGTGACCCCACTTAATACTGCCACCAAAGACCACGGGGAACTAAACCTGGCTCTCACCACGTTACTAGCCAATGTCATCTCATGTCCTGCGCTTACAGGACAACGGCCAACAAAAACGTACCTCATGTTTGATTGAAAGATATATATATATATATATATATATAAATGATTTAATAACAGAATACAAAGAAAGATAGCTCTATCAGGGGGTAGACATCTTGGGTCAGATCTCCCATTATCTTAACTATCTGACTCAAGATTCTAAACAACATGTCTGTCCCCTGATAGAGCAATACAGAACAAAGATTCTAAACAACATGTCCATCCCCTGATAGAGCTACACAGAGCAAAGATTCTAAACAACATGTCCACCCGCTGATAGAGTTATACAGAGCAAAGATTGTAAACAACATGTCCGCCCCTGGTAGAGCTATACAGAGCAAAGATTCTAAACAACATGTCTGCCCCCTGACAGAGCTATACAGAGCAAAGATTCTAAACAACATGTCCGCCCCTGATAGAGCTATACAGAACAAAGACTCTAAACAACATGTCCACCCGCTGATAGAGCTATACAGAACAAAGATTCTAAGCAACATGTCCGTCCCCTTATAGAGAAATACAGAACAAAGATTCTAAACAACATGTCCGTCCCCTGATAGAGCAATACAGAACAAAGATTCTAAACAACATGTCCACCCGCTTATAGAGCTATACAGAGCAAAGATTCTAAACAACATGTCTGTCCCCTGATAGGGCAATACAGAACAAAGATTCTAAACAACATGTCCTACCCTGATAGAGCTATATGGAGCAAAGATTCTAAACAATGTGTCCTCACCCTGATAGAACTATACATAGCAAAGATTCTAAACAACATGTCCTCGCCGTGATAGAGCTATACAGAGCAAAGATTCTAAACAACGTGTCTGCCCCCTGATGGAGCTATACAGAGCAAAGATTCTAAACAACATTTCTGCCCCTGGATTAAGCTATCCAGAGCAAAGATTCTAAACAACTTGTCTGCCCCCTGATACAGCTATACAGAGCAAAGATTCTAAACAACATGTCTGCCCCCTGACAGAGCTATCCATAGCAAAGATTCTAAACAACATGTCCACCCCCTGATAGAGCTATGCAGAGCAAATATTCTAAACAACATATCCGCCCCCTGATAGAGCTATACAGAACAAAGATTCTAAACAACATGTCCTCCCCTGATAGAGCTATACAGAGCAAAGATTCTAAAAAACATGTCCACCCCCTGATAGAGCTATACAGACCAAAGATTCTAAACAACATGTCCACCCCCTGATAGAGCTATGCAGAGCAAATATTCTAAACAACATATCCGCCCCCTGATAGAGCTATACAGAACAAAGATTCTAAACAACATGTCCTCCCCTGATAGAGCTATACAGAGCAAAGATTCTAAAAAACATGTCCGCCCCCTGATAGTGCTATACAGAACAAAGATTCTAAACAGCATGTCCTCTCCTCAGTGATTTACTCAGTAAGGTCTTGGGACAGAGCTTCAATGTGAGTTAAAAAGCAGAATATGCAAATACATGAGATAGAGAGAGCCGTGCTCATGAGCTTACAATCTAAAGGTGGCGGGGGATGGGAGATATAGGATTACAGTGGAATTTAAAGGGTAATATAAGTACAGTTTGCACTGCACCTCGGCCATTTATTACCGGCCTCATATAACCTTTCCATGCTGCCTCGCAATGTGTAGAAGTCAGACGTGACCAGAAGCAATTCAGTTCATTAATCAACGTAACCCTGTGGCATCCGCTACTTGATTAGTTCATTGATCTCCTAACTGGGGGGGGGAGCGGGCAGACCAACATAACATTTACAACTCCAGGCGGAGGATAAACTTTAGGATAAATTCCACCCTCATCTGCTCCTGCATGCCTCCCAACTGTCCCGCTTTTTCCACTCTCAGTCCTGCTTTTCAGGATAGAGGTATATCTTCACAATCCCGCGTGTGGGACAGTGAATGATGCATACCGCTCATGTAGCGCTGCCAGTGACAGTGGTTCTACACATGCGCGGTACCTCTGGCACTCACTCTCCCAAGCGCGGATCTCGCTGAGGGTATAATTTGGGAGGTGTGCTCCTGCTCTACCCAGTGTCCCATCCCTGAAGACACCCACTCTCCTAACAGATAACAAGCTGGTGTCCAGATATTAAGAGAACTGAGAATGAGGAGCATTCCTGCCATCATCATGCACTATTATTATTATTATCATATTATTATTATTATTATTATATTATTATTATCATATTATTATTATCATATTATTATTATTATTATATTATTATATTATTATTATCATATTATTATTATATTATTATTATCATCATTACAGGGCTGTGTGTGACACAGTCATTAGGTGAGTGGCACACACAGCCACGACTCTCCAAACACAGGCTCACAGAGAGAGTTCTTTATTAATAAGACTTAACGAGTTTCGTGTGGTGGACAGGGGCAAACGGGGCTGACCCTAAGCATCATGTGATATGGAAATGATTAGCTTGCATATCAAACCGCAGCTGATGTCATAATCACGAGACTTTTTAAACACGCCTTTCTCTTAATCTATGGATTTACTTGCAGTTCTGCTAATACGACGCATTCTTTGCAATTGCCCCACTCTGTGGGGATCAATCAGGGTATGAGACAGTGATACAAAAAGGAGAAAAAAGGAGCTTGCACATAAAAATATAATAAATCCGTGTACAGCAGCAAAACCATGTGGGGAACCGCACCTGACGCGTTTCACGTGACAGTGAAGCGCGGCTGCCTCCTTGCGGACACTTTATCGAGAGACGTTTATCAAGAGGGTTTGGGGTTAGCATGAGGGGCTAGTATTAGGGTTTGGTGTTAGCATGAGGGGTTAGTATTAGGGTTTGGGGATAGCATGAGGGGTTAGTATTAGGGTTTGGGGTTAGCATGAGGGGTTAGTATTAGGGTTCAGGGTTAGCATGAGGGGTCAGTATTAGGGTTTGGGGTTAGCATGAGGGGTTAGTATTAGGGTTTGGGGTTAGCATGAGGGGTTAGTATTAGGGTTTGGGGTTAGCATGAGGGGTTAGTATTAGGGTTTGGGGTTAGCATGAGGGGTTAGTATTAGGGTTTGGGGATAGCATGAGGGGTTAGTATTAGGGTTCAGGGTTAGCATGAGGGGTTAGTATTAGGGTTTGGGGTTAGCATGAGGGGTTAGTATTAGGGTTTGGGGTTAGCATGAGGGGTTAGTATTAGGGTTTGGGGTTAGCATGAGGGGTTAGTATTAGGGTTTGGGGTTAGCATGAGGGGTTAGTATTAGGGTTTGGGGTTAGCATGAGGGGTTAGTATTAGGGTTTGGGGATAGCATGAGTATTAGGGTTCAGGGTTAGCATGAGGGGTTAGTATTAGGGTTCAGGGTTAGCATGAGGGGTTAGTATTAGGGTTTGGGGTTAGCATGAGGGGTTAGTATTAGGGTTTGGCATGAGGGGTTAGTATTAGGGTTTGGGGTTAGCATGAGGGGTTACTATTAGGGTTTGGGGTTAGCATGAGGGGTTAGTATTAGGGTTTGGGGTTAGCATGAGGGGTTAGTATTAGGGTTCAGGGTTAGCATGAGGGGTTAGTATTAGGGTTTGGGGTTAGCATGAGGGGTTAGTATTAGGGTTTGGGGTTAGCATGAGGGGTTAGTATTAGGGTTTGGGGTTAGCATGAGGGGTTAGTATTAGGGTTCAGGGTTAGCATGAGGGGTTAGTATTAGGGTTCAGGGTTAGCATGAGGGGTTAGTATTAGGGTTTGGGGTTAGCATAAGGGGTTAGTATTAGGGTTTGGGGTTAGCATGAGGGTTAGTATTAGGGTTCGGGGTTAGCATGAGGGGTTAGTATTAGGGTTTGGGGTTAGCATGAGGGGTTAGTATTAGGGTTCAGGGTTAGCATGAGGTGTTAGTATTAGGGTTCAGGGTTAGCATGAGGGGTTAGTATTAGGGTTTGGGGTTAGCATGAGGGGTTAGTATTAGGGTTTGGCATGAGGGGTTAGTATTAGGGTTTGGGGTTAGCATGAGGGGTTAGTATTAGGGTTTGGGGTTAGCATGAGGGGTTAGTATTAGGGTTTGGGGTTAGCATGAGGGGTTAGTATTAGGGTTCAGGGTTAGCATGAGGGGTTAGTATTAGGGTTTGGGGTTAGCATGAGGGGTTAGTATTAGGGTTTGGGGTTAGCATGAGGGGTTAGTATTAGGGTTTGGGGTTAGCATGAGGGGTTAGTATTAGGGTTCAGGGTTAGCATGAGGGGTTAGTATTAGGGTTCAGGGTTAGCATGAGGGGTTAGTATTAGGGTTTGGGGTTAGCACGAGGGGTTAGTATTAGGGTTTGGGGTTAGCATGAGGGTTAGTATTAGGGTTCGGGGTTAGCATGAGGGGTTAGTATTAGGGTCTGGGGTTAGCATGAAGGGTTAATATTAGGGTTTGGGGTTAGCATGAGGGGTTAGTATAAGGGTTCAGGGTTAGCATGAGGGGTTAGTATTAGGGTTTGGGGTTAGCATGAGGTGTTAGTATTAGGGTTTGGGGTTAGCATGAGGGGTTAGTATTAGGGTTTGGGGTTAGCATGAGGGGTTAGTATTAGGGTTTGGGGTTAGCATGAGGGGTTAGTATTAGGGTTTGGCATGAGGGGTTAGTATTAGGGTTTGGGGTTAGCATGAGGGGTTAGTATTAGGGTTTGGGGTTAGCATGAGGGGTTAGTATTAGGGTTTGGGGTTAGCATGAGGGGTTAGTATTAGGGTTCAGGGTTAGCATGAGGGGTTAGTATTAGGGTTTGGGGTTAGCATGAGGGGTTAGTATTAGGGTTTGGGGTTAGCATGAGGGGTTAGTATTAGGGTTTGGGGTTAGCATGAGGGGTTAGTATTAGGGTTCAGGGTTAGCATGAGGGGTTAGTATTAGGGTTCAGGGTTAGCATGAGGGGTTAGTATTAGGGTTTGGGGTTAGCATGAGGGGTTAGTATTAGGGTTTGGGGTTAGCATGAGGGTTAGTATTAGGGTTCGGGGTTAGCATGAGGGGTTAGTATTAGGGTCTGGGGTTAGCATGAGGGGTTAATATTAGGGTTTGGGGTTAGCATGAGGGGTTAGTATAAGGGTTCAGGGTTAGCATGAGGGGTTAGTATTAGGGTTCAGGGTTAGCATGAGGGGTTAGTATTAGGGTTTGGGGATAGCATGAGGGGTTAGTATTAGGGTTTGGGGATAGCATGAGGGGTTAGTATTAGGGTTCCGGTTTAGCATGAGGGGTTAGTATTAGGGTTTGGGGTTAGCATGAGGGGTTAGTATTAGGGTTCAGGGTTAGCATGAGGGGTTAGTATTAGGGTTCAGGGTTAGCATGAGGGGTTAGTATTAGGGTTTGGGGTTAGCATGAGGGGTTAGTATTAGGGTTTGGGGTTAGCATGAGGGGTTAGTATTAGGGTATGGGGTTAGCATGAGGGGTTAGTATTAGGGTTTGGCATGAGGGGTTAGTATTAGGGTTTGGGGTTAGCATGAGGGGTTAGTATTAGGGTTTGGGGTTAGCATGAGGGGTTAGTATTAGGGTTTGGGGTTAGCATGAGGGGTTAGTATTAGGGTTTGGGGTTAGCATGAGGGGTTCGTATTAGGGTTTGGGGTTAGCATGAGGGGTTAGTATTAGGGTTTGGGGTTAGCATGAGGGGTTCGTATTAGGGTATAGGGTTAGCATGAGGGGTAAGTTTGGGCAGTAGCGCTGGCACGCAACCTCCCAAGCTCCGCCCCCTGGTATCGCCCAGAAGTTGATACGGATGAACACATACCGTCTGATATGGGAAAGGCATAATATGTATATCAAGCCGCGGGTGATGTCATGCTTTATTCTCCGAGTAGAGGCCATGTTTAGGTGGCAGGGTCCCTTTAAGGATGGGTATAAGGAGACTCTCTAACCCTTACAAGGAAAGCTGTCTCCATTAAGCTACATTTATGAAATTCCAGACTGAAGCCAGCAGTGGTCAGAGCTCTTTCCATGATGTAAGGAGCCTGCTTGGCTCTGCAGCGGAGCGGCTGATTAGTCCGCACATCTGGAGGGCCTTGGAATGGACCAGACTCCCAGGACCTGGGGGTCACTGTCACTATGGGGGGACGACAAGTCGCTGGATCATGGAATGTCAGGCAGCTCAACAGGGGGGTATGGGGGGGGGGGGGGGGGCTGAGCTATGAATCATCCCAGACTCACATAGGCTGAACTTAATGTGGATCATAGTGGGTTAAAGTCAGTGAAGTCTGGACTTTAACCCTTCACTGCCCGTTACTCTTCTTACAGTATGAGACAGGTCACTTGGACTG
This sequence comes from Pelodytes ibericus, assembly GCA_036172795.1. Taxonomy (NCBI): domain Eukaryota; kingdom Metazoa; phylum Chordata; class Amphibia; order Anura; family Pelodytidae; genus Pelodytes; species Pelodytes ibericus. The sequence goes on along the minus strand of CM069862.1, from coordinate 9,707,320 downwards.
GGAACACTGCTGGACGTGTGGCTCCGAGGGGCCCCATGTCCTCTTCTCCTGCTGAGTTAGTGAATCAAGAATGGACGACCTGGGGTGGGATTTGGCAGAACAACTTCCTGCCTGCAGAGCCTCCTGCAACACATCGGGGCGAAGGACCAATATTAAACGCATCCTGTATTACAGGACCACCTCCGGCAAGAAATGACCCTCTGTTTAATTGAAAGATTGTATCAAGTGCATCCTCCTAACTTCATCCCCCCGCAAACAGGGATGCCGGGGGGCCGGAGCTTACGAGGTGCGCATGCAAGGTACCACCGTCACTCAAACTGACAGTGCTGCCGTACATGATATTGGAGTGCTCACTCATTCTCCAGTATCCCATACATTGGGGAATACGACTGGGGTCTGATCCATCTGACCCAAGATTCTAAACAACATGTCCACCCCCTGATAGAGTTATACAGAGCAAAGATTCTAAACAACATGTCCGCCCCCTGATAGAGCTATACAGACCAAAGATTCCAAACACCATGTCCTCACCCTGATAGAGCTACACAGAGCAAAGATTCTAAACTACATGTCTGCCCCCTGATAGAGCTATACAGAGCAAATATTCTAAACATCATATCCACCCCCTGATAGAGCTATACAGAGCAAAGATTCTAAAGAACATGTCCACCCCCTGATAGAGCTATACAGAGCAAAGATTCTAACCAACATGTCCACCCTCTGATAGAGCTATACAGACCAAAGATTCCAAACACCATGTCCGTCCCCTGATAGAGCTACACAGAGCAAAGATTCTAAACTACATGTCTGCCCCCTGATAGAGCTATACAGAGCAAAGATTCTAAACATCATATCCACCCCCTGATAGAGCTATACAGAGCAAAGATTCTAAACAACATGTCCACCCCCTGATAGAGCTATACAGAGCAAAGATTCTAAACAACATGTCCACCCCCTGATAGAGCTATACAGAGCAAAGATTTTAAACATGTCCATCCCCTGATAGAGCTATACAGAGCAAAGATTCTAAACATCATATCCACCCCCTGATAGAGCTATACAGAGCAAAGATTCTAAACAACATGTCTGTCCCCTGATAGAGCTATACAGAGCAAAGATTCTAAACAACATGTCCGCCTCCTGATAGAGCTATACAGAGCAAAGATTCTAAACAACATGTCCGCCCCCTGATAGAGCTATATACAGAGCAAAGATTCTAAACAACATGTCTGGCCCCTGATAGAGCTATACAGAGCAAAGATTCTAAACAACATGTCCTCCCCCTGATAGAGCTATACAGAGCAAAGATTCTAAACATCATATCCACCCCCTGATAGAGCTATACAGAGCAAAGATTCTAAACAACATGTTCACCCCCTGATAGAGCTATACAGAGCAAAGATTCTAAACAACATGTCTGCCTCCTGATAGAGCTATACAGAGCAAAGATTCTAAACAACATGTCCGCCCCCTGATACAACTATGCTGAGGAAAGAGGACTCAATAAGTTACGTTATTTTGTATTCTTTCAGTAAATAATTTCTATATAAAATGCCTACACTTCATACCAGCTTTCACTGAAACAGATCTTCGTTTATTTAGACAGTTGTCCTTTAATAAATCCAGTCCCAGTTGATGTCAAACCTGACACCTTATAGAGTTGTTGTGTTTATTACGTGTGAAAAACTTAGTTTCACTTTAAAACAATTGACATTTCTCCTCAGTGACTGAGAACATCGGCCAGACTGTTACTATACAAGAAAAATAAACGCTATATGTAGTTTATATGTCACAGAAAGGGTTTAGTCTACATTGTGTCCCCACCCACGTCTGCCCCTGCTATGTTTCCACAAACTGAGCCTCTCACAATGTTGGTAATGTTGATATTCTCACAGAAGATTTGGTTTAATTGTAATAATTTGTGCATCACACTGACTCCAGACGGATATTAGTGTGGATCGAAATAATCAACAGAATATCAACTTAAACATCAATTATATGTAGAGAATGAAACAAATATGAAAAATGATCTATACATACATGGGTTAGAAAAATGGCATGCAAATGCATAAAATAAAATAAATATATGTTTTAAAGGGACTGTCTGGATCCCAAAATGCACCCTCCAAATGTTACTGCATATTAATGTGATTTCAAAGTACTTTAAAATGCATGTTTTACATTCTGCATTACTTAAAATATAAAATACTAAATGAAATTACATCAGTTTGTTAAGAGATGCTGCTGTGTACAAGAGCAAGTCTGTTACAGTCCACACAATGTATTCTATTCTAGCAGCACAGGAAGTGAGTTTGGGGACTAGACCGTTAATTTAAATGCGTCTAAAGCGTCTCCTGCTTATGACATGACCTTGTGGCTTAAAACACAGATTACACATATTTAACTAAACAAGTGTGACTGGCCGCCGCCATTTTGTGAAATATAGTGTTTTGGGTGCCACCCCTCAGTGACTTTACAGCACTAGTATCTCACTTTGGGTCTGGGGACACAGAATGCGGTCTGTAAGTCAGAATTCTGACCATAGACTTGCACTGAATGGGAGGGTAATGTAACTATTACATCACAAGGGGGCGGAGTTATGATCCTGTTTGATCAGGTCAATCTCCTCTCTTTGTGTTGTACACAGCCACCTAGTCCTGCCCACTATGATACACAGGAGCCAGTAAGAGAGCAAGGGTGTATCTTATGACATCATCATGCAGGCTTTCGCCACAGCTGTAAAGTGAGACTTGCTGGAAGATTTTGGACAATGTTGCATCATGGGAAATATTCATAAAATGGAACACCTTATTTTATTTTTCACTGTATATGCAATTACATTTAAAAAAAAAAAAAAAAACAGTGGCTTATGATTTATTTATGTGTTTGTTTTAAATAACCAGGTTATCTAGTTACATCATGTGAGTGGTAGTGTCCCTTTAAGACATTTTTATGTTGCAATTCTGCTAACACAATGTATCAGACATTGTTTTAATTTTCTGCTTTCACAGTATAAGCAATGTTTAGGTGACAGGGTGTCCAGATAATACAGACAGTGACACAAACAGAGCACAGGCTCCTAAAACTGCAGAGTTAACATAACAAATCAACTTTAATTGAGACCTATTTAATATTCCCAAACCGCACATCCTGCGGGACTCATCGTCTGATCTGTCAGCAGGGAACGCTCACTGAGATCTCTGCGATCCTTCAGAGCCCACAAGGCTGGGGGAAGCAGATTGAATGAGTCAGTCGCTGACTCACCAATTAGAATACAGAATAAATCATCTGGGTCTGCATAGGAAGGTAAACAAGGCTGCTAAATATAGCTCAGGGTTGTGGCCCCCCATTGTGTGATGGTGACTGTTCATATGGTTCACGGTCTGTCAATCCCAGGCCACAAACCATGGCTAGGAAGAGATGAAAGGTCAACCGAACAGCACTGAACAGTTTGATTACAAAGAGCGATACAAAGCTGTTAAACGCCTCCAGCTACTGTTCAATTACAACTCCTATTACCCCTAGAAGAGCTAAAATACACAGTACTGCTTCAGTTACATTGCTAAATATTATAAAGTGCAATAAACAATAGAAATTAAGTGTATCAAGTGAGACTATGACAAATGTACATGCACCATGTATATACATACATATATACCTACATACATACATACATTCATATACCCACATACATACATACCTACACATGCATACACACACACACACACACACACACATACATATATACATACCCACATACATACATATACACACACATACATACACACACACATACATATATACATATACACACATACATACCTACATATATACATATACATACCCACATACATACATATATACACACACACACACACACACACACATACATATATACCTACATACATACATACATACATATACCCACATACATACATACCTACACATGCATACACACACACACACACACACACACATACATATATACATACCCACATACATACATATACACACACATACATACACACACACATACATATATACATATACACACATACATACCTACATATATACATATACATACCCACATACATACATATATACACACACACACACACACACACACATACATATATACCTACATACATACATACATACACATACATACCCACATACATACATACATATACCCACATACATACATACCTACACATGCATACATACACACACACACATACATATATACATACCCACATACATACATATACACACACATACATACATACATTCATACATACATACATATACACACATACATACATACATATACACATACATACATACATACATACATACATACATACATATACACACATACATACATACATATACACACATACATACATATACACACACACATACATACATATACACACATACATACATATACACACACACATACATACATACATATACACACATACATACATACATATACACACATACATACATATACACACATACATACATATACACACATACATACATACATACATATACATACATACATACATATACACACACACATACATACATACATATACACACATACATACATACATATACACACATACATACATATACATACATACATACATACATACATAGCACACAAAAATGCATGCCTCAATATAAAAAAAATCTAGGGAAAAAATATTTAAAAAAACCTCCATATGAGGAACATTTATCCATCAGTGTGAAATATAATACATTCCCAGGTCCTGTGAGGACAGATCTGAACGGACACATAGGGCTCTATTCATGAGAGAATTGAATGTAAGGGGCATTTAGTTCAATGGGAGAATTATCCCAACTCGGCTACTTTGGCCTTAAGTTTGAAATTCCCATCCTAACTCCCTGCAATCCTCTCGTTCATGAATAAAGCCTCTATGCTGGTTATATGTGTAACAGTTTCAGCCCTGTATTAAGGTGTGTCTATACGTCAGAGGGGCGCCTCAAACCTGTGCTGTTTATATGGCAGGTAACGGAGATCCAGTGGCATGGGCCGAGTTCAGAATAATAATCAGTGTGGTTCAGATGTGAAGATCCTCTCTGTACAAACAGCGGCTCTCCCATAGCACGGAGCGTGTGCCGCCAGCGGGAGCCAGCCACTAGCGGGAAAAGGGAATTTACAGGCAGTAACCTTGTCACACAAAGCACGCCAGTAAACATGAAAGGCTGGCTGTAAACACTGGGAAACCTGGAATAAAAACTGCCATCTGGGAATCCAGGTGTAGAAGGGCTGGGATGCCCCTTTAAACTGGCAGTAAACTTTGTTTTTTTTTACCTTATGCTCCATTAAGAAAAGCAAGAGTTAATTAGCGCCACTCGTCCAGATTAAACCCGATGACTGGGGCACAGATCTTCTAATGCTGGCAAGCACTGTCAGTGTCAGCTCAGCCAATCAGCTTGGCCAGTACAGAGAGAGTCCTTTGGTTTGGAACTCCACCAGAGAGGACTCCGGTTCATAGACTGCAAATGCCCTGATACTTGATAGGGAGAATAAACTGGCATGTGCTCGTACTAGCGCCAAATGGTCTTTTCACTTGTGGGGAAAATAAATACATTGAGAAGGCTCTTTAAATAATTAGCAGTGTCGGTATCCATAACCATCAACTGCCCCCCTTGATGGGGCTTGTGGTGGGTGCAGCCTCTCCCTTACTGGTCTGCTATTAGCAAACGCTTGTCTGCCAAGAAGGCACTACAAGGTTAAAGGGATTGTATCACCTAAACATTGATTATACTGCGCATGTAGAGAATAAAGGGACTGTATCACCTAAACATTGATTATACTGCGAATGTAGAGAATAAAGGGACTGTATCACCTAAACATTGATTATACTGCGACTGGAGAGAATAAAGGGACTGTATCACCTAAACATTGATTATACTGCGAATGTAGAGAATAAAGGGACTGTATCACCTAAACATTGATTATACTGCGAATGTAGAGAATAAAGGGACTGTATCACCTAAACATTGATTATACTGCGAATGTAGAGAATAAAGGGACTGTATCACCTAAACACTGCTTATACTGCGAATGTAGAGAATAAAGGGACTGTATCACCTAAACATTGATTATACTGCGAATGTAGAGAATAAAGGGACTGTATCACCTAAACATTGATTATACTGTGACTGGAGAGAATAAAGGGACTTTATCACCTAAACATTGATTATACTGCGAATGTAGAGAATAAAGGGACTGTATCACCTAAACATTGATTATACTGCGAATGTAGAGAATAAAGGGACTGTATCACCTAAACACTGATTATACTGCGAATGCAGAGAATAAAGGGACTGTATCACCTAAACATTGATTATACTGCGAATGTAGAGAATAAAGGGACTGTATCACCTAAACATTGATTATACTGCGAATGTAGAGAATAAAGGGACTGTATCACCTAAACATTGATTATACTGTGACTGGAGAGAATAAAGGGACTGTATCACCTAAACATTGATTATACTGCGAATGTAGAGAATAAAGGGACTGTATCACCTAAACATTGATTATACTGCGAATGTAGAGAATAAAGGGACTGTATCACCTAAACATTGATTATACTGCGAATGTAGAGAATAAAGGGACTGTATCACCTAAACACTGCTTATACTGCGAATGTAGAGAATAAAGGGACTGTATCACCTAAACATTGATTATACTGCGCATGTAGAGAATAAAGGGACTGTATCACCTAAACACTGATTATACTGCGAATGTAGAGAATAAAGGGACTGTATCACCTAAACATTGATTATACTGCGAATGTAGAGAATAAAGGGACTGTATCACCTAAACATTGCTTATACTGCGAATGTAGAGAATAAAGGGACTGTATCACCTAAACACTGCTCATACTGCGAATGTAGAGAATAAAGGGACTGTATCCCCTAAACATTGATTATACTGCGAATGTAGAGAATAAAGGGACTGTATCACCTAAACATTGATTATACTGCGAATGTAGAGAATAAAGGGACTGTATCACCTAAACATTGATTATACTGCGAATGTAGAGAATAAAGGGACTGTATCACCTAAACATTGATTATACTGCGAATGTAGAGAATAAAGGGACTGTATCACCTAAACATTGATTATACTGCGAATGTAGAGAATAAAGGGACTGTATCACCTAAACACTGCTTATACTGCGAATGTAGAGAATAAAGGGACTGTATCACCTAAACATTGATTATACTGCGAATGTAGAGAATAAAGGGACTGTATCACCTAAACACTGCTTATACTGCGAATGTAGAGAATAAAAGGGACTGTATCACCTAAACATTGATTATACTGCGAATGTAGAGAATAAAGGGACTGTATCACCTAAACATTGATTATACTGCGAATGTAGAGAATAAAGGGACTGTATCACCTAAACACTGCTTATACTGCGAATGTAGAGAATAAAAGGGACTGTATCACCTAAACATTGATTATACTGCGAATGTAGAGAATAAAGGGACTGTATCACCTAAACATTGATTATACTGCGAATGCAGAGAATAAAGGGACTGTATCACCTAAACATTGCTTATACTGCGAATGTAGAGAATAAAGGGACTGTATCACCTAAACATTGATTATACTGCGAATGCAGAGAATAAAGGGACTGTATCACCTAAACATTGATTATACTGCGAATGTAGAGAATAAAGGGACTGTATCACCTAAACATTGATTATACTGCGAATGTAGAGAATAAAGGGACTGTATCACCTAAACACTGCTTATACTGCGAATGCAGAGAATAAAGGGACTGTATCACCTAAACACTGATTATACTGCGAATGTAGAGAATAAAGGGACTGTATCACCTAAACACTGCTTATACTGCGAATGTAGAGAATAAAGGGACTGTATCACCTAAACATTGATTATACTGCGAATGTAGAGAATAAAGGGACTGTATCACCTAAACATTGATTATACTGCGAATGTAGAGAATAAAGGGACTGTATCACCTAAACACTGATTATACTGCGAATGTAGAGAATAAAGGGACTGTATCACCTAAACATTGATTATACTGCGAATGTAGAGAATAAAGGGACTGTATCACCTAAACATTGATTATACTGCGAATGTAGAGAATAAAGGGACTGTATCACCTAAACATTGATAATACTGCGAATGTAGAGAATAAAGGGACTGTATCACCTAAACATTGATTATACTGCGAATGTAGAGAATAAAGGGACTGTATCACCTAAACATTGATTATACTGCGAATGTAGAGAATAAAGGGACTGTATCACCTAAACATTGATTATACTGCGAATGTAGAGAATAAAGGGACTGTATCACCTAAACATTGCTTATACTGCGAATGCAGAGAATAAAGGGACTGTATCACCTAAACATTGCTTATACTGCGAATGTAGAGAATAAAGGGACTGTATCACCTAAACATTGATTATACTGTGACTGGAGAGAATAAAGGGACTGTATCACCTAAACATTGATTATACTGTGACTGGAGAGAATAAAGGGACTGTATCACCTAAACACTGCTTATACTGCGAATGTAGAGAATAAAGGGACTGTATCACCTAAACATTGATTATACTGTGACTGGAGAGAATAAAGGGACTGTATCACCTAAACATTGATTATACTGCGAATGTAGAGAATAAAGGGACTGTATCATCTAAACATTGATTATACTGCGAATGTAGAGAATAAAGGGACTGTATCACCTAAACATTCATTATACTGCGAATGCAGAGAATAAAGGGACTGTATCACCTAAACATTGATTATACTGTGACTGGAGAGAATAAAGGGACTGTATCACCTAAACATTGATTATACTGCGAATGTAGAGACTAAAGGGACTGTATCACCTAAACATTGATTATACTGTGACTGGAGAGAATAAAGGGACTGTATCACCTAAACACTGCTTATACTGCGAATGTAGAGAATAAAGGGACTGTATCACCTAAACATTGATTATACTGCGAATGTAGAGAATAAAGGGACTGTATCACCTAAACATTGCTTATACTGCGAATGTAGAGAATAAAGGGACTGTATCACCTAAACATTGATTATACTGCGAATGTAGAGAATAAAGGGACTGTATCACCTAAACATTGATTATACTGCGCATGTAGAGAATAAAGGGACTGTATCACCTAAACACTGCTTATACTGCGAATGTAGAGAATAAAGGGACTGTATCCCCTAAACACTGCTTATACTGCGAATGTAGAGAATAAAGGGACTGTATCACCTAAACATTGATTATACTGCGAATTCTATGAAGAGGTCAGTAAAAATATAGATCTAGGCGTGGCAGTTGATGTGATCTATTTGGATTTTGCTAAAGCATTTGATACAGTTCCACACAAAAGGTTACTCTACAAATTGAGAGAAATAGGATTGGGGGCAAATGTATGTATTTGGATTGAAAATTGGCTAAAAGATAGAACACAGAGGGTTGTTGTAAATGGTAAAGCTTCAAATTGGACCAGGGTAGTGAGCGGAGTACCTCAGGGGTCTGTTTTGGGACCTCTTCTTTTTAATATGTTTATTAATGATCTCCTACGTTGTGCTGAGTGCCATGTCTCAGTGTTTGCTGATGACACAAAATTAGGTAAGGTAATAAAGACTAATCTTGATGTTTTTTCTTTACAGGAAGATTTGGACAGAGTGGGGGACTGGGCAGTAAAGTGGCAAATGAGGTTCAATATAGACAAATGTAAAGTTATGCATTATGGGAAAAATAATAACAAAGCAACATATACGTTAAATGGTATTTCCCTGGGAAAAACTATTAACGAAAAGGATTTAGGAATCATTGTAGATAACAAACTGGGCAACAGTGCCCAATGCCAGTCAGCAGCTGCAAGGGCCAATAAGATATTGGCATGTATAAAACGAGGTATAGATTCACGGGAGGAGGACATCATCTTGCCTCTTTACAAATCAATGGTAAGACCTCACCTTGGATATGCAGTACAGTTCTGGGCACCAGTCCTTAAAAAGGATATTAAGGAACTAGAAAAAGTGCAAAGGAGAGCTACAAAATTAATAAGGGGATTGGAGGATCTTAGTTATGAAAAGAGACTTAAAAAATTGCATTTATTTACTTTAGAAAAAAGGCGTCTCAGAGGGGATATGATAACATTATATAAATATGTGCAGGGCCAATATAAGGAGCTCCCCAGGGACCTGTTCATTAATAGAAATGTAAAAGAACAAGAGGTCAACCCCTGAGACTGGAAGAGCAAAGATTTCATAAGCAGCAAAGGAAGGGATTCTTTACGGTAAGGACAATAAAATTATGGAACTCACTGCCAAGAGAGGTAGTGCTATCAACCACAATAGATGCATTTAAAAATGGTCTGGATGATTTTTTAGAAAAGCAGAACATACAGGGGTATTAATAATAGAATGAGCATTAATAATAGAGCTTTTTGATCCAAAGAGAAATCTGATTGCCCTTTTGGAGCCAAGAAGGAATTTTTTTCCCCCTAGGAGGCAACATTCGAAAAAGCTTCCTTAGGGTTTTTTTTGCCTTCTTTTGGATCAAAACGCAGAAATGATAGGTAGAAGGGTTGAACTTGATGGACTTTTGTCTTTTTTCAACCTAAATTACTATGTTACTATGTTACTATGTATGTTATACACACACACACAATCCAATTCATGTAAAGTGCAGCCCGGCAGTATGTAGGATGTATATACACACACACACACACAATCCAATTCATGTAAAGTGCAGCCCGGCAGTATGTAGGATGTATATACACACACACACACACAATCCAATTCATGTAAAGTGCAGCCCGGCAGTATGTGGGATGTATATACACACACACACAATCCAATTCATGTAAAGTGCAGCCTGGCAGTATGTAGGATGTATATACACACACACAATCCAATTCATGTAAAGTGCAGCCTGGCAGTATGTAGGATGTATATACACACAGACACAATCCAATTCATGTAACGTGCAGCCTGGCTGTATGTAGGATGTATATACACACACACACAATCCAATTCATGTAAAGTGCAGCCTGGCAGTATGTAGGATGTATATACACACACACACACACACACAATCCAATTCATGTAAAGTGCAGCCCGGCAGTATGTAGGATGTATATACACACAGACACAATCCAATTCATGTAAGGTGCAGCCCGGCAGTATGTACGATGTATATTCACACACACACACACACACAATCCAATTCATGTAAAGTGCAGCCCGGCAGTATGTAGGATGTATATACACACACACACAATCCAATTCATGTAAAGTGCAGCCTGGCAGTATGTAGGATGTATATACACACAGACACAATCCAATTCATGTAAAGTGCAGCCTGGCAGTATGTAGGATGTATATACACACAATCCAATTCATGTAAAGTGCAGCCCAGCAGTATGTAGGATGTATATACACACAATCCAATTCATGTAACGTGCAGCCCAGCAGTATGTACGATGTATATTCACACACACACACACACACACAATCCAATTCATGTAAAGTGCAGCCCAGCAGTATGTATGATGTATATACACACACACAATCCAATTCATGTAAAGTGCAGCCTGGCAGTATGTAGGATGTATATACACACACACACAATCCAATTCATGTAAAGTGCAGCCCGGCAGTATGTAGGATGGATATACACACACACACACAATCCAATTCATGCAAAGTGCAGCCCGGCAGTATGTACGATGTATATACACACACACACAATCCAATTCATGTAAAGTGCAGCCTGGCAGTATGTACGATGAATATACACACACACACAATCCAATTCATGTAAAGTGCAGCCCGGCAGTATGTACGATGTATATTCACACACACACACACACACACAATCCAATTCATGTAAAGTGCAGCCCGGCAGTATGTAGGATGTATATACACACACACACAATCCAATTCATGTAAAGTGCAGCCTGGCAGTATGTAGGATGTATATACACACAGACACAATCCAATTCATGTAAAGTGCAGCCTGGCAGTATGTAGGATGTATATACACACAATCCAATTCATGTAAAGTGCAGCCCAGCAGTATGTAGGATGTATATACACACAATCCAATTCATGTAACGTGCAGCCCAGCAGTATGTACGATGTATATTCACACACACACACACACACACAATCCAATTCATGTAAAGTGCAGCCCAGCAGTATGTATGATGTATATACACACACACAATCCAATTCATGTAAAGTGCAGCCTGGCAGTATGTAGGATGTATATACACACACACACAATCCAATTCATGTAAAGTGCAGCCCGGCAGTATGTAGGATGGATATACACACACACACACAATCCAATTCATGCAAAGTGCAGCCCGGCAGTATGTACGATGTATATACACACACACACAATCCAATTCATGTAAAGTGCAGCCTGGCAGTATGTACGATGAATATACACACACACACAATCCAATTCATGTAAAGTGCAGCCCGGCAGTATGTAGGATGGATATACACACACACACACAATCCAATTCATGCAAAGTGCAGCCCGGCAGTATGTACGATGTATATACACACACACACAATCCAATTCATGTAAAGTGCAGCCTGGCAGTATGTAGGATGTATAAACACACAGACACAATCCAATTCATGTAAAGTGCAGCCCGGCAGTATGTAGGATGTATATATACACACACACACACAATCCAATTCATGTAAAGTGCAGCCCGGCAGTATGTAGGATGTATATACACACACACACACACACACAATCCAATTCATGTAAAGTGCAGCCCGGCAGTATGTAGGATGGATATACACACAGACACACAATCCAATTCATGTAAAGTGCAGCCCGGCAGTATGTAGGATGTATATACACACACACAATCCAATTCATGTAAAGTGCAGCCTGGCAGTATGTAGGATGGATATACACACACACACAATCCAATTCATGTAAAGTGCAGCCCTGCAGTATGTAGGATGTATATACACACACACACACACAATCCAATTCATGTAAAGTGCAGCCTGGCAGTATGTAGGATGTATATACACACACACAATCCAATTCATGTAATGTGCAGCCCGGCAGTATGTAGGATGTATGTACACACACACACACACAATCCAATTCATGTAAAGTGCAGCCCGGCAGTATGTAGGATGTATATACACACACACACACACACAATCCAATTCATGTAAAGTGCAGCCTGGCAGTATGTAGGATGTATATACACACACAATCCAATTCATGTAAAGTGCAGCCAGGCAGTATGTAGGATGTATATACACACACACAATCCAATTCATGTAAAGTGCAGCCCGGCAGTATGTAGGATGTATATACACACACACACAATCCAATTCATGTAAAGTGCAGCCCTGCAGTATGTAGGATGTATATACACACACACACAATCCAATTCATGTAAAGTGCAGCCTGGCAGTATGTAGGATGTATATACACACACACAATCCAATTCATGTAAAGTGCAGCCCGGCAGTATGTAGGATGTATGTACACACACACACACACAATCCAATTCATGTAAAGTGCAGCCCGGCAGTATGTAGGATGTATATACACACACACACACACACAATCCAATTCATGTAAAGTGCAGCCTGGCAGTATGTAGGATGTATATACACACACAATCCAATTCATGTAAAGTGCAGCCAGGCAGTATGTAGGATGTATATACACACACACAATCCAATTCATGTAAAGTGCAGCCCGGCAGTATGTAGGATGTATATACACACACACACAATCCAATTCATGTAAAGTGCAGCCCTGCAGTATGTAGGATGTATATACACACACACACAATCCAATTCATGTAAAGTGCAGCCTGGCAGTATGTAGGATGTATACACACACACACACACACACAATCCAATTCATGTAAAGTGCAGCCCTGCAGTATGTAGGATGTATATACACACACACAATCCAATTCATGTAAAGTGCAGCCCTGCAGTATGTAGGATGTATATACACACACACACACACACACACACACACAATCCAATTCATGTAAAGTGCAGCCCGGCAGTATGTAGGATGTATATACACACACACACAATCCAATTCATGTAAAGTGCAGCCTGGCAGTATGTAGGATGTATATACACACACACACAATCCAATTCATGTAAAGTGCAGCCCTGCAGTATGTAGGATGTATATACACACACACACACACACAATCCAATTCATGTAAAGTGCAGCCTGGCAGTATGTAGGATGTATACACACACACACAATCCAATTCATGTAAAGTGCAGTATGTTGGATGTATATACACACACACAATCCAATTCATGTAAAGTGCAGTATGTAGGATGTATATACACACACACACACAATCCAATTCTGCAGCATGTGGAACAAATATGTGTCCCTGGAAACATGGCCGATGTTGGCAGCTCTGTGCTGCTGAACCAAAAGAAGTGGGAAATAATGCATTGAAGTTTGCAATTTTGGCAACATTTTTTATTCAAATCTGGATTTCTTCCTGTGTGACTCCCCTTTTTGGACCTTACCAAGCACTGCGTCCACTGCTGGCAGTATAGATTTACTAATTCACTAATGCTATGCGTTGGCACGAGCTCACTCATCAGGGGATTTACTGCTCACTGTATAATATTAATGATAATTAACCATTCCCACCTTTCCTATGCTGTAGGTGAAATACACTTTAAGTCTTAAACGAGAAGACGACATCCAACACTTAAGGATTTAATTACCTTGGTATCAGAGAGCAACACTTGGTGAATAAACCTATCCAATATTACAGCAAAAAAGCAACCAAATATAGATGCCACAGTCAAGACTGTCCTGAAAAATCGTGACTGTTGGCACTTATGATGCACAAGGCTAGATACAGCATCCAGGCCTTATGTGCATGTCTCTCCTTGGAGATCCTAAATCTCTATTAATTAACTGTTGTCATTTTTAGCACTTGTACTTCTAATTTATGTAATTAAGATACAGGGGCATGTACCTGCCTCCAATATAAACACACCCTTAGCACACACAACACTACAGAAAACAGAAACGCAGTTTGCAAACAGAATGAGTCAATCATCGGGGAATGAGAAACAATTCTCTAGTGTGCCCGTAATAAAAATACACATATAATTCTCTAGTGTGCCCGTGATAAAAATACACATATAATTCTCTAGTGTGCCCGTAATAAAAATACACATATAATTCTCTAGTGTGCCCGTAATAAAAATACACATATCATTTACACACACTTCTTATATCATTTTGATTGTACCTTCATACTCATCTCAGACATTTAGGGTTGCCACCTTTTCTACTGCCTCCATAGGCATAACATTGACCTCAAGCCAAATGTTTACCAGCCTGCCGGTAAAATACTAGCCAGGTGGCAACTCTACAGCCATTCCTGCATTCTTTTATTCGGAATTGAGTCTTAACTACTTCCGCTGGAAGGCGGTGCCATGTATTAACTCTATATTTGTGTCTGTTTGTATAGTGCACAGGCTTTTTTTTTCACAGTGTGATTTGATGCAGACATTCTGCATACATCACATTTTTTTTTTTTATTTAAGCCCTCCCCAGTGATTACTCTGCATGTTTACTGCAGATGCAGCAGCACTGATTCTATAGACACTGAGGAAATACATTTTTGTTTTATTTAGACACTTCCTGTGCTGCTGGAATTTAATGCAATGTGTGGAATGTAATAAACTTGCTCTTGTACACAGTAGGATTTCTTAACAGTGCAACACATTGTCTGATGACATCACTGGAGAGACAGGAAATTCCATTCATTTGAATGGCATTCTTCTCATTGGTTCCTACAGCAAAAAAAGAAAATGTAAATTGACTTTTACTCAGCTAGTGTGGGCAGTCCTGGTTTCTTGCAAACTGCTGTAATGTCACAAATTCATCAAGCTAAGTTTAAACTTGCATGTTAAAGTACTTTGAAAGCACATTTGGACATTTTGCATTTTGGACACCACATCAGGAGGTATTACTTTACTGAGAGGGTAGTGGATGCATGGAATAGACTTCCAGCAGACATGGTAGAGGGTAATACAGTGAGGCATACATAGTATGAGCATGAGACTATCCTGAGCGTAGGAAACATATGAGATATGTTCTGTAGTCTGTGTTTCAGTGGGATATGTTATAAAAGACAATCGAGGGGCAAAGTTCTGAACGTGGAGCAGTCACCATGGAAAGCTCCAAAGATAACCTTTTATATATAACCCCCAGTCCAGGAACATCTCCCAATGAAGCCTGGTGAAAAGCCTGCCTGTCCTGGCTACCTCTGTATTAGTGAGAGTCAGTTCATTTAAATACAAGCTTAAAGATCCATTAATCATGTTATTTTTGGTATGAAGCATCATGCTGAGATGCAGTGTGATAATGGGTTAAACCTTACACCAGCAGAATGATGTCATGTATTGGCAAAGCGCTGACATTCAGTAGCGCAGTACAATATTACTAAAGCCCTGCTATAACTGGTGCTGTATTTTCTAATCACTGGGGTCAGTGGGGCCATAATACACATTATACATCCCATACTGTACATTATATATCCCATACTGTACATCATACATCCCATACTGTACATTATACATCCCATACTGTACATTATACATCCCATACTACACAAACGAGCATGATACATTATACATCCCATACTGTACATCATACATCCCATACTGTACATCATACATCCCATACTACACAAACGAGCATGGTACATTATACATCCCATACTACACAAACAAGCATGGTACATTATACATCCCATACTGTACATTATACATCCCATACTGTACATCATACATCCCATACTACACAAACAAGCATGGTACAATATACATCCCATACTGTACATCATACATCCCATACTACACAAACAAGCACTGTACATTATACATCCCATACTGTACATTATACATTCCATACTACACAAACGAGCATGATACATTATACATCTCATACTGTGAGAACGACCACTGTACATTATACATCCCATACTATACAAACAAGCACTGTACATTATACATCACATACTACACAAACAAGCATGGTACATTATACATTACATACTACACAAATGAGCACTGTGCATTATACATCCCATACCGTACAGAGAGAACTGTATATTTTACATCCCATGCTGTACATCATACATATCACACTGTACATTATATATACCCTACTGTACATTATGCATCCCATACTGTACAATAAGTACTGTACATTATACATTCCATACTCTAAAAGGTGCACTGTACATTATACATCCCATAAAGTACATTATACATCCCATAAAATATGCACTGTACATTAAATATCCCATACTGTACATTATACATCTCATGCCGTACAATGAGAACTGTCCACTATGTATCCCATACAGTACATAATACATCCCATTCTGTACTATGAGCACTGTACATTATACATCCTATACTGTGTATTATACACCCCATACCGTACAGCAAGCCTTGTCTATTAAATATCCCATAGTGTACAATGATCACTGTACATTATACAACCCATACTGTACAGTATACATCCCATACCGTACAGTGAGCACTGTACATTAAAAATACTATACTGTACATTATACACCCCATACTGTGTAAAGGACTGTGCATTATATACATTATATACCCCATGCTGAACATTATACATCCCATACCACAATAACAAGCTCTCATTGCTCTTTATACAGTGGATGTTCAGACGGATGGTTTTATTCCAGCCATTAATCAAGTTGTCCCACTGTGCTCAACTTTATGGCTTATTATATATATAGCACACAGAGAAAGCTTTCTCTTACAGCCTCTATACATCTATACATCCTACCCATTCAAATCTGTACCAGTATCAACATCGCCCTCTGCCAGCCACACGTGGTAATGCAACAGGCAGACATAGTGCAGCCCTGCAACTTGAAAACAGACCTTGAGTCTGCTTCCAAATCCAACTCACATGTCAGTGTAGTATACACAAATAAACCACTGTATATCTGCAGAGACCATCTGACTCCAAGATGACAAGGCTGACTCCTCAAGGGACAAGTTTCCTGCTGCATTAACCCTTTCCCTGCCACTGGCACCTGTGCACAGGCAGGAGATGGTCATGCAGAGATCCTTAAAGCAATATTCCCATTTCTCAGTAAAACATGATATTTCCATTGCACAAATCTGCTGAGGGATAGAGCGCAGAAACCCCAGCTTCTCCAATCCTGGCAGATCACTGGGGAGGAGAAAGCTGGGATCCTGGGATAGCCACAGACACTGTGACACTTAATGAACTAGAAAAATAATCTATCCATCCTCACTGGATCATGAGACATGCAGCAAACAACATCCACCAACCCAGCAGTGACCCAGCCAGGCAGTTACATGGTTAAGTAGCATTGACTCCCTATAGAATGACTGCAGAGCCTCACTGATTCATTCTAACTTGAGGTGAGAGGGGCAGTATAGGGACAGCAGCATCCTTATACTGTGTGAGGATATTGGGAATACTGACATTGCAGTGTCTGTATGTGTGGGAGATGACATACTACAGATATCTGACACATTGACTGGAATCCTCTATTTAACACATTAATGATCATAAAGATAATGTACACAGTATAAATTGCCCGAGGTCAGTGGTACTCCATCACCAAAGGGGGTCAATCAGTCACCCTGGAAACCAGTGAAACGTTCCTGCTGATTTCTCCACTTTTAGATTTGTCCCAGAATTGTCTGCTAGAAGTTACCCCCTTACTGTGTATATAGTATCTGAGTGCAATGGTAGCCTATAGCCATACTGTGCATTGTATACATCATCTGAGTGCAGTGGTACCCTATAGACATACTGTGTATTGGATACATTATCACAGTGCAGTGGTACCCTATAGACATTCTGTGTACAATATACATCATCTCCATGCAGTGGTACCCTATAGCCATACTGTGTATTGGATACATTATCTCAGTGCAGTGGTACCCTATAGACATGCTGTGTATTGGATACATTATCTCAGTGAAGTGGTACCCTATAGACATACTGTGTACAATATACATCATCTCAGTGCAGTGGTACCCTATAACCATACTGTGTATTGGATATATCATCTCAGTACAATGGTACGCTATAGCCATACTGTGTATTGGATACATCATCTCAGTGCAGTGGTACCCTATAGCCATACTGTGTATTGGATACATCATCTCAGTGCAGTGGTACCCTATAGCCATACTGTGTATTGGATACATCATCTCAGTGCAGTGGTACCCTATAGACATGCTGTGAATTGGATACATTATCTCAGTGCAGTGGTACCCTATAGACATGCTGTGAATTGGATACATTATCTCAGTGCAGTGGTACCCTATAGACATACTGTGTACAATATACATCATCTCAATGCAGTGGTAACCTATAACCATACTGTGTATTGGATATATCATCTCAGTACAATGGTACCCTATAGCCATACTGTGGATTGGATACATCATCTCAGTGCAGTGGTACCCTATAGACATATTGTATATTGTAAACATTTCTGTAGTTTTGTCCCAGATGCAGGATTTGGCACTTGATGCCCGAGCTCTATAGGGATTTGTATTGAGATGGTAGCAAGCAATATATATATATATATATCCACACTGTATATAAACACTAGTATAGACTGAGAAACACAGGAAACCAAGAGTTAAACCGATCCAATGTATTGGCCAACTGAGCATTATCCCCAAATTGTCTTGAAGGCTTGCACTCCAATGTAATGTATACACAGACCTCTTAACCCTTTCACAGCCACCCCCCATGTCTCCACACATCCTCATAGCATGCCCCCCAGCAGTAACCAGGCCGGTACCTTTGATGTACTTCTATTTTGCAGAGACCCCAATCGTTTAACCCGTGGAGGGTCAGAGTTGGGCTGAGCGGAGTGACAAACCCAGTGCTGCATTGCCCCCCAGCCTGGTCCTGCAAGGGGTTAAATCCGCAGGGGGCAGGGGAAAAACACCCCAAAAAAATCAAGAAGCGCGAGACCGTCAGGTGACCCGTGTGGCCCCCTGTGCGCACTCACCGGTGGTCCGGAGGGGTGTCAGGCAGGTATGAGAGGGAGCAGAGGGGAATGCTGCACACAGGCTGCTGCTGCTGCTCTATGTACTGGATCTGCCTCCCCAGCACACAGAGGAGGCAGGGCTGCTGTGCACACTACATCCCTTAAAGGGGCAGCCCTCTGCACACCATCAACTTTACCCCAAAACCACTGTGTACTGCGAGGATGAGGTCAGAGCAGGTATGATGTCATGAATCCTAACGGCAAGGCTTTTATATAGCAGTGATCTCATACCTGCAGCAGATAAGCCAGGGATGGATTTATTTATCTCTACAGTACAAGGGAGGGCAGCCAACTGTTATTAGAGAGATATACTGACAAATAGGGTACAGAGACTGCTAGATAGGCAGATATACTGACAGATAAGGTACAGAGATTGATAGACAGATATACTGACAGATAGGGTACAGAGACTGATAGACAGATATACTGACAGATAAGGTACAGAGACTGATAGACAGATATACTGACAGATAAGGTACAGAGATTGATAGACAGATATACTGACAGATAAGGTACAGAGATTGATAGACAGATACACTGACAGATAAGGTACAGAGACTGCTAGATAGGCAGATATACTGACAGATAAGGTACAGAGATTGATAGACAGATACACTGACAGATAAGGTGCAGAGATTGATAGACAGATATACTGACAGATAGGGTACAGAGACTGATAGACAGATATACTGACAGATAAGGTACAGAGATTGATAGACAGATATACTGACAGATAGGGTACAGAGACTGATAGACAGATATACTGACAGATAAGGTACAGAGATTGATAGACAGATATACTGACAGATAAGGTACAGAGATTGATAGACAGATATACTGACAGATAGGGTACAGAGACTGATAGACAGATATACTGACAGATAAGGTACAGAGATTGATAGACAGATATACTGACAGATAAGGTACAGAGATTGATAGACAGATATACTGACAGATAAGGTACAGAGACTGATAGACAGATATACTGACAGATAAGGTACAGAGACTGATAGACAGATATACTGACAGATAAGGTGCAGAGATTGATAGACAGATATACTGACAGATAAGGTGCAGAGATTGATAGACAGATATACTGACAGATAAGGTGCAGAGATTGATAGACAGATATACTGACAGATAAGGTACAGAGATTGATAGACAGATATACTGACAGATAAGGTACAGAGACTGATAGACAGATATACTGACAGATAAGGTACAGAGACTGATAGACAGATATACTGACAGATAAGGTACAGAGACTGATAGACAGATATACTGACACATAAGGTACAGAGATTGATAGACAGATATACTGACAGATAAGGTACAGAGATTGATAGACAGATATACTGACAGATAAGGCACAGAGATTGATAGACAGATATACTGACAGATAAGGTACAGAGAGTGATAGACAGATATACTGACAGATAAGGTACAGAGACTGATAGACAGATAAGGTACAGAGATTGATAGACAGATATACTGACAGATAAGGCACAGAGATTGATAGACAGATATACTGACAGATAAGGTACAGAGATTGATAGACAGATATACTGACAGATAAGGTGCAGAGATTGATAGACAGATATACTGACAGATAAGGTGCAGAGATTGATAGACAGATATACTGACAGATAAGGTACAGAGATTGATAGACAGATATACTGACACATAAGGTACAGAGACTGATAGATATACTGACAGATAAGGTACAGAGACTGATAGACAGATATACTGACAGATAAGGTACAGAGATTGATAGACAGATATACTGACAGATAAGGTACAGAGACTGATAGACAGATATACTGACAGATAAGGTACAGAGACTGATAGACAGATATACTGACAGATAAGGTACAGAGACTGATAGACAGATATACTGACAGATAAGGTACAGAGACTGATAGACAGATATACTGACAGATAAGGTACAGAGATTGGTATGATATATAACGTGTATGCATTTAATACTCACTGGCATAAACAATCATTATTTTTTTACATTTAATTTATGTATTTACTGTTCATCCACATTATATGCATCATTTATATATATATTTACATTGGTGTAAAGTGTTCCGTATACAACTTTCTGCTCATTGGCATCAAATATATCATTCAGATATATCTACTGATCGTGGCTTATATATTGCTACAATTCAGTGGCATCATATATCCTTTATATGTATTTATTGTTCATTGCTTGTATTATATATACCTATTGATTATCGTCCAAATCTTTACTACGTATTCATTGCTTATATTATATATAGTGCCAAAGAGCTATAGGTATATGTATCTTTTATAGGTCCACCTAGGCATGAGAGCTTCTTTACTGTACTCAAACCTGCAATGGGCTCTATCTCCAGATCTATTGGAGAGCCACTACTCTAATCTACTCTAAGTAATCTGGTATATACACCTTTCCAACACACACCAGCACTGACCAATAGATCCTGCTTAGCTCATCCAAGGATGAATCACAGAAAGGATGCAACCAGACTAGAACTGCTGCGTATAACTACACCTCCCACCCCAGTCCCCCTGTGCCCCCCAGATAAAGCCTTCCAGTGGCTGGAGGCAATGAGAGTCCTATGCAAATGCCTGGAGATATCTTTACAGTGAAGCTGGGTAATGTTTTCACACGTTGTCTGTTCTGCTAAATGCCAGAGTGATAGATTATTCTATATACAATGGTTTTTTTTAATAGTGACTCACCGGCTCACACCTCCACCTGCTATCTGTGTGCCAAACTCACACCTAAAGGCACATCATGACTTGTGTAAAGTTTGGATCTCTCCAAATACTAACACATCAAAAGCGTAATGAGTGGAGGCCTCTGATTTCATTGTGTGAACATCCCATGTACACATAAATGGCAGCAAGTTATCATCCCACAGAGTAAGCTTCCTGGGAGTGAGACTTAAAGGGAATCCCTGGGAGTGAGACTTAAAGGGAATCCCTGGGAGTGAGACTTAAAGGGAATCCCTGGGAGTGAGACTTAAAGGGAAACCCTGGGAGTGAGACTTAAAGGGAATCCCTGGGAGTGAGACTTAAAGGGAAACCCTGGGAGTGAGACTTAAAGGGAATCCCTGGGAGTGAGACTTAAAGGGAATCCCTGGGAGTGAGACTTAAAGGGAATCCCTGGGAGTGAGACTTAAAGGGAATCCCTGGGAGTGAGACTTAAAGGGAAACCCTGGGAGTGAGACTTAAAGGGAAACCCTGGGAGTGAGACTTAAAGGGAATCCCTGGGAGTGAGACTTAAAGGGAATCCCTGGGAGTGAGACTTAAAGGGAATCCCTGGGAGTGAGACTTAAAGGGAATCCCTGGGAGTGAGACTTAAAGGGAATCCCTGGGAGTGAGACTTAAAGGGAATCCCTGGGAGTGAGACTTAAAGGGAATCCCTGGGAGTGAGACTTAAAGGGAATCCCTGGGAGTGAGACTTAAAGGGAAACCCTGGGAGTGAGAGTTAAAGGGAAACCCTGGGAGTGAGACTTAAAGGGAATCCCTGGGAGTGAGACTTAAAGGGAATCCCTGGGAGTGAGACTTAAAGGGAATCCCTGGGAGTGAGACTTAAAGGGAAACACTGGGAGTGAGACTTAAAGGGAAACACTGGGAGTGAGACTTAAAGGGAATCCCTGGGAGTGAGACTTAAAGGGAATCCCTGGGAGTGAGACTTAAAGGGAATCCCTGGGAGTGAGACTTAAAGGGAATCCCTGGGAGTGAGACTTAAAGGGAATCCCTGGGAGTGAGACTTAAAGGGAATCCCTGGGAGTGAGACTTAAAGGGAATCCCTGGGAGTGAGACTTAAAGGGAATCCCTGGGAGTGAGACTTAAAGGGAATCCCTGGGAGTGAGACTTAAAGGGAAACACTGGGAGTGAGACTTAAAGGGAAACACTGGGAGTGAGACTTAAAGGGAAACACTGGGAGTGAGACTTAAAGGGAATCCCTGGGAGTGAGACTTAAAGGGAATCCCTGGGAGTGAGACTTAAAGGGAATCCCTGGGAGTGAGACTTAAAGGGAATCCCTGGGAGTGAGACTTAAAGGGAAACCCTGGGAGTGAGACTTAAAGGGAATCCCTGGGAGTGAGACTTAAAGGGAATCCCTGGGAGTGTGACTTAAAGGGAAACCCTGGGAGTGAGACTTAAAGGGAAACCCTGGGAGTGAGAGTTAAAGGGAATCCCTGGGAGTGAGACTTAAAGGGAACCCCTGGGAGTGAGACTTAAAGGGAAACCCTGGGAGTGAGACTTAAAGGGAATCCCTGGGAGTGAGACTTAAAGGGAATCCCTGGGAGTGAGACTTAAAGGGAATCCCTGGGAGTGAGACTTAAAGGGAATCCCTGGGAGTGAGACTTAAAGGGAAACACTGGGAGTGAGACTTAAAGGGAAACACTGGGAGTGAGACTTAAAGGGAATCCCTGTAAGAAACCCCTTAAACACTGCCCTGCAGAATGTATAATTCAGACGTGTCCACAAGGAAACAGAGTCATTAATTAAGGTAGTTCCTATAGGAGACCCTCCTTGATTAATTAAGCTGCCCCCCTGGACAGGCTTGCATTCTCCATGCAGATAGTGTGATTAATATAATAATACTGCAGATAGTGTGATTAATATAATAATACTGCTGATAGTGTGATTAATAGATTAATACTGCAGATAGTGTGATTAATAGATTAATACTGTAGATAGTGTGAGTAATATAATAATACTGCAGATAGTGTGATTAATATAATAATACTGCTGATAGTGTGATTAATATATTTATACTGCAGATAGTGTGATTAATAGAATATTACTGCAGATAGTGTGATTAATAGATTAATACTGCAGATAGTGTGATTAATAGAATAATACTGCAGATAGTGTGATTAATAGAATAATACTGCAGATAGTGTGATTAATAGATTAATACTGCAGATAGTGTGATTCATAGATTAATACTGCTGATAGTGTGATTAATAGATTAATACTGCAGATAGTGTGATTAATAGATTAATACTGCAGATAGTGTGATTAATAGAATAATACTGCAGATAGTGTGATTAATAGATTAATACTGCAGATAGTGTGATTAATAGATTAATACTGCAGATAGTGTGATTAATAGATTAATACTGCAGATAGTGTGATTAATAGAATAATACTGCAGATAGTGTGATTAATATATTAATACTGCAGATAGTGTGATTAATAGATTAATACTGCAGATAGTGTGATTAATAGATTAATACTGCAGATAGTGTGATTAATATATTACAACTGCAGATAGTGTGATTAATACTGCAGATAGTGTGATTAATACTGCAGATAGTGTGATTAATAGATTAATACTGCAGATAGTGTGAATAATATATTACTACTGCAGATAGTGTGATTAATACTGTAGATAGTGTGATTAATACTGCAGATAGTGTGATTAATATATTAATACTACAGATAGTGTGATTTATAAGTTAATACAGCAGATAGTGTGATTAATAGATTAATACTACAGATAGTGTGATTAATATATTAATACTGCAGATAGTGTGATTAATATATTAATACTGTAGATAGTGTGATTAATAGAATAATACTGCAGATAGTGTGATTAATAGAATAATACTGCTGATAGTGTGATTAATAGAATAATACTGCAGATAGCGTGATTAATAGAATAATACTACAGATAGTGTGATTAATATATTAATACTGTAGATAGTGTGATTAATAAATTAATACAGTAGATAGTGTGATTAATAGATTAATACTGAAGATAGTGTGATTAATATATTAATACTGCAGATAGTGTGATTAATAGATTAATACTGCAGATAGTGTGTTTAATATATTAATACTGTAGATAGTGTGATTAATAGAATAATACAGCAGATAGTGTGATTAATAGAATAATACTGCAGATAGTGTGATTAATAGAATAATACTGCTGATAGTGTGATTAATAGAATAATACTGCAGATAGTGTGATTAATAGATTAATACTGCAGATAGTGTGATTAATAGATTAATACTGCAGATAGTGTGATTAATAGAATAATACTGCAGATAGTGTGATTAATAGAATAATACTGCAGATAGTGTGATTAATAGATTAATACTGCAGATAGTGTGATTAATAGATTAATACTGCAGATAGTGTGATTAATATATTACAACTGCAGATAGTGTGATTAATACTGCAGATAGTGTGATTAATAGATTAATACTGCAGATAGTGTGAATAATATATCACTACTGCAGATAGTGTGATTAATACTGTAGATAGTGTGATTAATACTGCAGATAGTGTGATTAATATATTAATACTACAGATAGTGTGATTTATAAGTTAATACAGCAGATAGTGTGATTAATAGATTAATACTACAGATAGTGTGATTAATATATTAATACTGCAGATAGTGTGATTAATATATTAATTCTGTAGATAGTGTGATTAATAGAATAATACTGCAGATAGTGTGATTAATAGAATAATACTGCTGATAGTGTGATTAATAGAATAATACTGCAGATAGCGTGATTAATAGAATAATACTACAGATAGTGTGATTAATATATTAATACTGTAGATAGTGTGATTAATAAATTAATACAGTAGATAGTGTGATTAATAGATTAATACTGCAGATAGTGTGATTAATATATTAATACTGCAGATAGTGTGATTAATAGATTAATACTGCAGATAGTGTGTTTAATATATTAATACTGTAGATAGTGTGATTAATATATTAATACTGCAGATAGTGTGATTAATAGATTAATACTGCAGATAGTGTGTTTAATATATTAATACTGTAGATAGTGTGATTAATAAATTAATACAGTAGATAGTGTGATTAATAGATTAATACTGCAGATAGTGTGATTAATATATTAATACTGCAGATAGTGTGATTAATAGATTAATACTGCAGATAGTGTGTTTAATATATTAATACTGTAGATAGTGTGATTAATAGAATAATACAGCAGATAGTGTGATTAATAGAATAATACTGCAGATAGTGTGATTAATAGAATAATACTGCTGATAGTGTGATTAATAGAATAATACAGCAGATAGTGTGATTAATATATTAATGCTGCAGATAGTGTGATTAATAGATTAATACTGCAGATAGTGTGATTAATAGATTACTACTGCAGATAGTGTGATTAATATATTAATACTGTAGATAGTGTGATTAATATATTAATACTGCAGATAGTGTGATTAATAGATTAATACTGCAGATAGTGTGATTAATAGATTAATACTGCAGATAGTGTGATTAATATATTACAACTGCAGATAGTGTGATTAATACTGCAGATAGTGTGATTAATACTGCAGATAGTGTGATTAATAGATTAATACTGCAGATAGTGTGAATAATATATTACTACTGCAGATAGTGTGATTAATACTGTAGATAGTGTGATTAATACTGCAGATAGTGTGATTAATATATTAATACTACAGATAGTGTGATTTATAAGTTAATACAGCAGATAGTGTGATTAATAGATTAATACTACAGATAGTGTGATTAATATATTAATACTGCAGATATTGTGATTAATATATTAATACTGTAGATAGTGTGATTAATAGAATAATACTGCAGATAGTGTGATTAATAGAATAATACTGCAGATAGTGTGATTAATAGAATAATACTGCAGATAGCGTGATTAATAGAATAATACTACAGATAGTGTGATTAATATATTAATACTGTAGATAGTGTGATTAATAAATTAATACAGTAGATAGTGTGATTAATAGATTAATACTGCAGATAGTGTGATTAATATATTAATACTGCAGATAGTGTGATTAATAGATTAATACTGCAGATAGTGTGTTTAATATATTAATACTGTAGATAGTGTGATTAATAGAATAATACAGCAGATAGTGTGATTAATAGAATAATACTGCAGATAGTGTGATTAATAGAATAATACTGCTGATAGTGTGATTAATAGAATAATACTGCAGATAGTGTGATTAATATATTAATACTGCAGATAGTGTGATTAATAGATTAATACTGCAGATAGTGTGATTAATAGATTAATACTGCAGATAGTGTGATTAATATATTACAACTGCAGATAGTGTGATTAATACTGCAGATAGTGTGATTAATAGATTAATACTGCAGATAGTGTGAATAATATATCACTACTGCAGATAGTGTGATTAATACTGTAGATAGTGTGATTAATACTGCAGATAGTGTGATTAATATATTAATACTACAGATAGTGTGATTAATATATTAATACTGTAGATAGTGTGATTAATAAATTAATACAGTAGATAGTGTGATTAATAGATTAATACTGCAGATAGTGTGATTAATATATTAATACTGCAGATAGTGTGATTAATAGATTAATACTGCAGATAGTGTGTTTAATATATTAATACTGTAGATAGTGTGATTAATAGAATAATACAGCAGATAGTGTGATTAATAGAATAATACTGCTGATAGTGTGATTAATAGAATAATACAGCAGATAGTGTGATTAATATATTAATGCTGCAGATAGTGTGATTAATAGATTAATACTGCAGATAGTGTGATTAATAGATTACTACTGCAGATAGTGTGATTAATATATTAATACTGTAGATAGTGTGATTAATATATTAATACTACAGATAGTGTGATTTATAAGTTAATACAGTAGATAGTGTGATTAATAGATTAATACTGCAAATAGTGTGATTAATAAGTTAATCCAGCAGATAGTGTGATTAATAGAGTAATACTGCAGATAGTGTGATTAATACTGTAGATAGTGTGATTAATAGAATAATACTGTAGATAGTGTGATTAATAGAATAATACTGCAGATAGTGTGATTAATAGAATAATACTGCAGATAGTGTGATTAATAGATTAATACTGCAGATAGTGTGATTAATAGATTAATACTGCAGATAGTGTGATTAATACTGTAGATAGTGTGATTAATATATTACTACTGCAGATAGCGTGATTAATAGAATAATACTGCAGATAGTGTGATTAATACTGCAGATAGCGTGATTAATAGAATAATACTGTAGATAGTGTGATTAATAGAATAATACTGCAGATAGTGTGATTAATAGATTAATACTGCAGATAGTGTGATTAATAGATTAATACTGCAGATAGTGTGATTAATACTGTAGATAGTGTGATTAATACTGTAGATAGTGTGATTAATATATTACTACTGCAGATAGCGTGATTAATAGAATAATACTGCAGATAGCGTGATTAATAGAATTATACTGCAGATAGTGTGATTAATATATTAATACTGCAGATAGTGTGATTAATATATTAATACTGCAGATAGTGTGATTAATATAATAATAGAAACATATAGAAACATAGAAACATAGAATGTGTCGGCAGATAAGAACCATTCGGTCCATCTAGTCTGCCAATTTTTTTTTTTGGAGTACTTTTATTAGTCCCCCGTTCCCGGTCTTATAGCTAGGATAGCTTTGTGTCTGTCCCACGCATGCTTAAAATCCTTGACTGTGTTTACCTCTACCACTTCTCCTGGCAGGCTATTCCATACATCCACTACCCTCTCAGTAAAGTAATACTTCCTGATATTACTTTTAAATCGTTGCCCCTCTAATTTAAGACTATGTCCTCTAGTTGTGGTAGTTTTTCTTCTTTTAAATATACTCTCTTCCTTTACTGTGTTGATTCCCTTTATGTATTTAAATGTTTCTATCATATCCCCCCCTGTTACGTCTTTCCTCCAAGCTATATATGTTAAGATGCTTTAACCTTTTCTGGTAAGTTTTATCCTTCAACACATGAACCAGTTTAGTAGCCCTTCTCTGAACTCTCTCCAAAGTATCAATATCCTTCTGGAGATACGGTCTCCAGTACTGCGTACAATACTCCAAGTGAGGTCTCACCAGTGCTCTGTACAATGGCATGAGCACTTCCCTCTTCCTACTGCTAATACCTCTCCCTATGCAACCAAGCATTCTGCTAGCATTTCCTGCTGCTCTATTGCATTGCCTACCTACCTTCAAGTCCTTCAAGGAGAAATTATTACTCCTAAATCCCTTTCCTCAGATGTTGAGGTTAAGACTGTACCAAATAGTCTATATTCTGCTTTTGGGTTTTTACGCCCAAGGTGCATAATCTTGCACTTGTCCACATTAAATGCCAGTTGCCACTGCTCTGACCATTTTTCTAGTTTATCCAAATCATTTGCCATTTGGCTTATCCCTCCATGAATATCAACCCTGCTGCAAATCTTTGTATCATCAGCAAAAAGACATACTTTGCCAACAAGACCTTCTGCAATATCGCTAATAAAAATAGAGAATGGGTCCAAGAACAGATCCCTGAGGTACCCCACTAGTAACAAGACCTTGCATCGAATATACCCCATTGACTACAACCCTCTGTTGCCTGTCACTCAGCCATTGTCTAATCCATTCAACAATATTGAAATCCAAACTCAAAGATTTCAGTTTATTGATAAGCCTTCTATGTGCGACAGTGTCAAAAGCCTTACTGAAATCTAGGTAACAATGTCTACTGCACCACCCTGATCTATTATTTTAGTTACCCAATCAAAAAAATCAATAAGATTAGTTTGGCATGATCTCCCTAAGGTAAACCCATGTTGTCTCTGATCTTGAAATCCAAACGACTTTAGATGTTCAACAATCCTATTTTTTAACAAGGTTTCCATTATTTTCCCCACTACTGAAGTAAGACTTACTGGTCTATAGTTTCCCGCCTCCTCCCTACTACCTTTCTTGTGAATGGGCACAACATTAGCTAATTTCCAATCTTCTGGAACTACTCCCATTAACAATGATTGGTTAAATAAATCTGTTAACGGTTTTGCTAGTACACCACTAAGTTCTTTTAATAACTTTGGATGTATCCCATCAGGTCCCATCGACTTATTTGTCTTTACTTTAGACAGCTGAAGTAAAACCTCTTCCTCTGTAAACTTACATGCATCAAAAGACTCATTAGTCTTTTTCCCTAAATGAGGTCCCTTACCCTCATTTTCATTTGTAAAAACTGAACAATAATATTCATTAAGGCAGTCTGCTAAGCCTTTATCCTCTTCTACATAGCATCCTTCTTTTGTTTTTAATCTAACTAATCCTTGTTTTACTTTCCTTTTCTCATTTATGTATCTAAAAAATGTTTTATCCCCCTTTTTCACTGACTGGGCTATAGTCTCTTCTGTGTGTGCTTTGGAATCTCTTATAGCTTGCTTTGCCTCTTTCTGCCTACTCTTATAGATCTTTCTATCTTCCTCACTCTGAGTATTTTTATAATTACTAAATGCTAGCTTTTTATTTTTTACTATTTTAGCCACCTCTGCAGAGTACCACAGTGGTTTCTTCAATTTTTTGCTCTTACTGACAAGCCTTATGCAATTTTCTGTTGCCTTCAGTAGTGAAACTTTTAGATAATCCCATTTCTCCTGGACTCCATTTAATTTGCTCCAGTCTGATAATGACTCCTTCACATCTAATCTAATCTTAGAAAAGTCTGTATTTCTAAAATCTAAAACTTTTGTTTTTGTGTGGTGTGACTGGGTCACTGTTCTTATATTAAACCACACTGTCTGGTGATCACTAGATCCTAAACTTTCACCTACAGTAATATCTGATAACAAATCTCCATTTGTGAACACTAAGTCTAGTATGGCCTGCTTTCGAGTTGGCTCCTCCACTACTTGTTTTAGAGATAATCCCAGTAGGGAGTTTAGGATATGCGTACTCCTGGCGCAAGTAGCTGTTTTGTATTTCCAGTTCACATCAGGAAGATTAAAGTCACCCATGATGATCACTTCTCCCTTCATTGTCATTTTAGCTATTTCCTCAACTAGTAGATTATCTAACTCCTCTATTTGTCCAGGGGGCCTATAAATCACACCTACCCGAGTTACCATATGATTACCAAAATCTAATGTAACCCAAACTGACTCTATGTTCGCCTCACTAACTTGTATTACGTTACATTTTAAGCTATTCCTCACATACAGGGCCTCCCCTCCCCCTTTTTTACCTTCTCTGTCTTTTCTATATAAAGAGTACCCTGGTATTGAAATGTCCCAGTCATGTTTTTCATTATACCATGTCTCAGTAACAGCCACTAAATCTACATTCTCAGTTGCCAATATTGCCACAAGTTCATGGATCTTATTCCCTAAACTGCGAGCATTTGTAGACATGACCCTAAGCTTATCATTTTTCAGCACACTGACTACAGGTAACTTCTGTACCTTTTTTGGGGGGCAATTGGATTGATGTTTTATCGCCATTTTGCCCCCCTCTTTTAGTTTAAAAACCTCCTAGCAAAACCTCTGAGAACATTCGTTCCCTTTTGAGAAAGATGCAAACCATCTTTTTTGTACAGTTCCTTTCTATCCCATAGTGAACTTCCATGAGAAACAAAGCCAAATCCTTGCTCCCGACACCATTCTCCAAGCCACAAGTTGAAGTCCCTAATACGCATCCGTCTATCATTGTGAATGTTATGCACAGGCAGAACTTCATACAGTGACAGTGTGGACACAACCTGCCATATATCATTGGCAAGAACACGAAAAGCTTCCTTCACCTCTGAAACCTCATTGCAAGCCAAATCATTTGTCCCTAGATGAACCAGTACATCCAATTCTCCTTCCTGATTTGCTTGCTTAACAATATTAGAAATACGCCTCCTGTCTCTGCGAGCAGTAGCTCCAGGAAGACATCTCACTAAGCCAATACTGTCCAACTCCGCACCTCTTATGATAGAATCGCCCAACAACAACTGCTTTCTATCAGGCCTCACCTTCTCCTTGCACACCTTAGCCACATAGGAGAGTGGTTCCTCAAACTCTGCGTCTGAGCCTGCCTCCACAACACCACTGCACTCTGAAAGTGCTGAAAATGAATTCTGGACAGCCACAGACTGCGGGACATGCCTTTTATCCACATCTCTAAGCCTACCAGATCCAACAGTAATCCACCTGCCATACCTAGGAAGCCTCTGCGGCAATGGCCTCTGTGGCAGTGACTTTGCAACAGTCTCAGTCCGAGTTTGTTTTACAGATAAATTACAAATCTCGGACTTTAAAAATGCAATCTCCTGCTGCAATCTTGAGAACTGTCTACAGATTAGACAGCCTCCAAACCTCCAAAAAATGGAATGTGAAACAAATGCAGAACAATTATCACAGTAAACCAAATCTGCCATTTTAAGAATTTAAATCAAAAAGATCTTTTAGTTTTTCTCACCTCTTGTATACCTCAGACTACCTCCAGAATATCTCTTAAATATACTCTTAGAAGAGCAGCCAAGCTATTAAATTAGCCAAGCTAATTTCTACTATGCCTTATATACACACACCTACAAGCACCAAGGAAGGTTTTAACACCTGAGTGGGCCTATGCTAATTAGAACCAAACAATGACAAACACCTAAGTATTCAATTCAAATTCCTTAGCAATTTGAAGCAGGAAATCAGTACAAACCACCACACAATAACTTGACTAAATGAATCTTACTTGTATCAGTAGAAAAGAAGATCTCAGCAAGTTAAAATAATCAAGTCTGTCTCCAGAATATCTCTTAAATATACTCTTTGAAAAGCACCTCTTAGAAGAGCAGATACTACTGCAGATAGTGTGATTAATAGAATAATACTGCAGATAGTGTGATTAATAGATTAATACTGCAGATAGTGTGATTAATACTGTAGATAGTGTGATTAATAGATTAATACTGCAGATAGTGTGATTAATACTGCTGATAGTGTGATTAATAGAATAATACTGCAGATAGTGTGATTAATAGATTAATACTGCAGATAGTGTGATTAATACTGTAGATAGTGTGATTAATACTGCAGCTAGTGTGATTAATAGAATAATATTGCAGATAGTGTGATTAATAGATTAATACTGCAGATAGTGTGATTAATAGAATAATACTGCAGATAGTGTGATTAATATATTAATACTGTAGATAGTGTGATTAATAGATTAATACTGCAGATAGTGTGATTAATACTGTAGATAGTGTGATTAATAGATTAATACTGCAGATAGTGTGATTAATACTGCAGATAGTGTGATTAATAGAATAATACTGCAGATAGTGTGATTAATAGATTAATACTTCAGATAGTGTGATTAATACTGTAGATAGTGTGATTAATAGATTAATACTGCAGATAGTGTGATTAATACTGCAGATAGTGTGATTAATAGAATAATACTGCAGACAGTGTGATTAATAGAATAATACTGCAGATAGTGTGATTAATACTGCAGATAGTGTGATTAATAGAATAATATTGCAGATAGTGTGATTAATAGATTAATACTGCAGATAGTGTGATTAATAGAATAATACTGCAGATAGTGTGATTAATATATTAATACTGTAGATAGTGTGATTAATAGATTAATACTGCAGATAGTGTGATTAATACTGTAGATAGTGTGATTAATAGATTAATACTGCAGATAGTGTGATTAATACTGCAGATAGTGTGATTAATA
Source organism: Pelodytes ibericus (assembly GCA_036172795.1). NCBI lineage: Eukaryota > Metazoa > Chordata > Amphibia > Anura > Pelodytidae > Pelodytes > Pelodytes ibericus. Next base: position 9,672,555 of record CM069862.1, on the reverse strand, counting down.
GAATAATACTGCAGATAGTGTGATTAATAGATTAATACTGCAGATAGTGTGATTAATACTGTAGATAGTGTGATTAATAGATTAATACTGCAGATAGTGTGATTAATACTGCAGATAGTGTGATTAATAGAATAATACTGCAGATAGTGTGATTAATAGAATAATACTGCAGATAGTGTGATTAATAGATTAATACTGCATATAGTGTGATTAATACCGTAGATAGTGTGATTAATAGATTAATACTGCAGATAGTGTGAGTAATAGAATAATACTACAGATAGTGTGATTAATATATTAATACTGTAGATAGTGTGATTAATAGAATAATATTGCAGATAGTGTGATTAATAGATTAATACTGCAGATAGTGTGATTAATAGAATAATACTGCAGATAGTGTGATTAATATATTAATACTGTAGATAGTGTGATTAATAGATTAATACTGCAGATAGTGTGATTAACAAGTTAACACAGCAGATAGTGTGATTAATAAGTTAATACAGCAGATAGTGTGATTAATAGAATAATACTGCAGATAGTGTGATTAATAGATTAATACTGCAGATAGTGTGATTAATATATTACTACTGCAGATAGTGTGATTAATATATTAATACTGCAGATAGTGTGATTAATATATTAATACTGTAGATAGTGTGATTAATATATTAATACTACAGATAGTGTGATTTATAAGTTAATACAGTAGATAGTGTGATTAATAGATTGATACTGCAAATAGTGTGATTAATAAGTTAATCCATCAGATAGTGTGATTAATAGATTAATACAGCAGATAGTGTGATTAATACTGTAGATAGTGTGATTAATACTGCAGATAGTGTGATTAATAGAATAATATTGCAGATAGTGTGATTAATAGATTAATACTGCAGATAGTGTGATTAATAGAATAATACTGCAGATAGTGTGATTAATATATTAATACTGTAGATAGTGTGATTAATAGATTAATACTGCAGATAGTGTGATTAATACTGTAGATAGTGTGATTAATAGATTAATACTGCAGATAGTGTGATTAATACTGCAGATAGTGTGATTAATAGAATAATACTGCAGATAGTGTGATTAATAGATTAATACTGCAGATAGTGTGATTAATACTGTAGATAGTGTGATTAATAGATTAATACTGCAGATAGTGTGATTAATACTGCAGATAGTGTGATTAATAGAATAATACTGCAGATAGTGTGATTAATAGAAATAATACTGCAGATAGTATGATTAATACTGCAGATAGTGTGATTAATAGAATAATATTGCAGATAGTGTGATTAATAGATTAATACTGCAGATAGTGTGATTAATAGAATAATACTGCAGATAGTGTGATTAATATATTAATACTGTAGATAGTGTGATTAATAGATTAATACTGCAGATAGTGTGATTAATACTGTAGATAGTGTGATTAATAGATTAATACTGCAGATAGTGTGATTAATACTGCAGATAGTGTGATTAATAGAATAATACTGCAGATAGTGTGATTAATAGATTAATACTGCAGATAGTGTGATTTATACTGTAGATAGTGTGATTAATAGATTAATACTGCAGATAGTGTGATTAATACTGCAGATAGTGTGATTAATAGAATAATACTGCAGATAGTGTGATTAATAGAATAATACTGCAGATAGTGTGATTAATAGATTAATACTGCATATAGTGTGATTAATACTGTAGATAGTGTGATTAATAGATTAATACTGCAGATAGTGTGAGTAATAGAATAATACTGCAGATAGTGTGATTAATATATTAATACTGTAGATAGTGTGATTAATAGAATAATATTGCAGATAGTGTGATTAATAGATTAATACTGCAGATAGTGTGATTAATAGAATAATACTGCAGATAGTGTGATTAATATATTAATACTGTAGATAGTGTGATTAATAGATTAATACTGCAGATAGTGTGATTAACAAGTTAACACAGCAGATAGTGTGATTAATAAGTTAATACAGCAGATAGTGTGATTAATAGAATAATACTGCAGAAAGTGTGATTAATAGATTAATACTGCAGATAGTGTGATTAATATATTACTACTGCAGATAGTGTGATTAATATATTAATACTGCAGATAGTGTGATTAATATATTAATACTGTAGATAGTGTGATTAATATATTAATACTACAGATAGTGTGATTTATAAGTTAATACAGTAGATAGTGTGATTAATAGATTGATACTGCAAATAGTGTGATTAATAAGTTAATCCAGCAGATAGTGTGATTAATTGATTAATACTGCAGATAGTGTGATTAATACTGTAGATAGTGTGATTAATAAGTTAATACTGCAGATAGTGTGATTAATATATTACTACTGCAGATAGTGTGATTAATATATTAATACTGCAGATAGTGTGATTAATAGAATAATACTGCAGATAGTGTGATTAATAGATTAATACTGCATATAGTGTGATTAATACTGTAGATAGTGTGATTAATAGATTAATACTGCAGATAGTGTGAGTAATAGAATAATACTGCAGATAGTGTGATTAATATATTAATACTGTAGATAGTGTGATTAATAGAATAATATTGCAGATAGTGTGATTAATAGATTAATACTGCAGATAGTGTGATTAATAGAATAATACTGCAGATAGTGTGATTAATATATTAATACTGTAGATAGTGTGATTAATAGATTAATACTGCAGATAGTGTGATTAACAAGTTAACACAGCAGATAGTGTGATTAATAAGTTAATACAGCAGATAGTGTGATTAATAGAATAATACTGCAGAAAGTGTGATTAATAGATTAATACTGCAGATAGTGTGATTAATATATTACTACTGCAGATAGTGTGATTAATATATTAATACTGCAGATAGTGTGATTAATATATTAATACTGTAGATAGTGTGATTAATATATTAATACTACAGATAGTGTGATTAATAGATTAATACTGCAGATAGTGTGATTTATACTGTAGATAGTGTGATTAATAGATTAATACTGCAGATAGTGTGATTAATACTGCAGATAGTGTGATTAATAGAATAATACTGCAGATAGTGTGATTAATAGAATAATACTGCAGATAGTGTGATTAATAGATTAATACTGCATATAGTGTGATTAATACTGTAGATAGTGTGATTAATAGATTAATACTGCAGATAGTGTGAGTAATAGAATAATACTGCAGATAGTGTGATTAATATATTAATACTGTAGATAGTGTGATTAATAGAATAATATTGCAGATAGTGTGATTAATAGATTAATACTGCAGATAGTGTGATTAATAGAATAATACTGCAGATAGTGTGATTAATATATTAATACTGTAGATAGTGTGATTAATAGATTAATACTGCAGATAGTGTGATTAACAAGTTAACACAGCAGATAGTGTGATTAATAAGTTAATACAGCAGATAGTGTGATTAATAGAATAATACTGCAGAAAGTGTGATTAATAGATTAATACTGCAGATAGTGTGATTAATATATTACTACTGCAGATAGTGTGATTAATATATTAATACTGCAGATAGTGTGATTAATATATTAATACTGTAGATAGTGTGATTAATATATTAATACTACAGATAGTGTGATTTATAAGTTAATACAGTAGATAGTGTGATTAATAGATTGATACTGCAAATAGTGTGATTAATAAGTTAATCCAGCAGATAGTGTGATTAATTGATTAATACTGCAGATAGTGTGATTAATACTGTAGATAGTGTGATTAATAAGTTAATACTGCAGATAGTGTGATTAATATATTACTACTGCAGATAGTGTGATTAATATATTAATACTGCAGATAGTGTGATTAATAGAATAATACTGCAGATAGTGTGATTAATAGAATAATACTGCAGATAGTGTGATTAATAGATTAATACTGCATATAGTGTGATTAATACTGTAGATAGTGTGATTAATAGATTAATACTGCAGATAGTGTGAGTAATAGAATAATACTGCAGATAGTGTGATTAATATATTAATACTGTAGATAGTGTGATTAATAGAATAATATTGCAGATAGTGTGATTAATAGATTAATACTGCAGATAGTGTGATTAATAGAATAATACTGCAGATAGTGTGATTAATATATTAATACTGTAGATAGTGTGATTAATAGATTAATACTGCAGATAGTGTGATTAACAAGTTAACACAGCAGATAGTGTGATTAATAAGTTAATACAGCAGATAGTGTGATTAATAGAATAATACTGCAGAAAGTGTGATTAATAGATTAATACTGCAGATAGTGTGATTAATATATTACTACTGCAGATAGTGTGATTAATATATTAATACTGCAGATAGTGTGATTAATATATTAATACTGTAGATAGTGTGATTAATATATTAATACTACAGATAGTGTGATTAATAGATTAATACTGCAGATAGTGTGATTTATACTGTAGATAGTGTGATTAATAGATTAATACTGCAGATAGTGTGATTAATACTGCAGATAGTGTGATTAATAGAATAATACTGCAGATAGTGTGATTAATAGAATAATACTGCAGATAGTGTGATTAATAGATTAATACTGCATATAGTGTGATTAATACTGTAGATAGTGTGATTAATAGATTAATACTGCAGATAGTGTGAGTAATAGAATAATACTGCAGATAGTGTGATTAATATATTAATACTGTAGATAGTGTGATTAATAGAATAATATTGCAGATAGTGTGATTAATAGATTAATACTGCAGATAGTGTGATTAATAGAATAATACTGCAGATAGTGTGATTAATATATTAATACTGTAGATAGTGTGATTAATAGATTAATACTGCAGATAGTGTGATTAACAAGTTAACACAGCAGATAGTGTGATTAATAAGTTAATACAGCAGATAGTGTGATTAATAGAATAATACTGCAGAAAGTGTGATTAATAGATTAATACTGCAGATAGTGTGATTAATATATTACTACTGCAGATAGTGTGATTAATATATTAATACTGCAGATAGTGTGATTAATATATTAATACTGTAGATAGTGTGATTAATATATTAATACTACAGATAGTGTGATTTATAAGTTAATACAGTAGATAGTGTGATTAATAGATTGATACTGCAAATAGTGTGATTAATAAGTTAATCCAGCAGATAGTGTGATTAATTGATTAATACTGCAGATAGTGTGATTAATACTGTAGATAGTGTGATTAATAAGTTAATACTGCAGATAGTGTGATTAATATATTACTACTGCAGATAGTGTGATTAATATATTAATACTGCAGATAGTGTGATTAATAGAATAATACTGCAGATAGTGTGATTAATAGAATAATACTGCAGATAGTGTGATTAATAGATTAATACTGCATATAGTGTGATTAATACTGTAGATAGTGTGATTAATAGATTAATACTGCAGATAGTGTGAGTAATAGAATAATACTGCAGATAGTGTGATTAATATATTAATACTGTAGATAGTGTGATTAATAGAATAATATTGCAGATAGTGTGATTAATAGATTAATACTGCAGATAGTGTGATTAATAGAATAATACTGCAGATAGTGTGATTAATATATTAATACTGTAGATAGTGTGATTAATAGATTAATACTGCAGATAGTGTGATTAACAAGTTAACACAGCAGATAGTGTGATTAATAAGTTAATACAGCAGATAGTGTGATTAATAGAATAATACTGCAGAAAGTGTGATTAATAGATTAATACTGCAGATAGTGTGATTAATATATTACTACTGCAGATAGTGTGATTAATATATTAATACTGCAGATAGTGTGATTAATATATTAATACTGTAGATAGTGTGATTAATATATTAATACTACAGATAGTGTGATTTATAAGTTAATACAGTAGATAGTGTGATTAATAGATTGATACTGCAAATAGTGTGATTAATAAGTTAATCCAGCAGATAGTGTGATTAATTGATTAATACTGCAGATAGTGTGATTAATACTGTAGATAGTGTGATTAATAAGTTAATACTGCAGATAGTGTGATTAATATATTACTACTGCAGATAGTGTGATTAATATATTAATACTGCAGATAGTGTGATTAATAGAATAATACTGCAGATAGTGTGATTAATAGATTAATACTGCAGATAGTGTGATTTATACTGTAGATAGTGTGATTAATAGATTAATACTGCAGATAGTGTGATTAATACTGCAGATAGTGTGATTAATAGAATAATACTGCAGATAGTGTGATTAATAGAATAATACTGCAGATAGTGTGATTAATAGATTAATACTGCATATAGTGTGATTAATACTGTAGATAGTGTGATTAATAGATTAATACTGCAGATAGTGTGAGTAATAGAATAATACTGCAGATAGTGTGATTAATATATTAATACTGTAGATAGTGTGATTAATAGAATAATATTGCAGATAGTGTGATTAATAGATTAATACTGCAGATAGTGTGATTAATAGAATAATACTGCAGATAGTGTGATTAATATATTAATACTGTAGATAGTGTGATTAATAGATTAATACTGCAGATAGTGTGATTAACAAGTTAACACAGCAGATAGTGTGATTAATAAGTTAATACAGCAGATAGTGTGATTAATAGAATAATACTGCAGAAAGTGTGATTAATAGATTAATACTGCAGATAGTGTGATTAATATATTACTACTGCAGATAGTGTGATTAATATATTAATACTGTAGATAGTGTGATTAATATATTAATACTACAGATAGTGTGATTTATAAGTTAATACAGTAGATAGTGTGATTAATAGATTGATACTGCAAATAGTGTGATTAATAAGTTAATCCAGCAGATAGTGTGATTAATTGATTAATACTGCAGATAGTGTGATTAATACTGTAGATAGTGTGATTAATAAGTTAATACTGCAGATAGTGTGATTAATATATTACTACTGCAGATAGTGTGATTAATATATTAATACTGCAGATAGTGTGATTAATAGATTAATACTGCAGATAGTGTGATTAATACTGTAGATAGAGTGATTAATATATTACTACTGCAGATAGCGTGATTAATAGAATAATACTGTGGATAGTGGGATTAATAGAATAATACTGCAGATAGTGTGATTAATAGATTAATACTGCAGATAGTTTGATTAATAGATTAATACTGCAGATAGTGTGATTAATAGAATAATACTGCAGATAGTGTGATTAATAGATTAATCCTGCAGATAGTGTGATTAATAGAATAATACTGCAGATCGTGTGATTAATAGATTAATACTGCAGATAGTGTGATTAATAGAATAATACTGCAGATAGTGTGATTAATAGATTAATACTGCAGATAGTGTGATTAATAGAATAATACTGCAGATAGTGTGATTAATAGATTAATACTGCAGATAGTGTGATTAATAGAATAATACTGCAGATAGCGTGATTAATATATTAATACTGCAGATAGTGTGATTAATAGAATAATACTGCAGATAGTGTGATTAATAGATTAATACTGCAGATAGTGTGATTAATATATTACTACTGCAGATAGTGTGATTAATAGAATAATACTGTAGATAGTGTGATTAATATATTACTACTGCAGATAGTGTGATTAATAGAATAATACTGTAGATAGTGTGATTAATAGATTGATACTGCAGATAGTGTGATTAATAGAATAATACTGTAGATAGTGTGATTAATATATTACTACTGCAGATAGTGTGATTAATAGAATAATACTGCAGATAGCGTGATTAATAGAATAATACTGCAGATAGTGTGATTAATAGAATAATACTGTAGATAGTGTGATTAATATATTACTACTGCAGATAGTGTGATTAATAGAATAATACTGTAGATAGTGTGATTAATAGAATAATACTGTAGATAGTGTGATTAATATATTACTACTGCAGATAGTGTGATTAATAGAATAATACTGTAGATAGTGTGATTAATAGAATAATACTGTAGATAGTGTGATTAATATATTACTACTGCAGATAGTGTGATTAATAGAATAATACTGCAGATAGCGTGATTAATAGAATAATACTGCAGATAGTGTGATTAATAGATTAATACTGCAGATAGTTTGATTAATAGATTAATACTGCAGATAGTGTGATTAATATATTAATACTGCAGATAGAGTGATTAATAGAATAATACTGCAGATAGCGTGATTAATAGAATAATACTGCAGATAGTGTGATTAATATATTAATACTGCAGATAGTGTGATTAATATATTAATACTGCAGATAGTGTGATTAATAGATTAATACTGCAGATAGTGTGAGTAATAGAATAATTTTGCAGATAGTGTGATTAATAGATTAATACTGCAGATAGTGTGATTAATAGAATAATACTGCAGATAGTGTGATTAATATATTAATAATGTAGATAGTGTGATTAATAGATTAATACAGCAGATAGTGTGATTAATACTGTAGATAGTGTGATTAATAAGTTAATACTGCAGATAGTGTGATTAATATATTACTACTGCAGATAGTGTGATTAATATATTAATACTGCAGATAGTGTGATTAATAGAATAATACTGCAGATAGTGTGATTAATATATTAATACTGCAGATAGTGTGATTAATAGAATAATACTACAGATAGTGTGATTAATATATTAATACTGCAGATAGTGTGATTAATAGAGTAATACTGCAGATACTGTGATTACTAAATTAATACTGCAGATAGTGTGAGTAATTAGGGTTGCCACCTTTTCTTCAAAAAAATACCGGCCATGGTACTGTCTCCATAGACTTAACATTGGCCTGATGCAATTTTTTACCGGCCTGCCGGAAAAATACCGGCCAGGTGGCAACCCTATGAGTAATAGATTAATACTGCAGATAGTGTGATCAATAGATTAATACAGCAAATAGTGTGATTAATAGAATAATATTGCAGATAGTGTGAGTAATAGATTAATACTACAGATAGTGTGATCAATAGATTAATACAATGAAGCAGGAAATCAGTACAAACCACCACACAATAACTTGACTAAATGAATCTTACTTGTATCAGTAGAAAAGAAGATCTCAGCAAGTTAAAATAATCAAGTCTGTCTCCAGAATATCTCTTAAATATACTCTTTGAAAAGCAGCTCTTAGAAGAGCAGATACTACTGCAGATAGTGTGATTAATAGAATAATACTGCAGATAGTGTGATTAATAGATTAATACTGCAGATAGTGTGATTAATATATTACTACTGAAGATAGTGTGATTAATAGAATAATACTGTAGATAGTGTGATTAATATATTACTACTGCAGATAGTGTGAGTAATAGAATAATACTGTAGATAGTGTGATTAATAGATTAATACTGCAGATAGTGTGATTAATAAGTTAATACAGTAGATAGTGTGATTAATAGATTAATACTGCAGATAGTGTGATTAATAGAATAATACTGCAGATAGTGTGATTAATAGAGTAATACAGCAGATAGTGTGATTAATAGATTAATACTGCAGATAGTGTGATTAATATATTACTACTGCAGATAGTGTGATTAATATATTAATACTGCAGATAGTGTGATTAATATATTAATACTGTAGATAGTGTGATTAATATATTAATACTGCAGATAGTGTGATTAATATATTAATACTGTAGATAGTGTGATTAATATATTAATACTACAGATAGTGTGATTTATAAGTTAATACGGTAGATAGTGTGATTAATAGATTAATACTGCAAAGAGTGTGATTAATAAGTTAATCCAGCAGATAGTGTGATTAATAGAGTAATACTGCAGATAGTGTGATTAATACTGTAGATAGTGTGATTAATAAGTTAATACTGCAGATAGTGTGATTAATATATTACTACTGCAGATAGTGTGATTAATATATTAATACTGCAGATAGTGTGATTAATAGATTAATACTGCAGATAGTGTGATTAATAGATTAATACTGCAGATAGTGTGATTAATACTGTAGATAGTGTGATTAATATATTACTACTGCAGATAGCGTGATTAATAGATTAATACTGTAGATAGTGGGATTAATAGAATAATACTGCAGATAGTGTGATTAATATAATAATACTGCAGATAGTGTGATTAATAGAATAATACTGCAGATAGTGTGATTAATATATTAATACTGCAGATAGTGTGATTAATAGAATAATACTGCAGATAGTGTGATTAATAGATTAATACGGCAGATAGTGTGATTAATACTGTAGATAGTGTGATTAATAGATTAATACTGCAGATAGTGTGATTAATATATTACTACTGCAGATAGTGTGATTAATAGAGTAATACTGCAGATAGTGTGATTAATACTGTAGATAGTGTGATTAATAAGTTAATACTGCAGATAGTGTGATTAATATATTACTACTGCAGATAGTGTGATTAATATATTAATACTGCAGATAGTGTGATTAATAGATTAATACTGCAGATAGTGTGATTAATAGATTAATACTGCAGATAGTGTGATTAATACTGTAGATAGTGTGATTAATATATTACTACTGCAGATAGCGTGATTAATAGATTAATACTGTAGATAGTGGGATTAATAGAATAATACTGCAGATAGTGTGATTAATATAATAATACTGCAGATAGTGTGATTAATAGAATAATACTGCAGATAGTGTGATTAATATATTAATACTGCAGATAGTGTGATTAATAGAATAATACTGCAGATAGTGTGATTAATAGATTAATACGGCAGATAGTGTGATTAATACTGTAGATAGTGTGATTAATAGATTAATACTGCAGATAGTGTGATTAATATATTACTACTGCAGATAGTGTGATTAATAGAATAATACTGTAGATAGTGTGATTAATATATTACTACTGCAGATAGTGTGATTAATAGAATAATACTGTAGATAGTGTGATTAATAGATTAATACTGCAGATAGTGTGATTAATAAGTTAATACAGTAGATAGTGTGATTAATAGATTAATACTGCAGATAGTGTGATTAATAGAATAATACTGCAGATAGTGTGATTAATAGAGTAATACAGCAGATAGTGTGATTAATAGATTAATACTGCAGATAGTGTGATTAATAAGTTAACACAGCAGATAGTGTGATTAATAGATTTATACTGCAGATAGTGTGATTAATATATTACTACTGCAGATAGTGTGATTAATATATTAATACTGCAGATAGTGTGATTAATATATTAATACTGTAGATAGTGTGATTAATATATTAATACTGCAGATAGTGTGATTAATATATTAATACTGTAGATAGTGTGATTAATATATTAATACTACAGATAGTGTGATTTATAAGTTAATACAGTAGATAGTGTGATTAATAGATTAATACTGCAAAGAGTGTGATTAATAAGTTCATCCAGCAGATAGTGTGATTAATAGAGTAATACTGCAGATAGTGTGATTAATACTGTAGATAGTGTGATTAATAAGTTAATACTGCAGATAGTGTGATTAATATATTACTACTGCAGATAGTGTGATTAATATATTAATACTGCAGATAGTGTGATTAATAGATTAATACTGCAGATAGTGTGATTAATAGATTAGTGCTGCAGATAGTGTGATTAATACTGTAGATAGTGTGATTAATATATTACTACTGCAGATAGCGTGATTAATAGATTAATACTGTAGATAGTGGGATTAATAGAATAATACTGCAGATAGTGTGATTAATATAATAATACTGCAGATAGTGTGATTAATAGAATAATACTGCAGATAGTGTGATTAATATATTAATACTGCAGATAGTGTGATTAATAGAATAATACTGCAGATAGTGTGATTAATAGATTAATACTGCAGATAGTGTGATTAATACTGTAGATAGTGTGATTAATAGATTAATACTGCAGATAGTGTGATTAATATATTACTACTGCAGATAGTGTGATTAATAGAATAATACTGTAGATAGTGTGATTAATATATTACTACTGCAGATAGTGTGATTAATAGAATAATACTGTAGATAGTGTGATTAATAGATTAATACTGCAGATAGTGTGATTAATAGAATAATACTGTAGATAGTGTGATTAATATATTACTACTGCAGATAGTGTGATTAATAGAATAATACTGCAGATAGTGTGATTAATATATTAATACTGCAGATAGTGTGATTAATAGAATAATACTGTAGATAGTGTGATTAATAGAATAATACTGTAGATAGTGTGATTAATAAGTTAATCCAGCAGATAGTGTGATTAATAGAGTAATACTGCAGATAGTGTGATTAATACTGTAGATAGTGTGATTAATAAGTTAATACTGCAGATAGTGTGATTAATAGAGTAATACTGCAGATACTGTGCTTACTAAATTAATACTGCAGATAGTGTGAGTAATTAGGGTTGCCACCTTTTCTTCAAAAAAATACCGGCCATGGTACTGTCTCCATAGACTTAACATTGGCCTGATGCAATTTTTTACCGGCCTGCCGGAAAAATACCGGCCAGGTGGCAACCCTATGAGTAATAGATTAATACTGCAGATAGTGTGATCAATAGATTAATACAGCAAATAGTGTGATTAATAGAATAATATTGCAGATAGTGTGAGTAATAGATTAATACTGCAGATAGTGTGATTAATAGATGAATACTGCAGATAGTGTGATCAATAGATTAATACAGTAAATAGTGTGATTAATATAATAATACTGCAGATAGTGTGAGTAATAGATTAATACTGCAGATAGTGTGATTAATACTGCAGATAGTGTGATTATTACTGCAGATAATGTGATTAATAGATTAAGTGGCAAGTGGGTGACATGTTACCTTGTCGAAGTTGGGGGTACCAAAAAGACGAAGTGGTTGCAATAGAATCTAGGTGTGGTTCCAAATTCACAACAAGTCATCAATATATTGCCATTAGGACACTAGGCTCGCCCCACACTCTTGCCTGGAGTCAGTGGCGGACTGGTTCTAAAAATATTGGTTGCCAGGAGACAGTAGGGGCCACCCAACAACTATAAGGCTATAATATAATATTTATAAAAAAATTAATTACATTTTCAAAAAATACACAAGTGTAAAAAAGGTACCATTAAATTTATTGCGATTTTCTTTTTTTATATTTTTTTTTAGTAATTACAGTGTACAGTATACAGTAGATACTACATGGAAATACATATTGTTATAATTTATTTTTGAAATATTTATTTTTATTTTAAATAAATGGTGGATTTTTTTTTTTATTAAATTTTCTTTGGCATCATCAAAAAAATATAAAAGTACAACGATTGCCATTTCAAGGTTTTTGAAACATAAATACCGAAGCATTCGAATATTATATTTCACATTTTTACATAACATATGGTCAAATCCTTCGGTTACTTTAACAAAAATATGGTAATTTCAATAAACTGGAACTTGAGATATAAAAAATAGGCATATAAATTTTATATTGCATATAACAAATGATGAAATGCATCTTTACCTCTATGATAACATAGATCAGGTCTGTATATATGGTATAAATATCCAAACCCCATAACTCGAATATAGAATAATGTAGTAAAGTTAAGGTTACAGTGTCTATTATTTGTTAAACATAAACTTTCTGTAGGGAGAGTAAGAATGGACTATTTTAGAGTTCCACTGCCCTGTATCGCCAGGTATTGGATAAAAGAAAAACAGACCTGGAGTCATGTATATATCAAATCCTCTAAGGAATAATCTACAAATATGGGTTTGCCACTGAGAAACTGTATGCAGATAACGTTTTGTAAATGCGTCTTCTTGGATTAGAATCTCCGTTTTTCGACCTAATAATGTTCGCTGTCATGACACTTATCATACAGTAAGGAATACAGAGCCGACAAATAGTGCAGAGTATGATACTTAAAGGGAACTGTCCAAATGAAAGAGTATGGAAGAGAGGATTAAGGCACAAACATATATTGAAAGAGAATAAATCAATCAGAGGTAGTAAGTAAGGGAAAGAGTAATTAAATGAGAGAAGGCCACCTGGCAGCAAAGCCAAAAAAAGGATGGGGCCACATCTTGTGTCCCAAAAAAGTACTGCCATGTCCAAGTTGGGCAGTGGAGTTGCCAGGGGGGAGAGGGTTACATCAGTAGCGTAGTATGACAGGAGCGGAGTGACGTGTGTCAAGAATGTACATAAGAGACCGGCTCATTAATATGATACTGATAATTTGTCCATTAATAGCCACTGATAATTTGCTCATTAATATGCCACTGATAATTTTCTCATTAATAGCCACTGATAATTTTCTCATTAATATGCCACTGATAATTTGTCCATTAATATTCCACTGATAATTTGCTCATTAATAGCCACTGATAATTTGTCCATTAATATGCCACTGATAATTTGTCCATCAATATGCCACTGATAATTTGTCCATTCATAGCCACTGACAATTTGTCCATTCATAGCCACTGATAATTTGCTCATTAATAGCCACTGACAGGCCCGGACTGGCCATCGGGCACACCGGGCAAATGCCCGGTGGGCCGCGGTGGCCATGGGCCGAGGCTGGCAGGGGAGGTCCCAGAATCTCCCCTGCCGGTCTATGCAGGGCCGGCACTATCCGAGCGCCGGCCCCGCTGTTTGACATGAAGGGCCGGTGAGGACATCAAAGATCTCCCTCACCGGCCCACATGCCTTCAAACGCGGCCGCTGGCGGGGAGAGAGGGAGGGAGACTGGAGAGAGGACCCGGCGGAGCTCTAACTTGCAGCTCCACCGGGTTCCTCTCGCGAGATCCGGAGCATTGCCATGGCAACGACCGGATCTCGCGAGAGTGAACTCTAGCCCACAGGCTAGAGTTCACTCTCCACGAGGACCACCAGGGAACCCCGCCTCCCAGTCTAAAGGTAAGAAGGGAGTGATATATGGAAGTATTGTGTATGTCTGTTGTGTGAGTGTTGTGTATGATGTGTGTGAGAGTGCTGTGTGTGAGAGTGCAAGAGTGCTGTCTATGATGTGTGTGAGAATGCTGTGTGTGCTGTGTGTGAGAGTGCTATGTGTGTGTGCTGTGTGTGAGAGTGCAAGAGTGCTGTCTATGATGTGTGTGAGAGTGCTGTGTGTGAGAATGCTGTGTGTGATGGGTGTGAGAGTGCTGTGTGTGATGGGTGTGTGTGTGATGGGTGTGAGTGTGATGGGTGTGAGAATGCTGTGTGTGAGAGTGCTGTGTGTGATGGGTGTGAGAGTGATGGGTGTGAGAGTGCTGTGTGTGATGGGTGTGAGAGTGTGTGATGGGTGTGAGAGTGTGTGATGGGTGTGAGAGTGCTGTGTGTGATGGGTGTGAGAGTGCTGTGTGTGATGGGTGTGAGAGTGCTGTGTGTGATGGGTGTGAGAGTGCTGTGTGTGATGGGTGTGAGAATGCTGTGTGTGATGGGTGTGAGTGCTGTGTGTGATGGGTGTGAGAATGCTGCGTGTGATGGGTGTGAGAATGCTGCGTGTGATGGGTGTGAGAATGCTGCGTGTGATGGGTGTGAGAGTGCTGCGTGTGATGGGTGTGAGAGTGCTGTGTGTGAGAGTGCTGTGTGTGATGGGTGTGAGTGCTGTGTGTGATGGGTGTGAGAGTGATGGGTGTGAGTGCTGTGTGTGATGGGTGTGAGAGTGCTGTATAAATATTAGAATGGATTGTGTGTGTGTGTGGGGGGGGGGGGGGCATTATGTCCCCCCCGGCATTATGTCCCCCCCGGACATGGGCCGCTGTGATCAAAAAATGCCCGGGCCGAATTTTTCTCCCAGTCCGGCCCTGGCCACTGATAATTTGCTCATTAATATGCCACTGATAATTTGTTCATTAATATGCCACTGATAATTTCTCCATTAATATGCCACTAATAATTTCTCCATTAATAGCCACTGACATGTTGCTCATTAATAGCCACTGATAATTTTTCCATTAATATGCCACTGAAAATTTGTCCATTAATAGCCACTTATGATTTGTCCATTAATAGTCACTGATAATTTGCTCATTTATAGCCACTGATAATTTGTCCATTAATATGCCACTGATAATTTGCTCATTTATAGCCACTGATAATTTGTCCATTAATATGCCACTGATAATTTGTCCATTAATAGCCATTGATAATTTGTCCATTAATAAGCCACTGATAAATTGTCCTTTAATAGCCATTGATAATTTGTCCATTAATAGCCACTGATAATTTGCTCATTAATAGCCACTGATAATTTGCTCATTAATATGCCACTGATAATTTGCTCATTAATATGCCACTGATAATTTGTCCATTAATATTCCACTGATAATTTGCACATTAATAGCCACTGATAATTTGTCCATTAATATGCCACTGATAATTTGACCATCAATATGCCACTGATAATTTGTCCATTCATAGCCACTGATAATTTGCTCATTAACAGCCACTGATAATTTGCTCATTAATATGCCACTGATAATTTGTTCATTAATATGCCACTGATAATTTGCTCATTAATATGCCACTGATAATTTGCTCATTAATATGCCACTGATAATTTGTCTATCAATATGCCACTGATAATTTGTCCATTCATAGCCACTGATAATTTGCTCATTAATAGCCACTGATAATTTGCTAATTAATACGCCACTGATAATTTGTTCATTAATAGCCACTGATAATTTGCTCATTAATATGCCACTGATAATTTGCTCATTAATAGTCACTGATAATTTGTCCATTAATAGCCACTGATAATTTTTCCATTAATAGCCACTGACAATTTGCTCATTAATAGCCACTGATAATTTTTCCATTAATATGCCACTGATAATTTGTCCATTAATAGTCACTGATAATTTGCTCATTAATAGCCACTGATAATTTGTCCATTAATACGCCACTGATAATTTGTCCATTAATAGCCACTGATAATTTGTCCATTAATAAGCCACTGATAATTTGTCCATTAATAGCCACTGATAATTTGTCCATTAATAGCCACTGATAATTTTCTCATTAATAGCCACTGATAATTTTCTCATTAATATGCCACTGATAATTTGTCCATCAATATGCCACTGATAATTTGTCCATTCATAGCCACTGATAATTTGCTCATTAATATGCCACTGATAATTTGCTCATTAATAGCCACTGATAATTTTCTCATTAATATGCCACTGATAATTTGTCCATTAATATTCCACTGATAATTTGCTCATTAATAGCCACTGATAATTTGTCCATTAATATGCCACTGATAATTTGTCCATCAATATGCCACTGATAATTTGTCCATTCATAGCCACTGACAATTTGTCCATTCATAGCCACTGATAATGTGCTCATTAATAGCCACTGATAATTTGCTCATTAATAGCCACTGATAATTTGTTCATTAATATGCCACTGATAATTTCTCCATTAATATGCCACTAATAATTTCTCCATTAATAGCCACTGACATGTTGCTCATTAATAGCCACTGATAATTTTTCCATTAATATGCCACTGAAAATTTGTCCATTAATAGCCACTTATGATTTGTCCATTAATAGTCACTGATAATTTGCTCATTTATAGCCACTGATAATTTGTCCATTAATATGCCACTGATAATTTGTCCATTAATAGCCATTGATAATTTGTCCATTAATAAGCCACTGATAATTTGTCCATTAATAGCCACTGATAATTTGTCCATTAATAGCCACTGATAATTTGCTCATTAATAGCCACTGATAATTTGCTCATTAATATGCCACTGATAATTTCTCCATTAATATGCCACTAATAATTTCTCCATTAATAGCCACTGACATGTTGCTCATTAATAGCCACTGATAATTTTTCCATTAATATGCCACTGAAAATTTGTCCATTAATAGCCACTTATGATTTGTCCATTAATAGTCACTGATAATTTGCTCATTTATAGCCACTGATAATTTGTCCATTAATATGCCACTGATAATTTGCTCATTTATAGCCACTGATAATTTGTCCATTAATATGCCACTGATAATTTGTCCATTAATAGCCATTGATAATTTGTCCATTAATAAGCCACTGATAATGTGTCCTTTAATAGCCATTGATAATTTGTCCATTAATAGCCACTGATAATTTGCTCATTAATAGCCACTGATAATTTGCTCATTAATATGCCACTGATAATTTGCTCATTAATATGCCACTGATAATTTGTCCATTAATATGCCACTGATAATTTGCTCATTAATATGCCACTGATAATTTGTACATTAATATGCCACTGATAATTTGTCTATCAATATGCCACTGATAATTTGTCCATTCATAGCCACTGATAATTTGCTCATTAATAGCCACTGATAATTTGCTAATTAATACGCCACTGATAATTTGTTCATTAATAGCCACTGATAATTTGCTCATTAATATGCCACTGATAATTTGCTCATTAATAGTCACTGATAATTTGTCCATTAATAGCCACTGATAATTTTTCCATTAATAGCCACTGACAATTTGCTCATTAATAGCCACTGATAATTTTTCCATTAATATGCCACTGATAATTTGTCCATTAATAGTCACTGATAATTTGCTCATTAATAGCCACTGATAATTTGTCCATTAATACGCCACTGATAATTTGTCCATTAATAGCCACTGATAATTTGTCCATTAATAAGCCACTGATAATTTGTCCATTAATAGCCACTGATAATTTGTCCATTAATAGCCACTGATAATTTTCTCATTAATAGCCACTGATAATTTTCTCATTAATATGCCACTGATAATTTGTCCATCAATATGCCACTGATAATTTGTCCATTCATAGCCACTGATAATTTGCTCATTAATATGCCACTGATAATTTGCTCATTAATAGCCACTGATAATTTTCTCATTAATATGCCACTGATAATTTGTCCATTAATATTCCACTGATAATTTGCTCATTAATAGCCACTGATAATTTGTCCATTAATATGCCACTGATAATTTGTCCATCAATATGCCACTGATAATTTGTCCATTCATAGCCACTGACAATTTGTCCATTCATAGCCACTGATAATTTGCTCATTAATAGCCACTGATAATTTGCTCATTAATAGCCACTGATAATTTGTTCATTAATATGCCACGGATAATTTCTCCATTAATATGCCACTAATAATTTCTCCATTAATAGCCACTGACATGTTGCTCATTAATAGCCACTGATAATTTTTTCCATTAATATGCCACTGAAAATTTGTCCATTAATAGCCACTTATGATTTGTCCATTAATAGTCACTGATAATTTGCTCATTTATAGCCACTGATAATTTGTCCATTAATATGCCACTGATAATTTGTCCATTAATAGCCATTGATAATTTGTCCATTAATAAGCCACTGATAATTTGTCCATTAATAGCCACTGATAATTTGTCCATTAATAGCCACTGATAATTTGCTCATTAATAGCCACTGATAATTTGCTCATTAATATGCCACTGATAATTTGCTCATTAATATGCCACTGATAATTTGTCCATTAATATTCCACTGATAATTTGCACATTAATAGCCACTGATAATTTGTCCATTAATATGCCACTGATAATTTGTCCATCAATATGCCACTGATAATTTGTCCATTCATAGCCACTGATAATTTGCTCATTAACAGCCACTGATAATTTGCTCATTAATATGCCACTGATAATTTGTTCATTAATATGCCACTGATAATTTGCTCATTAATATGCCACTGATAATTTGCTCATTAATATGCCACTGATAATTTGTACATTAATATGCCACTGATAATTTGTCTATCAATATGCCACTGATAATTTGTCCATTCATAGCCACTGATAATTTGCTCATTAATAGCCACTGATAATTTGCTAATTAATACGCCACTGATAATTTGTTCATTAATAGCCACTGATAATTTGTTCATTAATAGCCACTGATAATTTGCTCATTAATATGCCACTGATAATTTGCTCATTAATAGTCACTGATAATTTTTCCATTAATAGCCACTGACAATTTGCTCATTAATAGCCACTGATAATTTTTCCATTAATATGCCACTGATAATTTGTCCATTAATAGTCACTGATAATTTGCTCATTAATAGCCACTGATAATTTGTCCATTAATACGCCACTGATAATTTGTCCATTAATAGCCACTGATAATTTGTCCATTAATAAGCCACTGATAATTTGTCCATTAATAGCCACTGATAATTTGTCCATTAATAGCCACTGATAATTTTCTCATTAATATGCCACTGATAATTTGTCCATTAATAGCCACTGATAATTTTCTCATTAATATGCCACTGATAATTTGTCCATCAATATGCCACTGATAATTTGTCCATTCATAGCCACTGATAATTTGCTCATTAATGTGCCACTGATAATTTGCTCATTAATATGCCACTGATAATTTGTCCATTAATATGCCACTGATAATTTGTCTATCAATATGCCACTGATAATTTGTCCATTCATAGCCACTGATAATTTGCTCATTAATAGCCACTGATAATTTGCTCATTAATACGCCACTGATAATTTGTTCATTAATAGCCACTGATAATTTGCTCATTAATATGCCACTGATAATTTGCTCATTAATAGCCACTGATAATTTGTCCATTAATAGCCACTGATAATTTTTCCATTAATAGCCACTGACAATTTGCTCATTAATAGCCACTGATAATTTGTCCATTAATAAGCCACTGATAATTTGTCCATTAATAACCACTGATAATTTGTCCATTAATAGCCACTGATAATTTTCTCATTAATATGCCACTGATAATTTGTCCATTAATAGCCACTGATAATTTTCTCATTAATATTCCACTGATAATTTGTCCATTAATATTCCACTGATAATTTGCTCATTAATAGCCACTGATAATTTGTCCATTAATATGCCACTGATAATTTGTCCATCAATATGCCACTGATAATTTGTCCATTCATAGCCACTGATAATTTGTCCATTCATAGCCACTGATAATTTGCTCATTAATAGCCACTGATAATTTGCTCATTAATAGCCACTGATAATTTGTTCATTAATATTCCACTGATAATTTCTCCATTAATATGCCACTGATAATTTCTCCATTAATAGCCACTGACAAGTTGCTCATTAATAGCCACTGATAATTTTTCCATTAATATGCCACTGAAAATTTGTCCATTAATAGCCACTTATAATTTGTCCATTAATAGTCACTGATAATTTGCTCATTTATAGCCACTGATAATTTGTCCATTAATATGCCACTGATAATTTGTCCATTAATAGCCTCTGATAATTTGTCCATTAATAAGCCACTGATAATTTGTCCATTAATAGCCACTGATAATTTGTCCATTAATAGCCACTGATAATTTTCTCATTAATATGCCACTGATAATTTGTCCATTAATAGCCACTGATAATTTGCTCATTAATAGCCACTGATAATTTGCTCATTAATATGCCACTGATAATTTGCTCATTAATATGCCACTGATAATTTGTCCATTAATATGTCACTGATAATTTGCACATTAATAGCCACTGATAATTTGTCCATTAATATGACACTGATAATTTGTCCATCAATATGCCACTGATAATTTGTCCATTTATAGCCACTGATAATTTGCTCATTAACAGCCACTGATAATTTGCTCATTAATACGCCACTGATAATTTGTTCATTAATATGCCACTGATAATTTGCTCATTAATATGCCACTGATAATTTGCTCATTAATATGCCACTGATAATTTGTCCATTAATATGCCGCTGATAATTTGTCCATCAATATGCCAATGATAATTTGTCCATTCATAGCCACTGATAATTTGCTCATTAATAGCCACTGATAATTTGCTCATTAATACGCCACTGATAATTTGTTCATTAATAGCCACTAATTTGCTCATTAATATGCCACTGATAATTTGCTCATTAATACCCACTGATAATTTGTCCATTAATAGCCACTGATAATTTGCTCATTAATAGCCACTGATAATTTGCTCATTAATAGCCACTGATAATTTGCTCATTAATACGCCACTGATAATTTGTTCATTAATTTGCCACTGATAATTTGCTCATTAATACCCACTGATAATTTATCCAATAAAAAAAAAAACCTCCTCCCTTTTCCCCAGTACTTACCTGGATGCTGTTTGTTCCCTGCAGTCTCCCCCGCAGCATTTCTTCCTGCACACACGCTGCTGGATGCAGACTTCGTGGCTGACTCCGTCCGACACCCTGGCCAGTACGCCATTTCTTCTTGCACACACGCTGCTGGATGCAGACTTCGTGGCTGACTCCGTCCGACACCCTGGCCAGTACGCCACTGCCTGGAGTAGATGTTAAATTCCTCCCTGGCTGGGGGAGGGGGGAAATAAACCAACATTCACACCGGATATGACATCACGTCATATCCGGTGACTGTGTTTCCCTCTTCCGTGCACAGAGGAGACGTCCGGGGACACAGAGCAGCAGCCAGGCGGTAAGTACTGGGGAAGGGGGAGGAGGGGGGAATATAACAAGCATAGTAACTTTAAAATATTAATAGAAAACATAATACTGCCATCTTAATGGCGCAATATTACTGGCTTCTGAATGGCACAGTATTACTGGCATCTTAATGGTACAATATTACTGGCATCTTAATGGCACAATATTACTGGCATCTGTATGGCACAGTATTACTGGCATCTTAATGGTACAATATTACTGGCATCTTAATGGCACAATAATACTGGCATCTGAATGACACAAAAATACTGGCATTTTAATAGCACAATATTACTGGCATCTTAATGGCACAATATTACTGACATCTTAATGGTGCAATAATACTGGCATCTTAATGGCACAATAATACTAGCATCTTAATGGCACAGTATTACTTGCATCTTAATGGCACAATATTACTTGCATCGGAATGGCACATTAATACTGGCATCAGAATGGTAAAATATTACTGGCATCTGAATGGCACAATAATATTGGCATCAGAATGGTACAATAATACTGGCATCTTAATGGCACAATAATACTGGCATCTTAATGGCACAATAATTATGGCATCTGAGTTACACAATAATTATGGCATCTGAGTTACACAATAATACTAGCATCGTAATGGCACAGTACTACTTGCATCTTAATGGCACAATATTACTGGCATCTGAATGGCACAATATTACTGGTATCTGACAGGCATAATAATACTGGCATATTAATGGGCAAATTGTCTGTGGCATATTAATGGCAAAATAATACTGGCAAAATAATACTGGCATATTGATGAGCAAATTGGCTGTGGCATATTAATGGGCACACTGTGGCATATTCAATGGACAAATGGTGGCATATTTTAACAGGCAAACTGTCTGTTGCATATGTTAATGACAAAGTGACTGTGGCATATTAATTGGTACCTGGCAGTGGCATATTCTGTGGGGCAAAATAACATGTACTATGGGGGGAAGTGACATTGTGGCTTGTTCTGCAAGGGCAGTTCAGTGGGACAAAGTGACACTGTGGTATGTTCTGTGGGGCAAATTTATACTGTGGCATGCCAAATTGTGTGGTTGCAATATAAGTGCAAGCCAAGTGCTGTGGGTGCAATATAGGTGCATGACAAGTGCTGTGGGTGCAATATAGGTGCATGACAAGTGCTGTGGGTGCAATATAGGTACATGCCAAGTGCTGCATGACAAGTGCTGTGGGTGCAATATAGGTGCATGACAAGTGCTGTGGGTGCAATATAGGTACATGCCAAGTGCTGCATGACAAGTGCTGTGGGTGCAATATAGGTGCATGACAAGTGCTGTGGGTGCAATATACGTACATGCCAAGTGCTGTGGCTACTCTATGGGGCTGTGTTAAGTCTTTAGGTGCAATGTGGGTGCAGAAAAAGGGAATAAAAACATGAAATGCATCTCTTCAATAACATTTTTATTACACATGAAAATAGTTGAATATAATATTAAAATCTTCATATAAGTATAAATGCAACTAGTGAGAGAGAGTGAGATGTTTATAGATATTTATAAATATATATGAACATATGTAAGTTCTCTCTAATATCTGTGTATATTTTTGTAATTTAGGTAATAAGTAGTTGTATTGCAGTGTTGCATAGTAAGAAGGTATACATATTGCAGCCAAATATACACATTTTTATCCAAATATACAGTTTATACAATGCAATAAAAATACTCACTGCAATAAAAGTCCAATTGTGAGTGTGCTTATTTGTGTGTGTGTGTGGGGGGGGGGGGGGGGGGGGGACTTTGTGATGGAGGGTGTGATTGCATGCAGGGGAGGGGGGCAGGGTCCAGGGGACCCAAGCAAATGCTTGCCCAGGGTTCATTCAATATTATGGCCCTGAGCCTTGGGGGCCCCTCTGCCTCCCTTGTCAACCCTCCCCTGTCTGTTACCCTGAACACAAAATACACTGTAAAGATCTGAATTGTGGTTTTGTAGCCCAGCTTTGTCTAATGATGGAAGAGGCAGCAGAATATCCAGAGGAGATAAAAAGCAGAGTTTTTATTGGGGGTTTTTAGTCTCCCTGTAAACAGATTCTGTCTCAGCTGGGAGAAGATTAAAGTCATAACAAGCAATTAAACTGTATCAATATTTGCAAACGTTCTCAACCTTCATTCTATTAATACATCCTGCTAATCTTACAACTGTTATTAGCGGCTTCTGCTCTTATGTAACAAACCTCCCGATACTTTATAACCATATGTATCATACAAAGGGTCAGTAACTACATTTCAATACCAAACAGCAGGGCTCCATCACCTAAACATTGCTTACTCTGTGAATGAAGGGGAGAAAAATATTAGGGGTATAAATATGGCGGACACAGAAATTGCGCCAAATAGTGGAGCAAGCACGGCGTGCGCCACTTTTTCACATAAAGTCAGCTCAGAACTGCCGTGTTTCTTTGACTGTCAATTATAATTAGGGAACAAATGCGTCAGAAGTGAGCTAAAACGTGTTTTTAGTGTACCTGTGGAGTCTCCTTTTTATGACATCACTTGTGGCTTGATATGCAAATGACACGGTTCCCATGAAAATATAGTTCATTTGCATATTGAGCTAAAGGGGATGTCATAAACCTGAGACTGCACAGACAGATTTAAAACACATTTCTCTCCGAATGTATGCTTTTGGTTGGAACTTTGTTTACTAATATAATGTCTAGATCAATTTAAATCATTTTTTTAATTCTCCATATTCACAAAAAAACAACAACAATGTTTAGGCTGTCTCTCTTTCCTCCTCCATCGTCTCTTGCTTTCTCTTTCCTCCTCCATTGTCTCTCTGTCCTCCTGCATTGTCTCTCTGTCCTCCTGCATTGTCTCTCTTTCCTCCTCCATCATCTCTCTCTTTCCTCCTCCATTGTCTCTCTTTCCTCCTCCATCGTCTCTCTCTTTCCTTCTCCTTCACCCCTCTTTCCTCCTCCATTGTCTCTCTGTCCTCCTGCATTGTCTCTCTGTCCTCCTGCATTGTCTCTCTTTCCTTCTCCATCATCTCTCTCTTTCCTCCTCCATCATCTCTCTCTTTCTTCCTCCATTGTCTCTCTTTCCTCCTCCATCATCTCTCTCTTTCCTCCTCCATCGTCTCTCGCTTTCTCTTTCCTCCTCCATTGTCTCTCTGTCCTCCTGCATTGTCTCTCTTTCCTCCTCCATCATCTCTCTCTTTCCTCCTCCATTGTCTCTCTTTCCTCCTCCATCGTCTCTCTCTTTCCTCCTCCTTCACCCCTCTTTCCTCCTGCATTGTCTCTCTGTCCTCCTGCATTGTCTCTCTGTCCTCCTGCATTGTCTCTCTTTCCTTCTCCATCATCTCTCTCTTTCCTCCTCCATCATCTCTCTCTTTCTTCCTCCATTGTCTCTCTTTCCTCCTCCATCATCTCTCTCTTTCCTCCTCCATTGTCTCTCTTTCCTCCTCCTTCACCCCTCTTTCCTCCTCCATTGTCTCTTTCTTTTCTTTTTATATTAATTTGTGTTAATAAAATACTTAATTCCTATTATAAAATGTGGTCACCCCACTTCTGGGAGAAAACAAGAGCGGAGGGGGGTGGGGTGGGGGGCTGGCGATTAATGGGATGGGGGAGGGGTGTTGCGTCAGGAGAAGGGCAGGGAGCACACACTCTGTTTTTATTTTCATGGCCAAGTGAGATGTGTCCTCCAGATCTGATCTCTAAATACTTCAGGGCCACCAGAGAGGAAGGGAAGATTACTGGCTTGTATGTGTGAGCAGCACAGGGTACACAACCAAACAAAACAGGGGAGAGATTTATAAAACACAGAAAAAGCTTCTAATAGTGGCTGCATCTGTGTGCCCGCCAATACCATCACTTTTTATTTGGGTCTCAGCAGTAGCAACTTGTTTTTTTTTTCTTGCACTTTTATCTGCAATAAACATATTATACATTCATTCCTCCAACTACGCTGGAAATGTGTCATTTCAAGCCGCAGGTGATGTCATAAGACGCATTTAAAACATTTTTTTTTCTACTTTCTTTACTCACTTGCTGCAATTCTGGTAACGCAATGTATAGATCAATTCTTATTGTCTACTTGCATATTGCAAACAATATTTAGGTGACAGAGTCCCTTTAAATGAGAATAGAGCAAATAGAAGTAGAAATCAAGCACCTTATTGATCTCTCTTTTATTTTGTATAGCTCTATCAGGGGGGCAGACATCTTGGGTCACATCTTCCTTCATCTGACCCAAGAATCTAACCATAAATGACAGCCTGATGGAGCTCTAGAGGGACAGAGGGCTCAGTAAGGTACTTTATTCTTTCATTAAACTATTTCTATTTAAAAGTTCGACACTTATGCAATATTTCAATTAAACAGAACCTACCGTATTTGCTCGATTATAAGACTTTCCAGATGAGTTCCCATATATTACATTGAATTAATATTTATTTATATAGTGGCAGGAGTTTATGTAGTGTTTGGTACAGAGTATAGAAGGGAATTACATGAGGTAGAGAGCACTGCTAGCAGAGATTACAATCTAGATAAAAGGGAATTACAGTCTGTGTTATATGAACAGAGACAGACTGATACATGAGGTAGAGAGCCTTTCTCACAGAGCTTACAATCTAGATATAAGGGAATTACAGACTGCGTTACATGAACAGAGACAGAGTGATACATGAGATAGAGATCCCTGCTCACAGAGCTTACAATCTAGATAAAAGGGAATTACAGACTGTGTTATATGAATAGAGACAGACTGATACATGAGGTAGAGAGCCCTGCTCGCAGAGCTTACAATCTAGATAAAAGGGAATTACAGACTGCGTTATATGAACAGAGACAGACTGATACATGAGATAGAGAGCCCTGGTCGCAGAGCTTACAATCTAGCTAAAAGGGAATTACAGACTGTGTTATATGAACAGAGACAGACTGATACATGAGGTGGAGAGCCTTGCTCACAGAGCTTACAATCTAGATAAAAGGGAATTACAGAGTGTGTTATATGAACAGAGACAAACTGATCCATGAGGTAGTGAACCTTGCTTACAGAGCTTACAATCTAGATAAAAGGGAATTACAGACTGCGTTATATGAACTGAGACAGACTGATAAATGAGGTAGAGAGCCTTGCTCACAGAGCTTACAATCTAGATAAAAGGGAATTACAGTCTGTGTTATATGAACAGAGACAGACTGATACATGAGGTGGAGAGCCTTGCTCACAGAGCTTACAATCTAGATATAAGGGAATACAGACTGTGTTATATTAACAGAGACAGACTGATACATGAGGTAGAGAGCCTTGCTCACAGAGCTTACATTCTAGATACAAGGAAATTACAGACTGTATTATATGAACAGAGACAGACTGATACATGAGGTAGAGAGCCTTGCTCATAGAGATTACAATCTAGATAAAAGGGAATTGCAGATTGCATTATATGAACACACAGACTGATACATGTGGTAGAGGGTCCTGCTCACAGAGCTTACAAAATAGATAAAAGGGAATTACAGCCTGCGTTATATGAAAAGAGACTGACTGATACATGATGTAGAGAGCCTTGCTCATAGAGCTTACAATCTAGATAAAAGAGAATTACATACTGTGTTATATGAACAGAGACAGACTGATAGATGAGGTAGAGAGCCCTGCTCACAGAGCTTACAATCTAGATAAAAGGGAATTACAGACTGCGTTATATGAAAAGAGACAGACTGATACATGATGTAGAGAGCCTTGCTTACAGAGCTTACATTCTAGATAAAAGTGAATTACAGACTGTGTTATATGAACAGAGACAGACTGATACATGAGGTAGAGAGTCCGGCTCTCAGAGCTTACAGTCTAGATAAAAGGGAATTACAGACTGTGTTATATGAACAGAGACAGACTGATACATGAGACAGAGAGCCCTGCTCACAGAGCTTACAATCTAGATACAAGAGAATTACAGACTGCGTTATATGAACAGAGACAGACTGATACATGAGACAGAGAGCCCTGCTCACAGAGCTAACAATCTAGATACAAGAGAATTACAGACTGTGGTATATGAACAGAGACAGACTGATACATGAGGGAGAGAGCCTTGCTCACAGAGCATACAATCTAGATGAAAGGGAATTAAAGACTGCGTTATATGAACAGAGACAGACTGATACAAGGTAGAGAGCCTTGCTCACAGAGCTTGCAATCTAGATAAAAGGGAATTACAGACTGCGTAATATAAACAGCGACAGACTGATACATGAGGTAGAGAGCCTCGCTCACAGAACTTACAATCTAGATAAAAGGGAATAACAGACTGCGTAATATTAACAGAGACAGACTGATACATGAGGTAGAGAGCCTCGCTCACAGAGCTTTAAAATTTAGATAAAAAGGAATTACAGACTGTGTTATATGAACAGAGACAGACTGATACATGAGGTAGAGAGCCCGGCTCACAGAGCTTACAATCTAGATAAAAGGGAATTACAGACTGTGTTATATGAACAGAGACAGGCTGATACATGAGGTAGAGAGCCCTGCTCACAGAGATTACAATCTAGATAAAAAGGAATTACAGACTGCGTTATATGAACAGAGACAGACTGATACATGAGGTAGAGAGCCTCGCTCACAGAGCTTACAATCTAGATAAAAGGGAATTACAGACTGTGTTATATGAACAGATACAGACTGATAAATGAGGTAGAGAGCCCGGCTCACAGAGCTTACAATCTAGATTAAAGGGAATTACAGACTGTGTTATATGAACAGAGACAGACTGATACATGAGGTAGAGAGCCCTGCTCACAGAGCTTACAATCTAGATAAAAGGGAATTACAGACTGCGTTATATGAACAGAGACAGACTGATACATGAGGTAGAGAGCCCTGCTCACAGAGCTTACAATCTAGATAAAAGGGAATTACAGACTGCGTTATATGAACAGAGACAGACTGATACATGAGGTACAGAGCCCTGCTCACAGAGCTTACAATCTAGATAAAAGGGAATTACAGACTGTGTTATATGAACAGAGACAGACTGATACATGAGGTAGAGAGCTCTGCTCACAGAGCTTACAATCTAGATAAAAGGGAATTACAGACTGCGTTATATGAAAAGAGACAGACTGATACATGATGTAGAGAGCCTTGCTTACAGAGCTTACATTCTAGATAAAAGTGAATTACAGACTGCGTTATATGAACAGAGACAGACTGATACATGAGGTAGAGAGCCCTGCTCACAGAGCTTACAGTCTAGATAAAAGGGAATTACAGACTGTGTTATATGAACAGAGACAGACTGATACATGAGACAGAGAGCCCTGCTCACAGAGCTTACAATCTAGATACAAGAGAATTACAGACTGCGTTATATGAACAGAGACAGACTGATACATGAGACAGAGAGCCCTGCTCACAGAGCTTACAATCTAGATAAAGGGAATTACAGACTGCGTTATATGAACAGAGACAGACTGATACATGAGGTAGAGAGCCCTGCTCACAGAGCTTACAATCTAGATACAAGAGAATTACAGACTGTGGTATATGAACAGAGACAGACTGATACATGAGGGAGAGAGCCTTGCTCACAGAGCTTACAATCTAGATGAAAGGGAATTAAAGACTGCGTTTTATGAACAGAGACAGACTGATACAAGGTAGAGAGCCTTGCTCACAGAGCTTGCAATCTAGATAAAAGGGAATTACAGACTGCGTAATATAAACAGCGACAGACTGATACATGAGGTAGAGAGCCTCGCTCACAGAACTTACAATCTAGATAAAAGGGAATAACAGACTGCGTAATATTAACAGAGACCAGGGGAGGGCTGGTAGCCTTAGGCCTGGGGGGCAAATCCAGTCAAGTGGCCCATTGCATCATTGAATCGCCTCCCCATCCACGGCCATCTTTTCCTTGTTTTATAACGAATATTGCCAGGATTTCCCCCCACAATATACCAGGATTTGCCATTTAATATGCTAGAATTTTCCCTTACAAAATGCCAGGATTATGCCCCTCAGTATGCCAGGATTATGCCCCTTAATATGCCAGGATTATGCCCCTCAATATGCCAGGATTTTCTCCTCAATATGCCAAGATGATGCCCCCTCAATATGCCAGGATTTTCCCCTAAATATGCCAGGATTATGCCCCTCAATATGCCAGGATTATTCCCCTCAATATGCCAGGATTATGCCCCTCAATATGCCAGGATTTAGACACCCAATATGCCAGGATTTTCCCCTCAATATGCCAAGATGATGCCCCCTCAATATGCCAGGATTTCCCCCTCAATATGCCAGGATTTAGACACCCAATATCCCAAAATTTGGGCACCCCCCCCCCCCCTACCCACGTTGCACACCTACGACATGACCCATAACCCATGTTGCACACCAGGACATGCCCCATCAGCACATTTACATGCCTCCATCACCCCATTACATACACATTTCCAATATTATTTGCCATTAATATTCCCCAGCCAATTTGTCCCATAATATGCCAGTGTTATTCTGCAATTTAATATGACTCAGTCAATTTGCCCAATAATATTCCAAGGTTATCTGCAATTTAATATGCCCCTGCTAATTTGCCCAATATGCCAGTGTTAATTGCCATTTAATATTCCCCAGCCATTTTGGCCAATAATATGCCAGTCTTATTCTGCCATTTAATATTCCCCAGACGATTTGTCCAATAATATGCCAGTTTTATTCTGCCATTTAATATTCCCCAGCCAATTTGCCCAATAATATGCCAGTCTTATTTGCCATGTAATATTCCCCAGCCAATTTGCCCAATAATATGCCAGTCTTATTTGCCATGTAATATGCCCCAGCCAATTTGCCCAATAATATGCCAGTCTTATTTGCCATGTAATATGCCCCAGCCAATTTTCCCAATAATATGCCAGTCTTATTTGCCATGTAATATGCCCCAGCCAATTTTCCCAATAATATGCCAGTCTTATTTGCCATGTAATATGCCCCAGCCAATTTGCCCAATAATATGCCAGTCTTATTTGCCATGTAATATTCCCCATCCAATTTGTCCAATAATATGCCAGTGTTATTCTGCCATTTAATATTCCCCAGCCAATTTGCCCAATAATATGCCAGTCTTATTTGCCATGTAATATTCCCCAGCCAATTTGCCCAATAATATGCCAGTCTTATTTGCCATGTAATATGCCCCAGCCAATTTGTCCAATAATATGCCAGTGTTATTCTGCCATTTAATATTCCCCAGCCAATTTGCCCAATAATATGCCAGTCTTATTTGCCATGTAATATTCCCCAGCCAATTTGCCCAATAATATGCCAGTCTTATTTGCCATGTAATATGCCCCAGCCAATTTGCCCAATAATATGCCAGTCTTATTTGCCATGTAATATGCCCCAGCCAATTTTCCCAATAATATGCCAGTCTTATTTGCCATGTAATATGCCCCAGCCAATTTGTCCAATAATATGCCAGTGTTATTCTGCCATTTAATATTCCCCAGCCAATTTGCCCAATAATATGCCAGTCTTATTTGCCATGTAATATTCCCCAGCCAATTTGCCCAATAATATGCCAGTGTTTTTTGCCCCCCCCCTTACCTTTTTCCCTGGTGGCTAGTGGCAGGACTTCCCTGGTGGCTAGTGGCAGGACTTCCCTGGTGGCTAGTGGCAGGAGGACTTCCCTGGTGGCAGGCAGCATGGTCCCTCCATGCTGCCTGTTCGGCCTCCCG
Organism: Pelodytes ibericus; assembly: GCA_036172795.1. NCBI lineage: Eukaryota > Metazoa > Chordata > Amphibia > Anura > Pelodytidae > Pelodytes > Pelodytes ibericus. The sequence continues at coordinate 9,640,232 of CM069862.1, read as the reverse complement.
GCGGTTGTGCCGACAGGTCACGTGATTGGTGCGCGTCTGACGTCAGAGCGCCGATCACGTGACTGTCGGCACTTCCGTGTCAGACTGCACAGGGAGCCGAACAGGCAGCACGGAGGTTTCTCTGTGCTGCCTGTTCGGCTCCCCGTGCAGCTTTGCAGGCAGAGTGGAGGTGAGAGGGGATCTTCCGATCCCTTCTCAGTCTCTGCCTGCAAGCGCGTTTTTTTTTTTTTTTTAAAACACTGGCCCAGCGGCCGTGTTTTAAATAGATTAGGGCGGCCTGGGGGGCAATTGCCACCCTGCCCCCCGGCCCAGCCCGCCCCTGACAGAGACAGACTGATACATGAGGTAGAGAGCCTCGCTCACAGAGCTTTAAAATGTAGATAAAAAGGAATTACAGACTGTGTTATATGAACAGAGACAGACTGATACATGAGGTAGAGAGCCCGGCTCACAGAGCTTACAATCTAGATAAAAGGGAATTACAGACTGTGTTACATGAACAGAGACAGACTGACACATGAGGTAGAGAGCCCTGCTCACAGAGCTTACAATCTAGATAAAAGGGAATTACAGACTGTGTTATATGAACAGAGACAGACTGATACATGAGGTACAGAGCCCTGGTCACAGAGCTTACAATCTAGATAAAAGGGAATTACAGACTGTGTTATATGAACAGAGACAGACTGATACATGAGCTAGAGAGCTCTGCTCACAGAGCTTACAATCTAGATAAAAGGGAATTACAGACTGTGTTATATGAATAGAGAAAGACTGATACATGAGGTAGAGAGCCTGGCTCACAGAGCTTACAATCTAGATAAAGGGAATTACAGACTGCGTTATATGAACAGACAGACTGATACATGAGGTAGAGAGCCCTGCTCACAGAGCTTACAATCTAGATAAAAGGGAATTACAGACTGTGTTATATGAACAGAGACAGACTGATACATGAGGTAGAGAGCCCTGCTCACAGAGCTTACAGTCTAGATAAAAGGGAATTACAGACTGTGTTATATGAACAGACAGACTGATACAGGAGGTAGAGAGCCATGCTCACAGAGCTTACAATCTAGATAAAAGGGAATTACAGACTGCGTTATATGAACATAGACAAACTGATACATGAGGTACAGAGCCCTGCTTGCAGAGCTTACAATCTAGATAAAAGTGAATTACAGACTGTGTTTTATGAACAGAGACAGACTGATACAAGGTAGAGAGCCTTGCTCACAGAGCTTACAATCTAGATATAAGGGAATTACAGACTGTGTTATATGAACAGAGACAGACTGATACATGAGATAAAGAGCCCTGCTCACAGAGCTAACAATCTAAATATAAGGGAATTACAGACTGCGTTATATGAACAGAGACAGACTGATACATGAGGTAGAGAGCCCTGCTCACAGAGCTTACAATCTAGATAAAAGGGAACTACAGACTGCGTTATAGGAACAGAGACAGACTGATACATGAGGCAGAGAGCCTTGCTCACAGAGCTTACATTCTAGATACAAGGAAATTACAGACTGTATTATATGAACAGAGACAGACTGATACATGAGGTAGAGAGCCTTGCTCATAGAGCTTACAATCTAGATAAAAGGGAATTGCAGATTGCATTATATGAACAGACAGACTGATACATGTGGTAGAGGGTCCTGCTCACAGAGCTTACAAAATAGATAAAAGGGAATTACAGCCTGCGTTATATGAAAAGAGACTGACTGATACATGATGTAGAGAGCCTTGCTCATAGAGCTTACAATCTAGATAAAAGAGAATTACATACTGTGTTATATGAACAGAGACAGACTGATAGATGAGGTAGAGAGCCTTGCTCACAAAGCTTACAATCTAGATAAAAGGGAATTACAGACTGCGTTATATGAAAAGAGACAGACTGATACATGATGTAGAGAGCCTTGCTTACAGAGCTTACATTCTAGATAAAAGTGAATTACAGACTGCGTTATATGAACAGAGACAGACTGATACAAGGTAGAGAGCCTTGCTCACAGAGCTTACAATCTAGATAAAAGGGAATTACAGACTGCGTTATATGAACAGAGACAGACTAATACATGAGGTAGAGAGCCTTGCTCACAGAGCTTACAATCTAGATGAAAGGGAATTAAAGACTGCGTTATATGAACAGAGACAGACTGATACAAGGTAGAGAGCCTTGCTCACAGAGCTTGCAATCTAGATAAAAGGGAATTACAGACTGCGTTATATGAACAGAGACAGACTGATACATGAGGTAGAGAGCCCTGCTCACAGAGCTTACAATCTAGATAAAAGGGAACTACAGACTGCGTTATAGGAACAGAGACAGACTGATACATGAGGCAGAGAGCCTTGCTCACAGAGCTTACAATCTAGATAAAAGGGAATTACAGACTGCGTTATATGAACAGAGACAGACTAATACATGAGGCAGAGAGCCTTGCTCACAGAGCTTACAATCTAGATAAAAGGGAATTACAGACTGCGTTATATGAACAGAGACAGACTGATACATGAGATAGAGAGCCCTGCTCACAGAGCTTACAATCCAGATAAAAGGGAATTACAGACTGTGTTATATGAACAGATACAGACTGATAAATGAGGTAGAGAGCCTTGCTCACAGAGCTTACAATCCAGATAAAAGGGAATTACAGACTGTGTTATATGAACAGAGACAGACTGATACATGAGGTAGAGAGCTCTGCTCACAGAGCTTACAATCTAGATAAAAGGGAATTACAGACTGTGTTATATGAACAGAGACAGACTGATACATGAGGTACAGAGCCCTGGTCACAGAGCTTACAATCTAGATAAAAGGGAATTACAGACTGTGTTATATGAACAGAGACAGACTGATACATGAGCTAGAGAGCTCTGCTCACAGAGCTTACAATCTAGATAAAAGGGAATTACAGACTGTGTTATATGAATAGAGACAGACTGATACATGAGGTAGAGAGCCTGGCTCACAGAGCTTACAATCTAGATAAAGGGAATTACAGACTGCGTTAAATGAACAGACAGACTGATACATGAGGTAGAGAGCCCTGCTCACAGAGCTTACAATCTAGATAAAAGGGAATTACAGACTGTGTTATATGAACAGAGACAGACTGATACATGAGGTAGAGAGCCCTGCTCACAGAGCTTACAGTCTAGATAAAAGGGAATTACAGACTGTGTTATATGAACAGACAGACTGATACAGGAGGTAGAGAGCCATGCTCACAGAGCTTACAATCTAGATAAAAGGGAATTACAGACTGCGTTATATGAACATAGACAAACTGATACATGAGGTACAGAGCCCTGCTTGCAGAGCTTACAATCTAGATAAAAGTGAATTACAGACTGTGTTTTATGAACAGAGACAGACTGATACAAGGTAGAGAGCCTTGCTCACAGAGCTTACAATCTAGATATAAGGGAATTACAGACTGTGTTATATGAACAGAGACAGACTGATACATGAGATAAAGAGCCCTGCTCACAGAGCTAACAATCTAAATATAAGGGAATTACAGACTGCGTTATATGAACAGAGACAGACTGATACATGAGGTAGAGAGCCTTGCTCACAGAGCTTACAATCTAGATGAAAGGGAATTAAAGACTGCGTTATATGAACAGAGACAGACTGATACAAGGTAGAGAGCCTTGCTCACAGAGCTTGCAATCTAGATAAAAGGGAATTACAGACTGCGTAATATAAACAGCGACAGACTGATACATGAGGTAGAGAGCCTCGCTCACAGAACTTACAATCTAGATAAAAGGGAATAACAGACTGCGTAATATTAACAGAGACAGACTGATACATGAGGTAGAGAGCCTCGCTCACAGAGCTTTAAAATTTAGATAAAAAGGAATTACAGACTGTGTTATATGAACAGAGACAGACTGATACATGAGGTAGAGAGCCCGGCTCACAGAGCTTACAATCTAGATAAAAGGGAATTACAGACTGTGTTACATGAACAGAGACAGACTGACACATGAGGTAGAGAGCCCTGCTCACAGAGCTTACAATCTAGATAAAAGGGAATTACAGACTGTGTTATATGAACAGAGACAGGCTGATACATGAGGTAGGAGAGCCCTGCTCACAGAGATTACAATCTAGATAAAAAGGAATTACAGACTGCGTTATATGAACAGAGACAGACTGATACATGAGGTAGAGAGCCCTGCTCACAGAGCTAACAATCTAGATAAAAGGGAATTACAGACTGCGTTATATGAACAGAGACAGACTGATACATGAGGTAGAGAGCCCTGCTCACAGAGCTTACAATCTAGATAAAAGGGAACTACAGACTGCGTTATAGGAACAGAGACAGACTGATACATGAGACAGAGAGCCTTGCTCACAGAGCTTACAATCTAGATAAAAGGGAATTACAGACTGCGTAATATGAACAGAGACAGACTAATACATGAGGCAGAGAGCCATGCTCACAGAGCTTACAATCTAGATAAAAGGGAATTACAGACTGCGTTATATGAACAGAGACAGACTGATACATGAGATAGAGAGCCCTGCTCACAGAGCTTACAATCCAGATAAAAGGGAATTACAGACTGTGTTATATGAACAGAGACAGACTGATACATGAGGTAGAGAGCTCTGCTCACAGAGCTTACAATCTAGATAAAAGGGAATTACAGACTGTGTTATATGAACAGAGACAGACTGATACATGAGGTACAGAGCCCTGGTCACAGAGCTTACAATCTAGATAAAAGGGAATTACAGACTGTGTTATATGAACAGAGACAGACTGATACATGAGCTAGAGAGCTCTGCTCACAGAGCTTACAATCTAGATAAAAGGGAATTACAGACTGTGTTATATGAATAGAGACAGACTGATACATGAGGTAGAGAGCCTGGCTCACAGAGCTTACAATCTAGATAAAGGGAATTACAGACTGCGTTATATGAACAGACAGACTGATACATGAGGTAGAGAGCCCTGCTCACAGAGCTTACAATCTAGATAAAAGGAAATTACAGACTGTGTTATATGAACAGAGACAGACTGATACATGAGGTAGAGAGCCCTGCTCACAGAGCTTACAGTCTAGATAAAAGGGAATTACAGACTGTGTTATATGAACAGACAGACTGATACAGGAGGTAGAGAGCCATGCTCACAGAGCTTACAATCTAAATAAAAGGGAATTACAGACTGCGTTATATGAACATAGACAAACTGATACATGAGGTACAGAGCCCTGCTTGCAGAGCTTACAATCTAGATAAAAGTGAATTACAGACTGTGTTTTATGAACAGAGACAGACTGATACAAGGTAGAGAGCCTTGCTCACAGAGCTTACAATCTAGATATAAGGGAATTACAGACTGTGTTATATGAACAGAGACAGACTGATACATGAGATAAAGAGCCCTGCTCACAGAGCTAACAATCTAAATATAAGGGAATTACAGACTGCGTTATATGAACAGAGACAGACTGATACATGAGATAGAGAGTCCAGCTCACAGAGCTTACAATCTAGATAAAAGTGAATTACAGACTGTGTTATATGAACAGAGACAGACTGATACATGAGATAGAGAGCCCTGCTCACAGAGCTTACAATCTAGATATAAGGGAATTACAGACTGCGTTATATGAACAGAGACAGACTTTTACATGAGGTAGAGAGCCACGCTCGCAGAGCTTACAATCTAGATAAAAGGGAATTACAGACTGCATTATATGAACAAGGACAGACTGATACATGAGGTAGAGAGCCCTGCTCACAGAGCATACAATCTAGATATAAGGGAATTACAGACTGTGTTATATGAACAGAGACAGACTGATACATGAAGTAGAGAGTCCTGCTCACAGAGCTTACAATCTAGATATAAGGGAATTACAGACTGTGTTATATGAACATAGACAGACTAATACATGAGGTAGAGAGTCCTGCTCACAGAGCTTACAATCTAGATATAAGGGAATTACAGACTGTGTTATATGAACAGACAGACTAATACATGAAGTAGAGAGCCCTGCTCACAGATATAATGGAATTACAGACTGCGTTATATGAACAGAGACAGACTGATACATGAGGTAGATAGCCCGGCTCACAGAGCTTACAATCTAGATAAAAGGGAATTACAGAGTGAGTTATATGAACAGAGACAGACTGATACATGAGGTAGAGAGCCGGCTCACAGAGCTTACAATCTAGATAAAAGGGAATTACAGACTGCATTATATGAACAGAGACAGACTGATACATGAGGTAGAGAGTCCTGCTCACAGAGTTTACAATCTAGCTAAAAGGGAATTACAGACTGCGTTATATGAACAGAGACAGACTGATACATGAGGTAGAGAGCCCGGCTCACAGAGCTTACAATCTAGATAAAAGGGAATTACAGACTGAGTTATATGAACAGAGACAGACTGATACATGAGGTAGAGAGCCGGCTCACAGAGCTTACAATCTAGATAAAAGGGAATTACAGACTGCGTTATATGAACAGAGACAGACTGATACATGAGGTAGAGAGCCCTGCTCACAGAGCTTGCAATCTAGATAAAAGGGAATTACAGACTGCGTTATATGAACAGAGACAGACTGATACATGAGGCAGAGAGCCTTGCTCACAGAGCTTGCAATCTAGATAAAAGGGAATTACAGACTGTGTTATATGAACAGAGACAGACTGATACATGAGGTACAGAGCCCTGCTTGCAGAGCTTACTATCTAGAGGAATAGACTGATACATGAGGTAGAGAGCCTTGCTCACAGAGCTTACAATCTAGATAAAAGTGAATTACAGACTGTGTTATATGAACAGAGACAGACTGATACATAAGGTAGAGAGCCATGCTCGCAGAGCTTACAATCCAGATAAAAGGGAATTACAGACTGTATTATATAAACAGAGACAGACTGATACAAGGTAGAGAGTTGTGCTCACAGAGCTTACAATCTAGATATAAGGGAATTACAGACTGCCTTATATGAACAGAGACAGACTGATACATGAGTTAGAGAGCCTTGCTCACAGAGCTTACAATCTAGATAAAAGTGAATTACAGACTGTGTTATATGAACAGAGACAGACTGATACACGAGGTAGAGAGCCTTGCTTACAGAGCTTACAATCTAGATAAAAGGGAATTACAGACTGTGTTATATGAACAGAGTCAGACTGATACATGAGGTAGAGAGCCATGCTCACAGAGCTTACAATCTAGATAAAAGGGAATTACAGACTGCGTTATATGAACATAGACAGACTGATACATGAGGTACAGAGCCCTGCTTGCAGAGCTTACTATCTAGAGGAATAGACTGATACATGAGGTAGAGAGCCTTGCTAATAGAGCTTACAATATAGATAAAAGTGAATTACAGACTGTGTTATATGAACAGAGACAGACTGATACATAAGGTAGAGAGCCACGCTCGCAGAGCTTACAATCCAGATAAAAGAGAATTACAGACTGTATTATATGAACAGAGACAGACTGATACAAGGTAGAGAGTCCTGCTCACAGAGCTTACAATCTAGATATAATCGAATTACAGACTGTGCTATATGAACAGAGACAGACTGATACATGAGGTAGAGTGCCTTGCTCACAGAGCTTACAATCTAGATAAAGGGAATTACAGACTGCATTATATGAACAGAGACAGACTGATACATGAGGTAGAGAGCCTTGCTCACAGAGCTTACAATCTAGATAAAAGTGAATTACAGACTGTGTTATATGAACAGAGACAGACTGATACACGAGGTAGAGAGCCTTGCTTACAGAGCTTACAATCTAGATAAAAGGGAATTACAGACTGTGTTATATGAACAGAGTCAGACTGATACATGAGGTAGAGAGCCCTGCTCACAGAGCTTACAATCTAGATAAAAAGGAATTACAGACTGTGTTATATGAACAGAGACAGACTGATACATGAGGTAGAGAGCCCAGCTCACAGAGCTTACAATCTAGATAAAAGGGAATTACAGACCGCGTTATATGAACAGAGACAGACTGATACATGAGGTAGAGAGCCATGCTCACAGAGCTTACAATCTAGATAAAAGGGAATTACAGACTGCATTATATGAACAGAGACAGACTGATACATGAGGTAGAGAGCCCTGCTCACAGAGCTTACAATCTAGATAAAAGGGAATTACAGACTGTGTTATATGAACAGAGACAGACTGATACATGAGGTAGAGAGCCTTGCTCACAGAGCTTACAATCTAGATAAAAGGGAATTACAGACTGCGTTATATGAACAGAGACAGACTGATACATGAGGTAGAGAGCCCTGCTCACAGAGCTTACAATCTAGATAAAAGGGAATTACAGACTACGTTATATGAACAGACAGACTGATACATGAGGTAGAGAGCCTTGCTCACAGAGCTTACAATCTAGATAAAGGGAATTACAGACTGTGTTATATGAACAGAGACAGACTGATACATGAGATAGAGAGCCTTGCTCACAGAGCTTACAATCTAGATAAAAGGGAATTACAGACTGCGTTATATGAACAGAGACAGACTGATACATGAGGTAGAGAGCCTTGCTCACAGAGCTTACAATCTAGATAAAAGAGAATTACATACTGTGTTATATGAGCAGAGACAGACTGATACATGAGGTAGAGATCCTGCTCACAGAGCTTACAATCTAGATAAAAGGGAATTACAGACTGTGTTATATGAACAGAGACAGACTGATACATGAGGTAGAGAGCCCTGCTCACAGATACAGACTGATACATGAGGTAGAGAGCCCTGCTCACAGAGCTTACAATCTAGATAAAGGGAATTACAGACTGCGTTATATTAACAGAGACAGACTGATACATGAGGTAGAGAGCCTTGCTCACAGAGCTTACAATCTAGATAAAAGGGAATTACAGACTGCGTTATATTAACAGAGACAGACTGATACATGAGGTAGAGAGCCCTGCTCACAGAGCTTACAGTCTAGATAAAAGGGAATTACAGACTGCGTTATATGAACAGAGACAGACTGATACATGAGGTAGAGAGCCCTGCTCACAGAGCTTACAATCTAGATAAAAGGGCATTACAGACTGCGTTATATGAACAGAGACAGACTGATACATGAGGTGGAGAGCCTTGCTCACAGAGCTTACAATCTAGATAAAAGGGAATTACAGACTGCGTTACATGAACAGAGACAGAGTGATACATGATGTAGAGAGCCTTGCTCACAGAGCTTACAATCTAGATAAAAGGGAATTACAGACTGCGTTATATGAACAGAGACAGAGTGATACATGATGTAGAGAGCCTTGCTCACAGAGCTTACAATCTAGATAAAAGGGAATTACAGACTGTGTTATATGAACAGAGACAGACTGATACATGAGGTAGAGAGCCTTGCTCACAGAGCTTACAATCTAGATAAAAGGGAATTACAGACTGCGTTATATGAACAGAGACAGACTGATACATGAGGTAGAGAGCCCTGCTCACAGAGATTACAATCTAGATAAAAGGGAATTACCGACTGCGTTATATGAACAGAGACAGACTGATACATGAGGTAGAGAGCACTGCTCACAGAGCTTACAATCTAGATAAAAGGGAATTACAGACTGCGTTATATGAACAGAGACAGACTGATACATGAGGTAGAGAGCACTGCTCACAGAGCTTACAATCTAGATAAAAGGGAATTACAGACTGCGTTATATGAACAGAGACAGACTGATACATGAGGTAGAGAGCTCTGCTCACAGAGCTTACAATCTAGATAAAAGGGAATTACAGACTGTCTTAAATGAACAGAGACAGACTGATACATGAGGTAGAGAGCCCTGCTCACAGAGCTTACAGTCTAGATAAAAGGGAATTACAGACCGCGTTATATGAACAGAGACAGACTGATACATGAGGTAGAGAGCCCTGCTCACAGAGCTTACAATCTAGATAAAAGGGAATTACAGACTGCGTTATATGAACAGAGACAGACTAATACATGAGGTAGAGAGCCTTGCTCACAGAGCTTACACTCTAGATAAAAGGGAATTACAGACTGCGTTATATGAACAGAGACAGACTGATACATGAGGTAGAGAGCCCTGCTCACAGAGCTTACAATCTAGATAAAAGGGAATTACAGACTGTGTTATATGAATAGAGACAGACTGATACATGAGGTAGAGAGCCTGGCTCACAGAGCTTACAATCTAGATAAAGGGAATTACAGACTGCGTTATATGAACAGAGACAGACTGATACATGAGGTAGAGAGCCCAGCTCACAGAGCTTACAGTCTAGATAAAAGGGAATTACAGACTGCGTTATAGGAACAGAGACAGACTGATACATGAGGTAGAGAGCCCGGCTCACAGAGCTTACAATCTAGATAAAAGGGAATTACAGACTGTGTTATATGAACAGACAGACTGATACATGAGGTAGAGAGCCTTGCTCACAGAGCTTACAATCTAGATAAAAGGGAATTACAGGCTGTGTTATATGAACAGACAGACTGATACATGATGTAGAGAGCCTTGCTCACAGAGCTTACAATCTAGATAAAAGGGCATTACAGACTGCGTTATATTAACAGAGACAGACTGATACATGAGGTAGAGAGCCTTGCTCACAGAGCTTACAATCCAGATAAAAGGGAATTACAGACTGCGTTACATGAACAGAGACAGACTGATACATGAGGTAGAGAGCCCTGCTCACAGATACAGACTGATACATGAGGTAGAGAGCCCTGCTCACAGAGCTTACAATCTAGATAAAGGGAATTACAGACTGCGTTATATTAACAGAGACAGACTGATACATGAGGTAGAGAGCCTTGCTCACAGAGCTTACAATCTAGATAAAAGGGAATTACAGACTGCGTTATATTAACAGAGACAGACTGATACATGAGGTAGAGAGCCCTGCTCACAGAGCTTACAGTCTAGATAAAAGGGAATTACAGACTGCGTTATATGAACAGAGACAGACTGATACATGAGGTAGAGAGCCCTGCTCACAGAGCTTACAATCTAGATAAAAGGGCATTACAGACTGCGTTATATGAACAGAGACAGACTGATACATGAGGTGGAGAGCCTTGCTCACAGAGCTTACAATCTAGATAAAAGGGAATTACAGACTGCGTTACATGAACAGAGACAGAGTGATACATGATGTAGAGAGCCTTGCTCACAGAGCTTACAATCTAGATAAAAGGGAATTACAGACTGCGTTATATGAACAGAGACAGAGTGATACATGATGTAGAGAGCCTTGCTCACAGAGCTTACAATCTAGATAAAAAGGAATTACAGACTGTGTTATATGAACAGAGACAGACTGATACATGAGGTAGAGAGCCTTGCTCACAGAGCTTACAATCTAGATAAAAGGGAATTACAGACTGCGTTATATGAACAGAGACAGACTGATACATGAGGTAGAGAGCCCTGCTCACAGAGATTACAATCTAGATAAAAGGGAATTACCGACTGCGTTATATGAACAGAGACAGACTGATACATGATGTAGAGAGCACTGCTCACAGAGCTTACAATCTAGATAAAAGGGAATTACAGACTGCGTTATATATGAACAGAGACAGACTGATACATGAGGTAGAGAGCACTGCTCACAGAGCTTACAATCTAGATAAAAGGGAATTACAGACTGCGTTATAGGAACAGAGACAGACTGATACATGAGGTAGAGAGCTCTGCTCACAGAGCTTACAATCTAGATAAAAGGGAATTACAGACTGTGTTATATGAACAGAGACAGACTGATATATGAGGTAGAGAGCCCTGCTCACAGATACAGACTGATACATGAGGTAGTGAGCCCTGCTCACAGAGCTTACAATCTAGATAAAGGGAATTACAGACTGCGTTATATTAACAGAGACAGACTGATACATGAGGTAGAGAGCCTTGCTCACAGAGCTTACAATCTAGATAAAAGGGAATTACAGACTGCGTTATATTAACAGAGACAGACTGATACATGAGGTAGAGAGCCCTGCTCACAGAGCTTACAGTCTAGATAAAAGGGAATTACAGACTGCGTTATATGAACAGAGACAGACTGATACATGAGGTAGAGAGCCCTGCTCACAGAGCTTACAATCTAGATAAAAGGGCATTACAGACTGCGTTATATGAACAGAGACAGACTGATACATGAGGTGGAGAGCCTTGCTCACAGAGCTTACAATCTAGATAAAAGGGAATTACAGACTGCGTTACATGAACAGAGACAGAGTGATACATGATGTAGAGAGCCTTGCTCACAGAGCTTACAATCTAGATAAAAGGGAATTACAGACTACGTTATATGAACAGAGACAGAGTGATACATGATGTAGAGAGCCTTGCTCACAGAGCTTACAATCTAGATAAAAGGGAATTACAGACTGTGTTATATGAACAGAGACAGACTGATACATGAGGTAGAGAGCCTTGCTCACAGAGCTTACAATCTAGATAAAAGGGAATTACAGACTGCGTTATATGAACAGAGACAGACTGGTACATGAGGTAGAGAGCCCTGCTCACAGAGATTACAATCTAGATAAAAGGGAATTACCGACTGCGTTATATGAACAGAGACAGACTGATACATGAGGTAGAGAGCACTGCTCACAGAGCTTACAATCTAGATAAAAGGGAATTACAGACTGCGTTATATGAACAGAGACAGACTGATACATGAGGTAGAGAGCACTGCTCACAGAGCTTACAATCTAGATAAAAGGGAATTACAGACTGCGTTATAGGAACAGAGACAGACTGATACATGAGGTAGAGAGCCCGGCTCACAGAGCTTACAATCTAGATAAAAGGGAATTACAGACTGCATTATATGAACAGACAGACTGATACATGAGATAGAGAGCCCTGCTCACAGAGCTTACAATCTAGATAAAAGGGAATTACAGACTGCGTTATATGAACAGAGACAGACTGATACATGAGGTAGAGAGCCTTGCTCACAGAGCTTACAGTCTAGATAAAAGGGAATTACAGGCTGTGTTATATGAACAGACAGACTGATACATGAGACAGAGAGCCCTGCTCACAGAGCTTACAATCTAGATAAAAGGGAATTACAGACTGCATTATGTGAACAGAGACAGACTGATACATGAGGTAGAGAGCCCTGCTCACAGAGCTTACAATCTAGATAAAAGGGAATTACAGACTGTGTTATATGAACAGAGACAGACTGATACATGAGGTAGAGAGCCTTGCTCACAGAGCTTACAATCTAGATAAAAGGGAATTACAGACTGCGTTATATGAACAGAGACAGACTGATACATGAGGTAGAGAGCCCTGCTCACAGAGCTTACAATCTAGATAAAAGTGAATTACAGACTACGTTATATGAACAGACAGACTGATACATGAGGTAGAGAGCCTTGCTCACAGAGCTTACAATCTAGATAAAGGGAATTACAGACTGTGTTATATGAACAGAGACAGACTGATACATGAGATAGAGAGCCTTGCTCACAGAGCTTACAATCTAGATAAAAGGGAATTACAGACTGCGTTATATGAACAGAGACAGACTGATACATGAGGTAGAGAGCCTTGCTCACAGAGCTTACAATCTAGATAAAAGAGAATTACATACTGTGTTATATGAGCAGAGACAGACTGATACATGAGGTAGAGATCCTGCTCACAGAGCTTACAATCTAGATAAAAGGGAATTACAGATTGTGTTATATGAACAGAGACAGACTGATACATGAGGTAGAGAGCCCTGCTCACAGATACAGACTGATACATGAGGTAGAGAGCCCTGCTCACAGAGCTTACAATCTAGATAAAGGGAATTACAGACTGCGTTATATTAACAGAGACAGACTGATACATGAGGTAGAGAGCCTTGCTCACAGAGCTTACAATCTAGATAAAAGGGCATTACAGACTGCGTTATATGAACAGAGACAGACTGATACATGAGGTGGAGAGCCTTGCTCACAGAGCTTACAATCTAGATAAAAGGGAATTACAGACTGCGTTACATGAACAGAGACAGAGTGATACATGATGTAGAGAGCCTTGCTCACAGAGCTTACAATCTAGATAAAAGGGAATTACAGACTGCGTTATATGAACAGAGACAGAGTGATACATGATGTAGAGAGCCTTGCTCACAGAGCTTACAATCTAGATAAAAAGGAATTACAGACTGTGTTATATGAACAGAGACAGACTGATACATGAGGTAGAGAGCCTTGCTCACAGAGCTTACAATCTAGATAAAAGGGAATTACAGACTGCGTTATATGAACAGAGACAGACTGATACATGAGGTAGAGAGCCCTGCTCACAGAGATTACAATCTAGATAAAAGGGAATTACCGACTGCGTTATATGAACAGAGACAGACTGATACATGATGTAGAGAGCACTGCTCACAGAGCTTACAATCTAGATAAAAGGGAATTACAGACTGCGTTATATGAACAGAGACAGACTGATACATGAGGTAGAGAGCACTGCTCACAGAGCTTACAATCTAGATAAAAGGGAATTACAGACTGCGTTATAGGAACAGAGACAGACTGATACATGAGGTAGAGAGCTCTGCTCACAGAGCTTACAATCTAGATAAAAGGGAATTACAGACTGTGTTATATGAACAGAGACAGACTGATACATGAGGTAGAGAGCCCTGCTCACAGATACAGACTGATACATGAGGTAGTGAGCCCTGCTCACAGAGCTTACAATCTAGATAAAGGGAATTACAGACTGCGTTATATTAACAGAGACAGACTGATACATGAGGTAGAGAGCCTTGCTCACAGAGCTTACAATCTAGATAAAAGGGAATTACAGACTGCGTTATATTAACAGAGACAGACTGATACATGAGGTAGAGAGCCCTGCTCACAGAGCTTACAGTCTAGATAAAAGGGAATTACAGACTGCGTTATATGAACAGAGACAGACTGATACATGAGGTAGAGAGCCCTGCTCACAGAGCTTACAATCTAGATAAAAGGGCATTACAGACTGCGTTATATGAACAGAGACAGACTGATACATGAGGTGGAGAGCCTTGCTCACAGAGCTTACAATCTAGATAAAAGGGAATTACAGACTGCGTTACATGAACAGAGACAGAGTGATACATGATGTAGAGAGCCTTGCTCACAGAGCTTACAATCTAGATAAAAGGGAATTACAGACTACGTTATATGAACAGAGACAGAGTGATACATGATGTAGAGAGCCTTGCTCACAGAGCTTACAATCTAGATAAAAGGGAATTACAGACTGTGTTATATGAACAGAGACAGACTGATACATGAGGTAGAGAGCCTTGCTCACAGAGCTTACAATCTAGATAAAAGGGAATTACAGACTGCGTTATATGAACAGAGACAGACTGGTACATGAGGTAGAGAGCCCTGCTCACAGAGATTACAATCTAGATAAAAGGGAATTACCGACTGCGTTATATGAACAGAGACAGACTGATACATGAGGTAGAGAGCACTGCTCACAGAGCTTACAATCTAGATAAAAGGGAATTACAGACTGCGTTATAGGAACAGAGACAGACTGATACATGAGGTAGAGAGCCCGGCTCACAGAGCTTACAATCTAGATAAAAGGGAATTACAGACTGCATTATATGAACAGACAGACTGATACATGAGATAGAGAGCCCTGCTCACAGAGCTTACAATCTAGATAAAAGGGAATTACAGACTGCGTTATATGAACAGAGACAGACTGATACATGAGGTAGAGAGCCTTGCTCACAGAGCTTACAGTCTAGATAAAAGGGAATTACAGGCTGTGTTATATGAACAGACAGACTGATACATGAGACAGAGAGCCCTGCTCATTGAGCTTACAATCTAGATAAAAGGGAATTACAGACTGCATTATATGAACAGAGACAGACTGATACATGAGGTAGAGAGCCCTGCTCACAGAGCTTACAATCTAGATAAAAGGGAATTACAGACTGCGTTATATGAACAGAGACAGACTGATACATGAGGTAGAGAGCCCTGCTCACAGAGCTTACAATCTAGATAAAAGTGAATTACAGACTACGTTATATGAACAGACAGACTGATACATGAGGTAGAGAGCCTTGCTCACAGAGCTTACAATCTAGATAAAGGGAATTACAGACTGTGTTATATGAACAGAGACAGACTGATACATGAGATAGAGAGCCTTGCTCACAGAGCTTACAATCTAGATAAAAGGGAATTACAGACTGCGTTATATGAACAGAGACAGACTGATACATGAGGTAGAGAGCCTTGCTCACAGAGCTTACAATCTAGATAAAAGAGAATTACATACTGTGTTATATGAGCAGAGACAGACTGATACATGAGGTAGAGATCCTGCTCACAGAGCTTACAATCTAGATAAAAGGGAATTACAGACTGTGTTATATGAACAGAGACAGACTGATACATGAGGTAGAGAGCCCTGCTCACAGATACAGACTGATACATGAGGTAGAGAGCCCTGCTCACAGAGCTTACAATCTAGATAAAGGGAATTACAGACTGCGTTATATTAACAGAGACAGACTGATACATGAGGTAGAGAGCCTTGCTCACAGAGCTTACAATCTAGATAAAAGGGAATTACAGACTGCGTTATATTAACAGAGACAGACTGATACATGAGGTAGAGAGCCCTGCTCACAGAGCTTACAGTCTAGATAAAAGGGAATTACAGACTGCGTTATATGAACAGAGACAGACTGATACATGAGGTAGAGAGCCCTGCTCACAGAGCTTACAATCTAGATAAAAGGGCATTACAGACTGCGTTATATGAACAGAGACAGACTGATACATGAGGTGGAGAGCCTTGCTCACAGAGCTTACAATCTAGATAAAAGGGAATTACAGACTGCGTTACATGAACAGAGACAGAGTGATACATGATGTAGAGAGCCTTGCTCACAGAGCTTACAATCTAGATAAAAGGGAATTACAGACTGCGTTATATGAACAGAGACAGAGTGATACATGATGTAGAGAGCCTTGCTCACAGAGCTTACAATCTAGATAAAAGGGAATTACAGACTGTGTTATATGAACAGAGACAGACTGATACATGAGGTAGAGAGCCCTGCTCACAGAGATTACAATCTAGATAAAAGGGAATTACCGACTGCGTTATATGAACAGAGACAGACTGATACATGAGGTAGAGAGCACTGCTCACAGAGCTTACAATCTAGATAAAAGGGAATTACAGACTGCGTTATATGAACAGAGACAGACTGATACATGAGGTAGAGAGCACTGCTCACAGAGCTTACAATCTAGATAAAAGGGAATTACAGACTGCGTTATAGGAACAGAGACAGACTGATACATGAGGTAGAGAGCCCGGCTCACAGAGCTTACAATCTAGATAAAAGGGAATTACAGACTGCATTATATGAACAGACAGACTGATACATGAGATAGAGAGCCCTGCTCACAGAGCTTACAATCTAGATAAAAGGGAATTACAGACTGCGTTATATGAACAGAGACAGACTGATACATGAGGTAGAGAGCCTTGCTCACAGAGCTTACAGTCTAGATAAAAGGGAATTACAGGCTGTGTTATATGAACAGACAGACTGATACATGAGACAGAGAGCCCTGCTCACAGAGCTTACAATCTAGATAAAAGGGAATTACCGACTGCATTATATGAACAGACAGACTGATACATGAGACAGAGAGCCCTGCTCACAGAGCTTACAATCTAGATAAAAGGGAATTACCGACTGCATTATATGAACAGACAGACTGATACATGAGATAGAGAGCCCTGCTCACAGAGCTTACAATCTAGATAAAGGGAATTACAGACTGCGTTATATGAACAGACAGACTGATACATGATGTAGAGAGCCCTGCTCACAGAGCTTACAATCTAGATAAAAGGGAATTACAGACTGCGTTATAGGAACAGACAGACTGATACATGAGGTAGAGAGCCCGGCTCACAGAGCTTACAATCTAGATAAAAGGGAATTACAGACTGTGTTATATGAACAGACAGACTGATACATGAGGTAGAGAGCCCTGCTCACAGAGCTTACAATCTAGATAAAGGGAATTACAGACTGCTTTATATGAACAGAGACAGACTGATACATGAGACAGAGAGCCCTGCTCACAAAGCTTACAATCTAGATAAAAGGGAATTACAGACTGCGTTATATGAAAAGAGACAGACTGATACATGATGTAGAGAGCCTTGCTTACAGAGCTTACATTCTAGATAAAAGTGAATTACAGACTGCGTTATATGAACAGAGACAGACTGATACATGAGGTAGAGAGCCCTGCTCACAGAGCTTACAATCTAGATAAAAGGTAATTACAGGCTGTGTTATATGAACAGAGACAGACTGATACATGAGGTAGAGAGTCCGGCTCTCAGAGCTTACAGTCTAGATAAAAGGGAATTACAGACTGTGTTATATGAACAGAGACAGACTGATACATGAGACAGAGAGCCCTGCTCACAGAGCTTACAATCTAGATACAAGAGAATTACAGACTGCGTTATATGAACAGAGACAGACTGATACATGAGACAGAGAGCCCTGCTCACAGAGCTTACAATCTAGATACAAGAGAATTACAGACTGTGGTATATGAACAGAGACAGACTGATACATGAGGGAGAGAGCCTTGCTCACAGAGCTTACAATCTAGATGAAAGGGAATTAAAGACTGCGTTATATGAACAGAGACAGACTGATACAAGGTAGAGAGCCTTGCTCACAGAGCTTGCAATCTAGATAAAAGGGAATTACAGACTGCGTAATATAAACAGCGACAGACTGATACATGAGGTAGAGAGCCTCGCTCACAGAACTTACAATCTAGATTAAAGGGAATAACAGACTGCGTAATATTAACAGAGACAGACTGATACATGAGGTAGAGAGCCTCGCTCACAGAGCTTTAAAATTTAGATAAAAAGGAATTACAGACTGTGTTATATGAACAGAGACAGACTGATACATGAGGTAGAGAGCCCGGCTCACAGAGCTTACAATCTAGATAAAAGGGAATTACAGACTGTGTTATATGAACAGAGACAGGCTGATACATGAGGTAGAGAGCCCTGCTCACAGAGATTACAATCTAGATAAAAAGGAATTACAGACTGCGTTATATGAACAGAGACAGACTGATACATGAGGTAGAGAGCCTCGCTCACAGAGCTTACAATCTAGATAAAAGGGAATTACAGACTGTGTTATATGAACAGAGACAGACTGATAAATGAGGTAGAGAGCACTGCTCACAGAGCTTACAATCTAGATAAAAGGGAATTACAGACTGTGTTATATGAACAGATACAGACTGATAAATGAGGTAGAGAGCCCGGCTCACAGAGCTTACAATCTAGATAAAAGGGAATTACAGACTGTGTTATATGAACAGAGACAGACTGATACATGAGGTAGAGAGCCCTGCTCACAGAGCTTACAATCTAGATAAAAGGGAATTACAGACTGCGTTATATGAACAGAGACAGACTGATACATGAGGTACAGAGCCCTGCTCACAGAGCTTACAATCTAGATAAAAGGGAATTACAGACTGTGTTATATGAACAGAGACAGACTGATACATGAGGTAGAGAGCTCTGCTCACAGAGCTTACATTCTAGATAAAAGTGAATTACAGACTGCGTTATATGAACAGAGACAGACTGATACATGAGGTAGAGAGCCCTGCTCACAGAGCTTACAGTCTAGATAAAAGGGAATTACAGACTGTGTTATATGAACAGAGACAGACTGATACATGAGACAGAGAGCCCTGCTCACAGAGCTTACAATCTAGATACAAGAGAATTACAGACTGCGTTATATGAACAGAGACAGACTGATACATGAGACAGAGAGCCCTGCTCACAGAGCTTACAATCTAGATACAAGAGAATTACAGACTGTGGTATATGAACAGAGACAGACTGATACATGAGGGAGAGAGCCTTGCTCACAGAGCTTACAATCTAGATGAAAGGGAATTAAAGACTGCGTTATATGAACAGAGACAGACTGATACATGAGGGAGAGAGCCTTGCTCACAGAGCTTACAATCTAGATGAAAGGGAATTAAAGACTGCGTTATATGAACAGAGACAGACTGATACAAGGTAGAGAGCCTTGCTCACAGAGCTTGCAATCTAGATAAAAGGGAATTACAGACTGCGTAATATAAACAGCGACAGACTGATACATGAGGTAGAGAGCCTCGCTCACAGAACTTACAATCTAGATAAAAGGGAATAACAGACTGCGTAATATTAACAGAGACAGACTGATACATGAGGTAGAGAGCCTCGCTCACAGAGCTTTAAAATTTAGATAAAAAGGAATTACAGACTGTGTTATATGAACAGAGACAGACTGATACATGAGGTAGAGAGCCAGACTCACAGAGCTTACAATCTAGATAAAAGGGAATTACAGACTGTGTTACATGAACAGAGACAGACTGACACATGAGGTAGAGAGCCCTGCTCACAGAGCTTACAATCTAGATAAAAGGGAATTACAGACTGTGTTATATGAACAGAGACAGGCTGATACATGAGGTAGAGAGCCCTGCTCACAGAGATTACAATCTAGATAAAAAGGAATTACAGACTGCGTTATATGAACAGAGACAGACTGATACATGAGGTAGAGAGCCCTGCTCACAGAGCTAACAATCTAGATAAAAGGGAATTACAGACTGCGTTATATGAACAGAGACAGACTGATACATGAGGTAGAGAGCCCTGCTCACAGAGCTTACAATCTAGATAAAAGGGAACTACAGACTGCGTTATAGGAACAGAGACAGACTGATACATGAGGCAGAGAGCCTTGCTCACAGAGCTTACAATCTAGATAAAAGGGAATTACAGACTGCGTTATATGAACAGAGACAGACTAATACATGAGGCAGAGAGCCTTGCTCACAGAGCTTACAATCTAGATAAAAGGGAATTACAGACTGCGTTATATGAACAGAGACAGACTGATACATGAGATAGAGAGCCCTGCTCACAGAGCTTACAATCCAGATAAAAGGGAATTACAGACTGTGTTATATGAACAGATACAGACTGATAAATGAGGTAGAGAGCCTTGCTCACAGAGCTTACAATCCAGATAAAAGGGAATTACAGACTGTGTTATATGAACAGAGACAGACTGATACATGAGGTAGAGAGCTCTGCTCACAGAGCTTACAATCTAGATAAAAGGGAATTACAGACTGTGTTATATGAACAGAGACAGACTGATACATGAGGTACAGAGCCCTGGTCACAGAGCTTACAATCTAGATAAAAGGGAATTACAGACTGTGTTATATGAACAGAGACAGACTGATACATGAGCTAGAGAGCTCTGCTCACAGAGCTTACAATCTAGATAAAAGGGAATTACAGACTGTGTTATATGAATAGAGACAGACTGATACATGAGGTAGAGAGCCTGGCTCACAGAGCTTACAATCTAGATAAAGGGAATTACAGACTGCGTTATATGAACAGACAGACTGATACATGAGGTAGAGAGCCCTGCTCACAGAGCTTACAATCTAGATAAAAGGGAATTACAGACTGTGTTATATGAACAGAGACAGACTGATACATGAGGTAGAGAGCCCTGCTCACAGAGCTTACAGTCTAGATAAAAGGGAATTACAGACTGTGTTATATGAACAGACAGACTGATACAGGAGGTAGAGAGCCATGCTCACAGAGCTTACAATCTAGATAAAAGGGAATTACAGACTGCGTTATATGAACATAGACAAACTGATACATGAGGTACAGAGCCCTGCTTGCAGAGCTTACAATCTAGATAAAAGTGAATTACAGACTGTGTTTTATGAACAGAGACAGACTGATACAAGGTAGAGAGCCTTGCTCACAGAGCTTACAATCTAGATATAAGGGAATTACAGACTGTGTTATATGAACAGAGACAGACTGATACATGAGATAAAGAGCCCTGCTCACAGAGCTAACAATCTAAATATAAGGGAATTACAGACTGCGTTATATGAACAGAGACAGACTGATACATGAGGTAGAGAGCCTTGCTCACAGAGCTTACAATCTAGATGACAGGGAATTAAAGACTGCGTTATATGAACAGAGACAGACTGATACAAGGTAGAGAGCCTTGCTCACAGAGCTTGCAATCTAGATAAAAGGGAATTACAGACTGCGTAATATAAACAGCGACAGACTGATACATGAGGTAGAGAGCCTCGCTCACAGAACTTACAATCTAGATAAAAGGGAATAACAGACTGCGTAATATTAACAGAGACAGACTGATACATGAGGTAGAGAGCCTCGCTCACAGAGCTTTAAAATTTAGATAAAAAGGAATTACAGACTGTGTTATATGAACAGAGACAGACTGATACATGAGGTAGAGAGCCCGGCTCACAGAGCTTACAATCTAGATAAAAGGGAATTACAGACTGTGTTACATGAACAGAGACAGACTGACACATGAGGTAGAGAGCCCTGCTCACAGAGCTTACAATCTAGATAAAAGGGAATTACAGACTGTGTTATATGAACAGAGACAGGCTGATACATGAGGTAGGAGAGCCCTGCTCACAGAGATTACAATCTAGATAAAAAGGAATTACAGACTGCGTTATATGAACAGAGACAGACTGATACATGAGGTAGAGAGCCCTGCTCACAGAGCTAACAATCTAGATAAAAGGGAATTACAGACTGCGTTATATGAACAGAGACAGACTGATACATGAGGTAGAGAGCCCTGCTCACAGAGCTTACAATCTAGATAAAAGGGAACTACAGACTGCGTTATAGGAACAGAGACAGACTGATACATGAGGCAGAGAGCCTTGCTCACAGAGCTTACAATCTAGATAAAAGGGAATTACAGACTGCGTAATATGAACAGAGACAGACTAATACATGAGGCAGAGAGCCTTGCTCACAGAGCTTACAATCTAGATAAAAGGGAATTACAGACTGCGTTATATGAACAGAGACAGACTGATACATGAGATAGAGAGCCCTGCTCACAGAGCTTACAATCCAGATAAAAGGGAATTACAGACTGTGTTATATGAACAGAGACAGACTGATACATGAGGTAGAGAGCTCTGCTCACAGAGCTTACAATCTAGATAAAAGGGAATTACAGACTGTGTTATATGAACAGAGACAGACTGATACATGAGGTACAGAGCCCTGGTCACAGAGCTTACAATCTAGATAAAAGGGAATTACAGACTGTGTTATATGAACAGAGACAGACTGATACATGAGCTAGAGAGCTCTGCTCACAGAGCTTACAATCTAGATAAAAGGGAATTACAGACTGTGTTATATGAATAGAGACAGACTGATACATGAGGTAGAGAGCCTGGCTCACAGAGCTTACAATCTAGATAAAGGGAATTACAGACTGCGTTATATGAACAGACAGACTGATACATGAGGTAGAGAGCCCTGCTCACAGAGCTTACAATCTAGATAAAAGGGAATTACAGACTGTGTTATATGAACAGAGACAGACTGATACATGAGGTAGAGAGCCCTGCTCACAGAGCTTACAGTCTAGATAAAAGGGAATTACAGACTGTGTTATATGAACAGACAGACTGATACAGGAGGTAGAGAGCCATGCTCACAGAGCTTACAATCTAGATAAAAGGGAATTACAGACTGCGTTATATGAACATAGACAAACTGATACATGAGGTACAGAGCCCTGCTTGCAGAGCTTACAATCTAGATAAAAGTGAATTACAGACTGTGTTTTATGAACAGAGACAGACTGATACAAGGTAGAGAGCCTTGCTCACAGAGCTTACAATCTAGATATAAGGGAATTACAGACTGTGTTATATGAACAGAGACAGACTGATACATGAGATAAAGAGCCCTGCTCACAGAGCTAACAATCTAAATATAAGGGAATTACAGACTGCGTTATATGAACAGAGACAGACTGATACATGAGATAGAGAGTCCAGCTCACAGAGCTTACAATCTAGATAAAAGTGAATTACAGACTGTGTTATATGAACAGAGACAGACTGATACATGAGATAGAGAGCCCTGCTCACAGAGCTTACAATCTAGATATAAGGGAATTACAGACTGCGTTATATGAACAGAGACAGACTTATACATGAGGTAGAGAGCCACGCTCGCAGAGCTTACAATCTAGATAAAAGGGAATTACAGACTGCATTATATGAACAAGGACAGACTGATACATGAGGTAGAGAGCCCTGCTCACAGAGCATACAATCTAGATATAAGGGAATTACAGACTGTGTTATATGAACAGAGACAGACTGATACATGAAATAGAGAGTCCTGCTCACAGAGCTTACAATCTAGATATAAGGGAATTACAGACTGTGTTATATGAACATAGACAGACTAATACATGAGGTAGAGAGTCCTGCTCACAGAGCTTACAATCTAGATATAAGGGAATTACAGACTGTGTTATATGAACAGACAGACTAATACATGAAGTAGAGAGCCCTGCTCACAGATATAATGGAATTACAGACTGCGTTATATGAACAGAGACAGACTGATACATGAGGTAGATAGCCCGGCTCACAGAGCTTACAATCTAGATAAAAGGGAATTACAGAGTGAGTTATATGAACAGAGACAGACTGATACATGAGGTAGAGAGCCGGCTCACAGAGCTTACAATCTAGATAAAAGGGAATTACAGACTGCATTATATGAACAGAGACAGACTGATACATGAGGTAGAGAGTCCTGCTCACAGAGTTTACAATCTAGCTAAAAGGGAATTACAGACTGCGTTATATGAACAGAGACAGACTGATACATGAGGTAGAGAGCCCGGCTCACAGAGCTTACAATCTAGATAAAAGGGAATTACAGACTGAGTTATATGAACAGAGACAGACTGATACATGAGGTAGAGAGCCGGCTCACAGAGCTTACAATCTAGATAAAAGGGAATTACAGACTGTGTTATATGAACAGAGACAGACTGATACATGAGGTAGAGAGCCCTGCTCACAGAGCTTGCAATCTAGATAAAAGGGAATTACAGACTGCGTTATATGAACAGAGACAGACTGATACATGAGGCAGAGAGCCTTGCTCACAGAGCTTGCAATCTAGATAAAAGGGAATTACAGACTGTGTTATATGAACAGAGACAGACTGATACATGAGGTACAGAGCCCTGCTTGCAGAGCTTACTATCTAGAGGAATAGACTGATACATGAGGTAGAGAGCCTTGCTCACAGAGCTTACAATCTAGATAAAAGTGAATTACAGACTGTGTTATATGAACAGAGACAGACTGATACATAAGGTAGAGAGCCATGCTCGCAGAGCTTACAATCCAGATAAAAGGGAATTACAAACTGTATTATATAAACAGAGACAGACTGATACAAGGTAGAGAGTTGTGCTCACAGAGCTTACAATCTAGATATAAGGGAATTACAGACTGTGTTCTATGAACAGAGACAGACTGATACATGAGATAGAGTGCCTTGCTCACAGAGCTTACAATCTAGATAAAGGGAATTACAGACTGCCTTATATGAACAGAGACAGACTGATACATGAGGTAGAGAGCCTTGCTCACAGAGCTTACAATCTAGATAAAAGTGAATTACAGACTGTGTTATATGAACAGAGACAGACTGATACACGAGGTAGAGAGCCTTTCTTACAGAGCTTACAATCTAGATAAAAGGGAATTACAGACTGTGTTATATGAACAGAGTCAGACTGATACATGAGGTAGAGAGCCATGCTCACAGAGCTTACAATCTAGATAAAAGGGAATTACAGACTGCGTTATATGAACATAGACAGACTGATACATGAGGTACAGAGCCCTGCTTGCAGAGCTTACTATCTAGAGGAATAGACTGATACATGAGGTAGAGAGCCTTGCTAATAGAGCTTACAATATAGATAAAAGTGAATTACAGACTGTGTTATATGAACAGAGACAGACTGATACATAAGGTAGAGAGCCACGCTCGCAGAGCTTACAATCCAGATAAAAGAGAATTACAGACTGTATTATATGAACAGAGACAGACTGATACAAGGTAGAGAGTCCTGCTCACAGAGCTTACAATCTAGATATAATCGAATTACAGACTGTGCTATATGAACAGAGACAGACTGATACATGAGGTAGAGTGCCTTGCTCACAGAGCTTACAATCTAGATAAAGGGAATTACAGACTGCATTATATGAACAGAGACAGACTGATACATGAGGTAGAGAGCCTTGCTCACAGAGCTTACAATCTAGATAAAAGTGAATTACAGACTGTGTTATATGAACAGAGACAGACTGATACACGAGGTAGAGAGCCTTGCTTACAGAGCTTACAATCTAGATAAAAGGGAATTACAGACTGTGTTATATGAACAGAGTCAGACTGATACATGAGGTAGAGAGCCCTGCTCACAGAGCTTACAATCTAGATAAAAAGGAATTACAGACTGTGTTATATGAACAGAGACAGACTGATACATGAGGTAGAGAGCCCAGCTCACAGAGCTTACAATCTAGATAAAAGGGAATTACAGACCGCGTTATATGAACAGAGACAGACTGATACATGAGGTAGAGAGCCATGCTCACAGAGCTTACAATCTAGATAAAAGGGAATTACAGACTGCATTATATGAACAGAGACAGACTGATACATGAGGTAGAGAGCCCTGCTCACAGAGCTTACAATCTAGATAAAAGGGAATTACAGACTGTGTTATATGAACAGAGACAGACTGATACATGAGGTAGAGAGCCTTGCTCACAGAGCTTACAATCTAGATAAAAGGGAATTACAGACTGCGTTATATGAACAGAGACAGACTGATACATGAGGTAGAGAGCCCTGCTCACAGAGCTTACAATCTAGATAAATGGGAATTACAGACTACGTTATATGAACAGACAGACTGATACATGAGGTAGAGAGCCTTGCTCACAGAGCTTACAATCTAGATAAAGGGAATTACAGACTGTGTTATATGACAGAGACAGACTGATACATGAGATAGAGAGCCTTGCTCACAGAGCTTACAATCTAGATAAAAGGGAATTACAGACTGCGTTATATGAACAGAGACAGACTGATACATGAGGTAGAGAGCCTTGCTCACAGAGCTTACAATCTAGATAAAAGAGAATTACATACTGTGTTATATGAGCAGAGACAGACTGATACATGAGGTAGAGATCCTGCTCACAGAGCTTACAATCTAGATAAAAGGGAATTACAGACTGTGTTATATGAACAGAGACAGACTGATACATGAGGTAGAGAGCCCTGCTCACAGATACAGACTGATACATGAGGTAGAGAGCCCTGCTCACAGAGCTTACAATCTAGATAAAGGGAATTACAGACTGCGTTATATTAACAGAGACAGACTGATACATGAGGTAGAGAGCCTTGCTCACAGAGCTTACAATCTAGATAAAAGGGAATTACAGACTGCGTTATATTAACAGAGACAGACTGATACATGAGGTAGAGAGCCCTGCTCACAGAGCTTACAGTCTAGATAAAAGGGAATTACAGACTGCGTTATATGAACAGAGACAGACTGATACATGATGTAGAGAGCCCTGCTCACAGAGCTTACAATCTAGATAAAAGGGCATTACAGACTGCGTTACATGAACAGAGACAGAGTGATACATGATGTAGAGAGCCTTGCTCACAGAGCTTACAATCTAGATAAAAGGGAATTACAGACTGCGTTATATGAACAGAGACAGACTGATACATGAGGTGGAGAGCCTTGCTCACAGAGCTTACAATCTAGATAAAAGGGAATTACAGACTGCGTTACATGAACAGAGACAGAGTGATACATGATGTAGAGAGCCTTGCTCACAGAGCTTACAATCTAGATAAAAGGGAATTACAGACTGCGTTATATGAACAGAGACAGAGTGATACATGATGTAGAGAGCCTTGCTCACAGAGCTTACAATCTAGATAAAAGGGAATTACAGACTGTGTTATATGAACAGAGACAGACTGATACATGAGGTAGAGAGCCTTGCTCACAGAGCTTACAATCTAGATAAAAGGGAATTACAGACTGCGTTATATGAACAGAGACAGACTGATACATGAGGTAGAGAGCCCTGCTCACAGAGATTACAATCTAGATAAAAGGGAATTACCGACTGCGTTATATGAACAGAGACAGACTGATACATGAGGTAGAGAGCACTGCTCACAGAGCTTACAATCTAGATAAAAGGGAATTACAGACTGCGTTATATGAACAGAGACAGACTGATACATGAGGTAGAGAGCACTGCTCACAGAGCTTACAATCTAGATAAAAGGGAATTACAGACTGCGTTATATGAACAGAGACAGACTGATACATGAGGTAGAGAGCTCTGCTCACAGAGCTTACAATCTAGATAAAAGGGAATTACAGACTGTCTTAAATGAACAGAGACAGACTGATACATGAGGTAGAGAGCCCTGCTCACAGAGCTTACAGTCTAGATAAAAGGGAATTACAGACCGCGTTATATGAACAGAGACAGACTGATACATGAGGTAGAGAGCCCTGCTCACAGAGCTTACAATCTAGATAAAAGGGAATTACAGACTGCGTTATATGAACAGAGACAGACTAATACATGAGGTAGAGAGCCTTGCTCACAGAGCTTACACTCTAGATAAAAGGGAATTACAGACTGCGTTATATGAACAGAGACAGACTGATACATGAGGTAGAGAGCCCTGCTCACAGAGCTTACAATCTAGATAAAAGGGAATTACAGACTGTGTTATATGAATAGAGACAGACTGATACATGAGGTAGAGAGCCTGGCTCACAGAGCTTACAATCTAGATAAAGGGAATTACAGACTGCGTTATATGAACAGAGACAGACTGATACATGAGGTAGAGAGCCCAGCTCACAGAGCTTACAGTCTAGATAAAAGGGAATTACAGACTGCGTTATAGGAACAGAGACAGACTGATACATGAGGTAGAGAGCCCGGCTCACAGAGCTTACAATCTAGATAAAAGGGAATTACAGACTGCATTATATGAACAGACAGACTGATACATGAGATAGAGAGCCCTGCTCACAGAGCTTACAATCTAGATAAAAGGGAATTACAGACTGCGTTATATGAACAGAGACAGACTGATACATGAGGTAGAGAGCCTTGCTCACAGAGCTTACAGTCTAGATAAAAGGGAATTACAGGCTGTGTTATATGAACAGACAGACTGATACATGAGACAGAGAGCCCTGCTCACAGAGCTTACAATCTAGATAAAAGGGAATTACCGACTGCATTATATGAACAGACAGACTGATACATGAGATAGAGAGCCCTGCTCACAGAGCTTACAATCTAGATAAAGGGAATTACAGACTGCGTTATATGAACAGACAGACTGATACATGATGTAGAGAGCCCTGCTCACAGAGCTTACAATCTAGATAAAAGGGAATTACAGACTGCGTTATAGGAACAGACAGACTGATACATGAGGTAGAGAGCCCGGCTCACAGAGCTTACAATCTAGATAAAAGGGAATTACAGACTGTGTTATATGAACAGAGACAGACAGATACATGAGGTAGAGAGTCCTGCTCACAGAGTTTACAATCTACATAAAAGGGAATTACAGACTGCGTTATATGAACAGAGACAGACTGATACATGAGGTAGAGAGCCCTGCTCACAGAGCTTACAATCTACATAAAGGGAATTACAGACTGCGTTATATGAACAGACAGACTGATACATGATGTAGAGAGCCCTGCTCACAGAGCTTACAATCTAGATAAAAGGGAATTACAGACTGCGTTATAGGAACAGACAGACTGATACATGAGGTAGAGAGCCCGGCTCACAGAGCTTACAATCTAGATAAAAGGGAATTACAGACTGTGTTATATGAACAGACAGACTGATACATGAGGTAGAGAGCCCTGCTCACAGAGCTTACAATCTAGATAAAAGGGAATTACAGACTGTGTTATATGAACAGACAGACTGATACATGAGGTAGAGAGCCCTGCTCACAGAGCTTACAATCTAGATAAAAGGGAATTACAGACTGCGTTATATGAACAGAGACAGACTGATACATGAGGTAGAGAGCCTTGCTCACAGAGCTTACAGTCTAGATAAAAGGGAATTACAGACTGCGTTATATGAACAGAGACAGACTGATACATGAGGTAGAGAGCCTTGCTCACAGAGCTTACAGTCTAGATAAAAGGGAATTACAGACTGCGTTATATGAACAGAGACAGACTGATACATGAGGTAGAGAGCCTTGCTCACAGAGCTTACAGTCTAGATAAAAGGGAATTACAGACTGCGTTATATGAACAGAGACAGACTGATACATGAGGTAGAGAGCCCTGCTCACAGAGCTTACAATCTAGATAAAAGGGAATTACAGACTGTGTTATATGAACAGAGACAGACTGATACATGAGGTAGAGAGCCCTGCTCACAGAGCTTACAATCTAGATAAAAGGGAATTACAGACTGTGTTATAGGAACAGAGACAGACTGATACATGAGGTAGAGAGCCCGGCTCACAGAGCTTACAATCTAGATAAAAGGGAATTACAGACTGTGTTATATGAACAGACAGACTGATACATGAGGTAGAGAGCCCTGCTCACAGAGCTTACAATCTAGATAAAAGGGAATTACAGACTGTGTTATATGAACAGACAGACTGATACATGAGGTAGAGAGCCCTGCTCACAGAGCTTACAATCTAGATAAAAGGGAATTACAGACTGCGTTATATGAACAGAGACAGACTGATACATGAGGTAAAGAGCCTTGCTCACAGAGCTTACAGTCTAGATAAAAGGGAATTACAGACTGCGTTATATGAACAGAGACAGACTGATACATGAGGTAGAGAGCCTTGCTCACAGAGCTTACAGTCTAGATAAAAGGGAATTACAGACTGCGTTATATGAACAGAGACAGACTGATACATGAGGTAGAGAGCCCTGCTCACAGAGCTTACAATCTAGATAAAAGTGAATTACATACTGTGTTATAGGAACAGAGACAGACTGATACATGAGGTAGAGAGCCCGGCTCACAGAGCTTACAATCTAGATAAAAGGGAATTACAGACTGTGTTATATGAACAGACAGACTGATACATGAGGTAGAGAGCCCTGCTCACAGAGCTTACAATCTAGATAAAAGGGAATTACAGACTGTGTTATATGAACAGACAGACTGATACATGAGGTAGAGAGCCCTGCTCACAGAGCTTACAATCTAGATAAAAGGGAATTACAGACTGCGTTATATGAACAGAGACAGACTGATACATGAGGTAGAGAGCCTTGCTCACAGAGCTTACAGTCTAGATAAAAGGGAATTACAGACTGCGTTATATGAACAGAGACAGACTGATACATGAGGTAGAGAGCCTTGCTCACAGAGCTTACAGTCTAGATAAAAGGGAATTACAGACTGCGTTATATGAACAGAGACAGACTGATACATGAGGTAGAGAGCCCTGCTCACAGAGCTTACAATCTAGATAAAAGGGGACAACAGAGTGTGTTATATGAACAGAGACAGACTGATACATGAGATAGAGAGCCTTGCTCACAGAGCTTACAATCTAGATAAAGGTAATTACAGACTGCGTTATATGAGCAGACAGACTGATACATGAGGTAGAGAGCCCTGCTCACAGAGATTACAATCCAGATAAAAGGGAATTACAGCCTGCGTTATATGAACAGAGACAGACTGATACATGAGGTAGAGAGCCCTGCTCACAGAGCTTACAATCTAGATAAAAGGGAATTACAGACTGCGTTATATGAACATAGACAGACTGATACATGAGGTAGAGAGCCCTGCTTGCAGAGCTTACAATCTAGATAAAAGGGAATTACAGACTGCGTTATATGAACATAGACAGACTGATACATGAGGTAGAGAGCCCTGCTCACAGAGCTTACAGTCTAGATAAAAGGGATTTACAGACTGCATTATATGAACAGAGACAGACTGATACATGAGGTAGAGAGCCCTGCTCACAGAGCTTACAATCCAGATAAAAGGGAATTACAGACTGGGTTATATGAACAGAGACAGACTGATACATGAGGTAGAGAGCCCTGCTCACAGAGCTTACAATCTAGATAAAAGGGAATTACAGACTGCATTATATGAACAGAGACAGACTGATACATGAGGTAGAGAGCCCTGCTCACAGAGCTTACAATCTAGATAAAAGGGAATTACAGACTGCGTTATATGAACAGAGACTGACTGATACATGAGGTAGAGAGCCCTGCTCACAGAGCTTACAGTCTAGATAAAAGGGATTTACAGACTGCATTATATGAACAGAGACAGACTGATACATGAGGTAGAGAGCCTTGCTCACAGAGCTTACAATCTAGATAAAGGTAATTACAGACTGCGTTATATGAGCAGACAGACTAATACATGAGGTAGAGAGCCCTGCTCACAGAGCTTACAGTCTAGATAAAAGGGAATTACAGACTGCGTTATATGAACAGAGACAGACTGATACATGAGGTAGAGAGCCCTGCTCACAGAGCTTACAATCTAGATAAAAGGGAATTACAGACTGTGTTATATGAATAGAGACAGACTGATACATGAGGTAGAGAGCCTGGCTCACAGAGCTTACAATCTAGGTAAAGGGAATTACAGACTGCGTTATATGAACAGAGACAGACTGATACATGAGGTAGAGAGCCCAGCTCACAGAGCTTACAGTCTAGATAAAAGGGAATTACAGACTGCGTTATAGGAACAGAGACAGACTGATACATGAGGTAGAGAGCCCGGCTCACAGAGCTTACAATCTAGATAAAAGGGAATTACAGACTGTGTTATATGAACAGACAGACTGATACATGAGGTAGAGAGCCTTGCTCACAGAGCTTACAATCTAGATAAAAGGGAATTACAGGCTGTGTTATATGAACAGACAGACTGATACATGATGTAGAGAGCCTTGCTCACAGAGCTTACAATCTAGATAAAAGGGCATTACAGACTGCGTTATATGAACAGAGACAGACTGATACATGAGGTGGAGAGCCTTGCTCACAGAGCTTACAATCTAGATAAAAGGGAATTACAGACTGCGTTACATGAACAGAGACAGAGTGATACATGATGTAGAGAGCCTTGCTCACAGAGCTTACAATCTAGATAAAAGGGAATTACAGACTGCGTTATATGAACAGAGACAGAGTGATACATGATGTAGAGAGCCTTGCTCACAGAGCTTACAATCTAGATAAAGGGAATTACAGACTGCGTTATATGAACAGAGACAGACTGATACAAGGTAGAGAGCCCTGCTCACAGAGCTTACAATCTAGATAAAAGGGAATTACAGACTGCGTTATATGAGCAGACAGACTGATACATGAGGCAGAGAGCCCTGCTCACAGAGCTTACAATCTAGATAAAAGGGAATTACAGACTGCGTTATATGAACAGAGACAGACTGATACATGAGGTAGAGAGCCCTGCTCACAGAGCTTACAATCTAGATAAAAGGGAATTACAGACTGTGTTATATGAGCAGACAGACTGATACATGAGGTAGAGAGCCTTGCTCACAGAGCTTACACTCTAGATAAAAGGGAATTACAGACTGCGTTATATGAACAGAGACAGACTGATACATGAGGTAGAGAGCCCTGCTCACAGAGCTTACAATCTAGATAAAAGGGAATTACAGACTGCGTTATATGAACATAGACAGACTGATACATGAGGTAGAGAGCCCTGCTCACAGAGCTTACAATCTAGATAAAAGGGAATTACAGACTGCGTTATAGGAACAGACAGACTGATACATGAGGTAGAGAGCCCGGCTCACAGAGCTTACAATCTAGATAAAAGGGAATTACAGACTGTGTTATATGAACAGACAGACTGATACATGAGGTAGAGAGCCCTGCTCACAGAGCTTACAATCTAGATAAAAGGGAATTACAGACTGTGTTATATGAACAGACAGACTGATACATGAGGTAGAGAGCCCTGCTCACAGAGCTTACAATCTAGATAAAAGGGAATTACAGACTGCGTTATATGAACAGAGACAGACTGATACATGAGGTAGAGAGCCTTGCTCACAGAGCTTACAGTCTAGATAAAAGGGAATTACAGACTGCGTTATATGAACAGAGACAGACTGATACATGAGGTAGAGAGCCTTGCTCACAGAGCTTACAGTCTAGATAAAAGGGAATTACAGACTGCGTTATATGAACAGAGACAGACTGATACATGAGGTAGAGAGCCTTGCTCACAGAGCTTACAATCTAGATAAAGGGAATTACAGACTGCGTTATATGAACAGAGACAGACTGATACAAGGTAGAGAGCCCTGCTCACAGAGCTTACAATCTAGATAAAAGGGAATTACAGACTGCGTTATATGAACAGAGACAGACTGATACATGAGGTACAGAGCCCTGGTCACAGAGCTTACAATCTAGATAAAAGCGAATTACAGACTGTGTTATATGAACAGAGACAGACTGATACATGAGCTAGAGAGCTCTGCTCACAGAGCTTACAATCTAGATAAAAGGGAATTACAGACTGTGTTATATGAATAGAGACAGACTGATACATGAGGTAGAGAGCCTGGCTCACAGAGCTTACAATCTAGATAAAAGGGAATTACAGACTGCGTTATATGAACAGAGACAGACTGATACATGAGGTAGAGAGCCCTGCTCACAGAGCTTACAATCTAGATAAAAGGGAATTACAGACTGCGTTATATGAACATAGACAGACTGATACATGAGGTAGAGAGCCCTGCTCACAGAGCTTACAATCTAGATAAAAGGGAATTACAGACTGCGTTATATGAACAGAGACAGACTGATACATGAGGTAGAGAGCCTTGCTCACAGAGCTTACACTCTAGATAAAAGGGAATTACAGACTGCGTTATATGAACAGAGACAGACTGATACATGAGGTAGAGAGCCCTGCTCACAGAGCTTACAATCTAGATAAAAGGGAATTACAGACTGTGTTATATGAACAGAGACAGACTGATACATGAGGTAGAGAGCCCTGCTCACAGAGCTTACAATCTAGATAAAAGGGAATTACAGACTGTGTTATATGAACAGAGACAGACTGATACATGATGTAGAGAGCCTTGCTCACATAACTTACAATCTAGATAAAAGGGAATTACAGACTGTGTTATATGAATGGAGACAGACTGATACATGAGGTAGAGAGCCTTGCTCACAGAGCTTACATTCTAGATAAAAGGGAATTACAGACTGCGTTATATGAACAGAGACAGACTGATACATGAGGTAGAGAGCCCTGCTCACAGAGCTTACAATCTAGATAAAAGGGAATTACAGACTGTGTTATATGAACAGAGACAGACTGATACATGAGGTAGAGAGCCCTGCTCACAGAGCTTACAATCTAGATATAAGGGAATTACAGACTGTGTTATATGAACAGAGACAGACTGATACATGAGGTACAGAGCCCTGGTCACAGAGCTTACAATCTAGATAAAAGCGAATTACAGACTGTGTTATATGAACAGAGACAGACTGATACATGAGCTAGAGAGCTCTGCTCACAGAGCTTACAATCTAGATAAAAGGGAATTACAGACTGTGTTATATGAATAGAGACAGACTGATACATGAGGTAGAGAGCCTGGCTCACAGAGCTTACAATCTAGATAAAGGGAATTACAGACTGCGTTATATGAACAGACAGACTGATACATGAGGTAGAGAGCCCTGCTCACAGAGCTTACAATCTAGATAAAAGGGAATTACAGACTGTGTTATATGAACAGAGACAGACTGATACATGAGGTAGAGAGCCTTGCTCACACAGCTTACAATCTAGATAAAGGGAATTACAGACTGTGTTATATGAACAGAGACAGACTGATACATGAGGTAGAGAGCCCTGCTCACAGAGCTTACAATCTAGATCTGGAAGCAGTAAATGCTGACACTGTAAATGAATAGCTGAATACCTTGGATGTATATAAGGCTATATAATACTTTATTATGGCCAATTAGTTCATAGCTGACATTGGGTATTATGTAAGTGGATTAATCAGCAGGAACATTTCCTTGGTTCCCATGGCGACTGCTCCACTTTTAGAACTTTGTCCCAGAATTCAGCTTTATTAACAGCCCATCGAACTTCGCATAGTTCTACATTTACACATTCCTATGGCACTCAACTGGTTAAATAATCCCCCCCAATACTGGTGTTGAAACAAGTAACTGTAAAGGGTTAATAAGGATTTGACTCCAAGTTATGCAAATCCTGGGTCCTTATATATAACTATACATTGACTACCTGGAAGTTCTGGGTGGTCCTGTCCTGGGACGGATGCAGGCTACAGGATGCACTTGCCAAAATGATTCCTATCTTTGTCGTAGATTAAACTCATCTTCAGTGCTCAGTGATCATCTGATTAGTCTGGGCAAAGTGGGGATTTATAATGTTACTGTCAAGTTCGCTCCTCAATCCAAATATTATTACAAAATTACAATCCAGATCTGCCTGATATGGCAAAGCAAAGTGCTCTGCTGCCAGAGGGTCCAGCAACTCCTTATATCCTCAGCCATCCAGAGAGTACTGTCGCAGTAAGGGACAACTGCTAGCAAAAAAGTAGCTTCTCTTTAATTGAAATATTACATTTAGTGTAGACATTTAAATAAAAATGCTTTAATGAAAGACTACAAATAAAGCACCTTCTTGATCCCTCTTTGCTCTGTATAACTCTACAAGCTGCCGAACATGTTCTATAGAATCTTTGCTCTGTATAGCTCTATCAGGGGGCAGACATGTTGTTTAGAATCTTTGCTCTGTATAGCTCTATCAGGGGCGGACATGTTGGTTAGAATCTTTGCTCTGTATAGCTCTATCAGGGGCGGACATGTTGTTTAGACTCTTTACACTGTATAGCTCTATTAGGGGGCGGACATGTTTAGAATCTCTGCTTGTATAGCTCTATCAGGGGGCGGACATGTTTAGAATCGCTGCTTGTATAGCTCTATCAGGGGGCGGACATGTTGTTTAGAATCTTTGCTCTGTATAGCTCTATCAGGAGGCGGACATGTTGTTTAGAATCTTTGCTCTGTATAGCTCTATCAGGAGGCGGACATGTTGGTTAGAATCTTTGCTCTGTATAGCTCTATCAGGGGGCAGACATGTTGTTTAGAATCTTTGCTCTGTATAGCTCTATCAGGGGCGGACATGTTGGTTAGAATATTTGCTCTGTATAGCTCTATCAGGGGCGGACATGTTGGTTAGAATCTTTGCTCTGTATAGCTCTATCAGGAGGCGGACATGTTGTTTAGAATCTTTGCTCTGTATAGCTCTATCAGGGGCGGACATGTTGGTTAGAATCTTTGCTCTGTATAGCTCTATCAGGGGCGGACATGTTGGTTAGAATCTTTGCTCTGTATAGCTCTATCAGGGGCGGACATGTTGGTTAGAATCTTTTCTCTGTATAGCTCTATCACGGGGCAGACATGTTGTTTAGAATCTTTGCTCTGTATAGCTCTATCAGGGGCGGACATGTTGGTTAGAATCTTTGCTCTGTATAGCTCTATCAGGAGGCGGACATGTTGTTTAGAATCTTTGCTCTGTATAGCTCTATCAGGGGGCAGACATGTTGTTTAGAATCTTTGCTCTGTATAGCTCTATCAGGGGCGGACATGTTGGTTAGAATCTTTGCTCTGTATAGCTCTGTCAATCAGGGGGAGGACATGTTATTAAAATGGTTAAAATGGACAACCCGTTTACTCTCTGTGCCCCGAGACCAGAAGACCCCGTAACATAGTGGCTTTATTGAGGCGGTAATGTTGGTAACAAGGCAATAAGTCGAGGGGGATGTCACACTCTCAGGCCTGTATCGTCCATGGTGGACACTCACTTGTAAACTGAGGTTGGCTGGATTCCTTTTACACTGACTAAACATACAGAGAACCTATACGAGACTTTTCCTCCCACAAAGACTTCCCAGCTTATCGTGGACCCTCTGGAAGCTCCAGCACCTTCTAATGGGGGATCCAGTCCTCCTCGCCTGAAGAACCGAATGTATCCCACTCTAATGTAGCGGATGTCCTCAGATAAGTCAGGGACCCGTGCTCTCCCCTCCTTGAGGTTGGATGTTGGCTGGCTGGGTAGACAGTTTCTGACTTTCCCTATCAGGGTTTTATCACTTATATTTGTTTGTTCCCTTGTATAGTAAATATGCGCTCCAGCAGTGGCGTCACGAGGGGGGTGCGGACTTCACCGGGTGACACCATCTCTAGTGACGCCTCGGCGCTCCAGCATCCCGCTAGAGTATCTGGTTAACTACAAGACTCAGGTTACGAATGAGTGTCCTCCCAGGAGCGAGATGGCGATTGTACCAGGCGCTCAATGGTTAGAGAGTGATGTATATAATGTGCTGTGTATAGTGCAGGTAATGTATATAATGTACTGTGTACAGTGCAGGTAATGTATATAATGTACTGTGTATAGTGCAGGTAATGTATATAATGTGCTGTGTATAGTGCAGGTAATGTATATAATGTGCTGTGTATAGTGCAGGTAATGTATATAATGTACTGTGTATAGTGCAGGTAATGTATATAATGTACTGTGTATAGTGCAGGTAATGTATATAATGTACTGTGTATAGTGCAGGTAATGTATATAATGTACTGTGTATAATACAAGCAATGTATATAATGTACTGTGTATAGTGCAGGTAATGTATATAATGTACTGTGTATAGTGAAG
Source organism: Pelodytes ibericus (assembly GCA_036172795.1). NCBI lineage: Eukaryota > Metazoa > Chordata > Amphibia > Anura > Pelodytidae > Pelodytes > Pelodytes ibericus. The sequence continues at coordinate 9,601,279 of CM069862.1, read as the reverse complement.
GTAATGTATATAATGTGCTGTGTATAGTGCAGGTAATGTATATAATGTACTGTGTATAGTGCAGGTAATGTATATAATGTACTGTGTATAGTGCAGGTAATGTATATAATGTACTGTGTATAGTGCAGGTAATGTATATAATGTACTGTGTATAATACAAGCAATGTATATAATGTACTGTGTATAGTGCAGGTAATGTATATAATGTACTGTGTATAATACAAGCAATGTATATAATGTACTGTGTATAGTGCAGGTAATGTATATAATGTACTGTGTATAGTGCAGGTAATGTATATAATGTGCTGTGTATAGTGCAGGTAATGTATATAATGTACTGTGTATAGTGCAGGTAATGTATATAATGTACTGTGTATAATGCAAGCAATGTATATAATGTACTGTGTATAGTGCAGGTAATGTATATAATGTACTGTGTATAATACAAGCAATGTATATAATGTATTGTGTATAGTGCAGGTAATGTATATAATGTACTGTGTATAATACAAGCAATGTATATAATGTACTGTGTATAGTGCAGGTAATGTATATAATGTACTGTGTATAGTGCAGGTAATGTATATAATGTACTGTGTATAGTGCAGGTAATGTATATAATGTACTGTGTATAATGCAAGCAATGTATATAATGTACTGTGTTTAGTGCAGGTAATGTATATAATGTGCTGTGTATAGTGCAGGTAATGTATATAATGTACTGTGTATAATGCAAGCAATGTATATAATGTACTGTGTTTAGTGCAGGTAATGTATATAATGTGCTGTGTATAGTGCAGGTAATGTATATAATGTACTGTGTATAGTGCAGGTAATGTATATAATGTACTGTGTATAGCGCAGGTAATGTATATAATGTACTGTGTCTAATACAAGCAATGTATATAATGTACTGTGTATAGTGCAGGCAATGTATATAATGTACTGTGTTTAGTGCAGGTAATGTATATAATGTACTGTGTATAGTGCAGGTAATGTATATAATGTACTGTGTCTAATACAAGCAATGTATATAATGTACTGTGTATAGTGCAGGTAATGTATATAATGTACTGTGTATAGTGCAGGTAATGTATATAATGTACTGTGTATAATACAAGCAATGTATATAATGTACTGTGTATAGCGCAGGTAATGTATATAATGTACTGTGTATAATACAAGCAATGTATATAATGTACTGTGTATAGTGCAGGTAATGTATATAATGTACTGTGTATAGTGCAGGTAATGTATATAATGTACTGTGTATAGTGCAGGCAATGTATATAATGTACTGTGTTTAGTGCAGGTAATGTATATAATGTACTGTGTATAGTGCAGGTAATGTATATAATGTACTGTGTATAGCGCAGGTAATATAAATAATGTACTGTGTTTAGTGCAGGTAATGTATATAATGTACTGTGTATAGCGCAGGTAATATAAATTATGTATTGTGTATAGTGCAGGTAATGTATATTATGTACTGTGTATAGTGCAGATAATGTATATAATGTACTGTGTATAGTGCAGGTAATATAAATAATGCACTGTGTATAGTGCAGGTAATTTATATAATGTACTGTGTATAGTGCAGGTAATGTATATAATGTACTGTGTATAGTGCAGGTAATGTATATAATGTACTGTGTATAGTGCAGGTAATATAAATAATGTACTGTGTATAGTGCAGGTAATGTATATAATGTACTGTGTTTAGTGCAGGTAATGTATATAATGTACTGTGTATAGCGCAGGTAATATAAATAATGTACTGTGTATAGTGCAGGTAATGTATATAATGTACTGTGTATAGCGCAGGTAATGTATATAATGTACTGTGTATAGTGCAGGTAATATAAATAATGTACTGTGTATAGTGCAGGTAATGTATATAATGTACTGTGTATAGTGCAGGTAATATAAATAATGTACTGTGTATAGTGCAAGTAATGTATATAATGTACTGTGTATAGCGCAGGTAATATAAATAATGTACTGTGTTTAGTGCAGGTAATGTATATAATGTACTGTGTATGGCACAGGTAATATAAATAATGTACTGTGTTTAGTGCAGGTAATGTATATAATGTACTGTGTATAGTGCAGGTAATGTATATAATGTACTGTGTATAGTGCAGGTAATGTATATAATGTACTGTGTATAGTGCAGGTAATATAAATAATGTACTGTGTATGGTGCAGGTAATTTATATAATGTACTGTGTATAGCGCAGGTAATGTATATAATGTACTTTGTATAGTGCAGGTAATGTATATAATGTATTGTGTATAGTGCAGATATTATAAATAATGTACTGTGTATAGTACAAGCAATGTATATAATGTACTGTGTAAAGTGCAGGTAATTTATATTATGTACTGTGTACAGTGCAGGTAATGTATATAATTAGGGTTGCCACCTTTTCTTCAAAAAAATACCGGCCTTGGTACTGTCTCCATGGACTTGACATTGGCCTGATGCCAATTTTTTAACGATCTGCCGGTAAAATACCAGCCAGGTGGCAACTCTATATATAATATACTGTGTATAGCGCAGGTAATATATATAATCTACTGTGTATAGTCTCAGGGGGTAACCTCTTGTTCTCTGTACATTTCTGTTAATGACTAGGTCCCTGGAGAGCTCTCTATATTGGATGGCCCTGCACAAATTTTTAATAATGTTATAATATCCCCTATGAGACACTTTTTTTTCTAAGGTATATAAATTCAATTTTTTAAGTCTCTCTTCATAACTAAGATCCTCCAAACCCCTTATTAATTTTGTAGCTCTCCTTTGCACTTTTTCTAGTTCCTTAATATCCTTTTTAAGGACTGGTGCCCAGAATTGTACTGCATATTCAAGGTGAGGTCTTACCATTGATTTGTAAAGAGGCAAGATGATATCCTCCTCCCGTGAATCTATACCTCATTTTATACATGCCAATATCTTATTGGCCCTTGCAGCTGCTGACTGGCATTGGGCACTGTTGCCAAGTTTGTTATCTACAATGATTCCTAAATCGTTTTCGTTAGTAGTTTTTCCCAGGGAAATACCATTTAACGTATATGTTGCTGTAAAGAAAAAACATAAAGATTAGTCTGTATTACCTTACCTAATTTAGTGTCATCAGCAAACACAGAGACATGGCACTCAGCACAACGTGGGAGATCATTAATAAACATATTAAGACACTGTGCTATATAACACGGCTCCTGACCTATGGAGCCATCGCTCACCCAAAGGTCTGCATTAAAACAACGCATCATATAGTGATGACTGCGCCCAGAGCTTTAGTCGTGAGTCTCTTTGTGGTTTTCTCCCCGCTCATCGTGGGTCTTGTATGGTCAGTATGTGCGGGCATATTGCATGTTCTTTCTGCGTATGCATGGCGCTGCATATCTTGATTGATTGTATGTTGTGCTGCATATTGTCTTTTAAAATCACAGATGACAATAATTGTTCTGCTACATGTAATAGCTGCCATTCATTTGCTGGCTTCTTTGAGAGTAAGCTCAGATGCATTATTCTACTATATATTTAATTACAGAGAGCAGCAGGATAGAGCAGGCTGGTTGGCAATATTTGTATACACGTGGGTGTATTTATTTATTGTTATGTGAAGATTTGTTATTGTTTTTATTATAGTACGTGTAATGTGTATATATATATATAGTACGTGTAATGTGTGTATATATATATATATAGTACGTGTAATGTGTGTATATATATATATAGTACGTGTAATGTGTGTATATATATATATATATATATATATATATATATATATATATATATATATATAGTACGTGCAGAGCCGGCCTTAAGTGTTCCGGCGCCCTGTGCGGGCTTCCCACGTGGCGCCCCCCCCCCCCCCCTGTCTCTTTCACCCCCCTATGTTTGTGTATCTCTCCCTTCCCATATCTCTTCCCTTTCCTCTTCCTTGCCATGTCTGTCTCTCTCTCTCTCCCTGTGTTCTGTCTCTTTCCCCCCGTCCCCTGTTCTGTCTCTCTCCCCCCCGTCCCCTGTTCTGTCTCTCTCCCCCCGTCCCCTGTTCTGTCTCTCTCCCCCCGTCCCCTGTTCTGTCTCTCTCCCCCGTCCCCTGTTCTGTCTCTCTCCCCCGTCCCCTGTTCTGTCTCTCTCTCTCCCCCAGTTCTGTCTCTACCCCCTGCCCCTTTTCTGTCTGTCTCTCTCCCACCCCTCCCCTGTTCTCTCTCTCTAGCCCTGTTCTCTCTCTCTCCCCCCTCCCCCTGTTCTCTCTCTCTCCCCCTCCCCCTGTTCTCTCTCTCTCTCCCCCTCCCCCTGTTCTGTCTGTCTGTCTCTCCCCCCTAACCCCTGTTCTGTCTGTCTCTCTCTCCCCTCCCCCTGTTCTGTCTGTCTCTCCCCCCTAACCCCTGTTCTGTCTGTCTCTCTCTCCCCTCCCCCTGTTCTGTCTCTCCCCCCTAACCCCTGTCTGTCTGTCTCTCTCCCCCCTCCCCCTGTTCTGTCTGTCTCTCTCTCCCCTCCCCTTGTTCTGTCTGTCTCTCTCCCCCCTAACCCCTGTTGTCTGTCCCCCCTAACCCCTGTTCTGTCTGTCTCTCTCCCCCCCTAAACCCTGTTCTGTCTCTCCCCCCTCCCCCTGTTCTCTCTCTCTCCCCCTCCCCCTGTTCTGTCTCCCCCCTGCCCCTGTTCTGTCTCTCCCCTCCCCCTGTTCTGTCTCTCCCCTCCCCCTGTTCTGTCTGTCTCTCTCTCCCCTCCCCCTGTTCTGTCTCTCCCCCCTAACCCCTGTTCTGTCTGTCTCTCCCCCCCCTGTTCTGTCTGTCTCTCCCCCCCCTGTTCTGTCTCTCTCTCCCCCCCCCTGTTCTGTCTGTCTCTCTCCCCCCTAACCCCTGTTCTGTCTGTCTCTCTCCCCCCTAACCCCTGTTCTGTCTCTCCCCCCTAACCCCTGTTCTGTCTCTCCCCCCTAACCCCTGTTCTGTCTCTCCCCCCTAACCCCTGTTCTGTCTCTCCCCCCTAACCCCTGTTCTGTCTCTCTCCCCCCTCCCTTACCTTTGCCTGAAAAGGTGTATCCATGGAGGGGGCGGAGCTAACCGGCTCAGCTTTGTAGCTCCGCCCCCACCCCAGGAAGCAGAGCAGAGTCTGCATTACGGGGAGCCATGGGCAGCATGAGAAGGTGCTGCTCGGGCTCCCCATGCTTAATGCAGGCTCCATGCTTAATGCAGGCTCCATGCTTAATGCAGGCTCCCCATGCTTAATGCAGGCTCCCCATGCTTAATGCAGGCTCCCCATGCTTAATGCAGGCTCCCCATGCTTAATGCAGGCTCCATGCTTAATGCAGGCTCCCCATGCTTAATGCAGGCTCCCCATGCTTAATGCAGGCTCCCCATGCTTAATGCAGGCTCCCCATGCTTAATGCAGGCTCCCCATGCTTAATGCAGGCTCCCCATGCTTAATGCAGGCTCCATGCTTAATGCAGGCTCCCCATGCTTAATGCAGGCTCCATGCTTAATGCAGGCTCCATGCTTAATGCAGGCTCCCCATGCTTAATGCAGGCTCCCCATGCTTAATGCAGGCTCCCCATGCTTAATGCAGGCTCCCCATGCTTAATGCAGGCTCCATGCTTAATGCAGGCTCCATGCTTAATGCAGGCTCCCCATGCTTAATGCAGGCTCCCCATGCTTAATGCAGGCTCCCCATGCTTAATGCAGGCTCCCCATGCTTAATGCAGGCTCCCCATGCTTAATGCAGGCTCCATGCTTAATGCAGGCTCCATGCTTAATGCAGGCTCCCCATGCTTAATGCAGGCTCCATGCTTAATGCAGGCTCCCCATGCTTAATGCAGGCTCCCCATGCTTAATGCAGGCTCCCCATGCTTAATGCAGGCTCCCCATGCTTAATGCAGGCTCCATGCTTAATGCAGGCTCCATGCTTAATGCAGGCTCCATGCTTAATGCAGGCATGGGGAGCCCAAGCAGCACTATCTCATGCTGCCCGGGGCTCCCCGTAATGCAGACTCTGCTCTGCTTCCCGGGGTGGGGGCGGAGCTACACCGCTGTGCCGGTTAGCTCCGCCCCCTCCCCGGACCAAGCAGAGAATGCCGAGCAGAGGGCTGGTGAGGGGGGATCTTTTGATCTCCCCCAGCCAGTGCCTCTACCGGCATTTTTTTTTTTTTTTAACTTTTTTTTTCTTTTTTACCGGGCGGGCGGGCGCCCCCTGGGTTGTTGCGCCCTGTGCGCTCGCACAGGTCGCACACCCCTAAGGCCGGCCCTGAGTACGTGTAATGTGTATATGTATATATAGTACGTGTAATGTGTGTGTATATATATATAGTACGTGTAATGTATATATATATATATAGTACGTGTAATGTGTGTGTGTATATATATATATATTACGTGTAATGTATATATATATATATAGTACGTGTAATGTGTGTATATATATATATATATATATAGTACGTGTAATGTATATATATATAGTATGTGTAATGTATATATATATATATATATATATATATATATATATATATATAGTACGTGTAATGTGTATATATATATATATATATATATATATATAGTACGTGTAATGTGTATATATATATAGTACGTGTAATGTGTATATATATATATATATATATATATATATATATATATATAGTACGTGTAATGTGTATATATATATATATATATATATATATATATAGTACGTGTAATGTGTATATATATATATATATATATATATAGTACGTGTAATGTGTATATATATATATATATATATATAGTACGTGTAATGTATATATATATAGTACGTGTGATGTGTGTGTATATATATATAAATATATATATATATATATATATATATAGTACGTGTAATGTGTGTATATATATATAGTACGTGTAATGTGTGTATATATATATATAGTACGTGTAATGTGTGTATATATATATATATATATATATATATATATATATATATATATAGTACGTGTAATGTGTGTATATATATATAGTACGTGTAATGTGTGTATATATATATAGTACGTGTAATGTATATATATATATGTATAGTACGTGTAATGTGTGTATATATATATATATATATATATAGATATATATATATATAGTACGTGTAATGTGTGTATATATATATAGTACGTGTAATGTGTGTATATATATATAGTACGTGTAATGTGTGTATATATATATATATATATATATATATATATATATATATATATATAGTACGTGTAATGTGTGTATATATATATAGTACGTGTAATGTATATATATATATATATATATATATATATAGTACGTGAAATGATTTCTATATACATCTATTGTGTAGAGTCCAGTGAGCTCTGTCTATTTATTTAACATTTCTATTAAGACTCTCAGCCTCAGTCTGTCAGTGTGAAAATGTGTCTTTTGTATCCATATCAGGGTTTGTATAAGTTTTTATTATATATATATTTATTATAGTGAAGCATGAGAGCATCCAATATGGACGCACAAGACGCTTCCTTCAAGCTATGTGCGCTGGGAGATGTCATCGCGGCATTTCTGGGAGAAATTCTGCAAAAATGAAATATATAGAAATACATATATATGTATAGAATATATAGAAGGTGTCAGTCTTTAATATCAGTCTTGGTCAATCTAAAAATATATTGTGATAGTAGGGAATAAAAACGGATGGAAAACGGTCCATCCCTGGTACTAGCATTAAACTGGATCAAATGCAAGAGAAACATATTCTGTCACATGTCCATCGTGTCTCCTGTCTATGACATCACATGTGTCCATCGTGTCTCCTGTCTATGACATCACATGTGTCCATCGTGTCTCCTGTCTATGACATCACATGTGTCCATCGTGTCTCCTGTCTATGACATCACATGTGTCCATCGTGTCTCCTGTCTATGACATCACATGTGGATTCATATGGAAATGAAGTATTTTTCAATGGGAAAAGTGTAATTTGCATATCAAGTGGTGGCTAGTGGCAGGCAGCATGGTGTCCTCCATTCTGCCTGTTCGGCTCCCTGGCGGTTGTGCAGAGAGGTCACGTTACCCGGCGTGCGTCTGCCTTCAGATCGCCGGTCACGTGACCTGTCGGCGCTTGCGTGTCACACTGCATGAGAAGCCGAACAGGCAGCACGGAGGTTTCTTCCGATCTCCCCTCACCACCGTCTCAAGCGCGGGTTTTGTATTTTTTTTAAGGGGGGGGGTAATTTTCGCCAGTATCGCCCGTCAACCCCTGATGGCGGGCCTGCCTCTGCCTCTATTCTGACTATTCTATTGATTGCTGCCCATCCTGAACTCTGCCTGTATCTTGACTATTCTATTGATTGCTGCCCATCCTGACCTCTGCCTGTATCTTGACTATTCTATTGATTACTGCCCATCCTGACCTCTGCCTCTATCCTGACTATTCTATTGATTGCTGCCTGTCCTGACCTCTGCCTGTATCCTGACTATTCTATTGATTACTGCCCGTCCTGACCTCTGCCTGTATCCTGACTATTCTATTGATTGCTGCCTGTCCTGACCTCTGCCTGTATCCTGACTATTCTATTGATTACTGCCCGTCCTGACCTCTGCCTGTATCCTGACTATTCTATTGATTGCTGCCTGTCCTGACCTCTGCCTTTATCCTGACTATTCTATTGATTACTGCCCGTCCTGACCTCTGCCTGTATCCTGACTATTCTATTGATTACTGCCCGTCCTGACCTCTGCCTGTATCCTGACTATTCTATTGATTGCTGCCTGTCCTGACCTCTGCCTGTATCCTGACTATTCTATTGATTACTGCCTGTCCTGACCTCTGCCTGTATCCTGACTATTCTATTGATTGCTGCCTGTCCTGACCTCTGCCTGTATCCTGACTATTCTATTGATTACTGCCCGTCCTGACCTCTGCCTGTATCCTGACTATTCTATTGATTCCTGCCTGTCCTGACCTCTGCCTGTATCCTGACTATTCTATTGATTACTGCCTGTCCTGACCTCTGCCTGTATCCTGACTATTCTATTGATTACTGCCTGTCCTGACCTCTGCCTGTATCCTGACTATTCTATTGATTGCTGTCTGTCCTGACCTCTGCCTGTATCCTGACTATTCTATTGATTGCTGCCCGTCCTGACCTCTGCCTGTATCCTGACTATTCTATTGATTGCTGCCTGTCCTGACCTCTGCCTGTATCCTGACTATTCTATTGATTGCTGCCCGTCCTGACCTCTGCCTGTATCCTGACTATTCTATTGATTACTGCCTGTCCTGACCTCTGCCTGTATCCTGACTATTCTATTGATTGCTGCCTGTCCTGACCTCTGCCTGTATCCTGACTATTCTATTGATTGCTGCCTGTCCTGACCTCTGCCTGTATCCTGACTATTCTATTGATTGCTGCCCGTCCTGACCTCTGCCTGTATCCTGACTATTCTATTGATTACTGCCTGTCCTGACCTCTGCCTGTATCCTGACTATTCTATTGATTGCTGCCTGTCCTGACCTCTGCCTGTATCCTGACTATTCTATTGATTACTGTCTGTCCTGACCTCTGCCTGTATCCTGACTATTCTATTGATTACTGCCCGTCCTGACCTCTGCCTGTATCCTGACTATTCTATTGATTACTGCCTATCCTGACCTCTGCCTGTATCCTGACTATTCTATTGATTGCTGCCTGTCCTGACCTCTGCCTGTATCCTGACTATTCTATTGATTGCTGCCCGTCCTGACCTCTGCCTGTATCCTGACTATTCTATTGATTGCTGTCTGTCCTGACCTCTGCCTGTATCCTGACTATTCTATTGATTACTGCCTGTCCTGACCTCTGCATGTATCCTGACTATTCTATTGATTGCTGTCTGTCCTGACCTCTGCCTGTATCCTGACTATTCTATTGATTACTGCCTGTCCTGACCTCTGCCTGTATCCTGACTATTCTATTGATTACTGTCTGTCCTGACCTCTGCCTGTATCCTGACTATTCTATTGATTACTGCCCGTCCTGACCTCTGCCTGTATCCTGACTATTCTATTGATTACTGCCCGTCCTGACCTCTGCCTGTATCCTGACTATTCTATTGATTACTGCCTGTCCTGACCTTTGCCTGTATCCTGACTATTCTATTGATTGCTGCCTGTCCTGACCTCTGCCTGTATCCTGACTATTCTATTGATTACTGCCTGTCCTGACCTCTGCCTGTATCCTGACTATTCTATTAATTGCTGTCTGTCCTGACCTCTGCCTGTATCCTGACTATTCTATTGATTACTGCCTGTCCTGACCTCTGCCTGTATCCTGACTATTCTATTGATTGCTGCCTGTCCTGACCTCTGCCTGTATCCTGACTATTCTATTGATTACTGTCTGTCCTGACCTCTGCCTGTATCCTGACTATTCTATTGATTGCTGCCTGTCCTGACCTCTGCCTGTATCCTGACTATTCTATTGATTACTGCCCGTCCTGACCTCTGCCTGTATCCTGACTATTCTATTGATTACTGCCCGTCCTGACCTCTGCCTGTATCCTGACTATTCTATTGATTGCTGCCCGTCCTGACCTCTGCCTGTATCCTGACTATTCTATTGATTGCTGCCTATCCTGACCTCTGCCTGTATCCTGACTATTCTATTGATTACTGCCCGTCCTGACCTCTGCCTGTATCCTGACTATTCTATTGATTGCTGCCTGTCCTGACCTCTGCCTGTATCCTGACTATTCTATTGATTACTGCCCGTCCCGACCTCTGCCTGTATCCTGACTATTCTATTGATTACTGCCTGTCCTGACCTCTGCCTGTATCCTGACTATTCTATTGATTACTGTCTGTCCTGACCTCTGCCTGTATCCTGACTATTCTATTGATTGCTGCCTGTCCTGACCTCTGCCTGTATCCTGACTATTCTATTGATTACTGCCCGTCCTGACCTCTGCCTGTATCCTGACTATTCTATTGATTACTGCCCGTCCTGACCTCTGCCTGTATCCTGACTATTCTATTGATTGCTGCCCGTCCTGACCTCTGCCTGTATCCTGACTATTCTATTGATTACTGCCTGTCCTGACCTCTGCCTCTATCCTGACTATTCTATTGATTACTGTCTGTCCTGACCTCTGCCTGTATCCTGACTATTCTATTGATTACTGTCTGTCCTGACCTCTGCCTGTATCCTGACTATTCTATTGATTGCTGCCTGTCCTGACCTCTGCCTGTATCCTGACTATTCTATTGATTACAGTCTGTCCTGACCTCTGCCTGTATCCTGACTATTCTATTGATTACTGTCTGTCCTGACCTCTGCCTGTATCCTGACTATTCTATTGATTACTGCCCGTCCTGACCTCTGCCTGTATCCTGACTATTCTATTGATTGCTGCCCGTCCTGACCTCTGCCTGTATCCTGACTATTCTATTGATTACTGCCTGTCCTGACCTCTGCCTGTATCCTGACTATTCTATTGATTGCTGCCCGTCCTGACCTCTGCCTGTATCCTGACTATTCTATTGATTGCTGTCTGTCCTGACCTCTGCCTGTATCCTGACTATTCTATTGATTACTGCCTGTCCTGACCTCTGCCTGTATCCTGACTATTCTATTGATTGCTGCCTGTCCTGACCTCTGCCTGTATCCTGACTATTCTATTGATTGCTGCCTGTCCTGACCTCTGCCTGTATCCTGACTATTCTATTGATTGCTGCCTGTCCTGACCTCTGCCTGTATCCTGACTATTCTATTGATTGCTGCCTGTCCTGACCTCTGCCTGTATCCTGACTATTCTATTGATTGCTGCCTGTCCTGACCTCTGCCTGTATCCTGACTATTCTATTGATTACTGCCCGTCCTGACCTCTGCCTGTATCCTGACTATTCTATTGATTGCTGCCTGTCCTGACCTCTGCCTGTATCCTGACTATTCTATTGATTACTGTCTGTCCTGACCTCTGCCTGTATCCTGACTATTCTATTGATTACTGCCTGTCCTGACCTCTGCCTGTATCCTGACTATTCTATTGATTACTGCCTGTCCTGACCTCTGCCTGTATCCTGACTATTCTATTGATTACTGCCTGTCCTGACCTCTGCCTGTATCCTGACTATTCTATTGATTACTGCCCGTCCTGACCTCTGCCTGTATCCTGACTATTCTATTGATTGCTGCCTGTCCTGACCTCTGCCTGTATCCTGACTATTCTATTGATTGCTGCCTGTCCTGACCTCTGCCTGTATCCTGACTATTCTATTGATTACTGCCTGTCCTGACCTCTGCTTGTATCCTGACTATTCTATTGATTACTGCCTGTCCTGACCTCTGCCTGTATCCTGACTATTCTATTGATTGCTGCCTGTCCTGATCTCTGCCTGTATCCTGACTATTCTATTGATTACTGCCTGTCCTGACCTCTGCCTGTATCCTGACTATTCTATTGATTACTGCCTGTCCTGACCTCTGCCTGTATCCTGACTATTCTATTGATTACTGCCTGTCCTGACCTCTGCCTGTATCCTGACTATTCTATTGATTACTGCCCGTCCTGACCTCTGCCTGTATCCTGACTATTCTATTGATTGCTGCCCGTCCTGACCTCTGCCTGTATCCTGACTATTCTATTGATTGCAGCCCGTCCTGACCTCTGCCTGTATCCTGACTATTCTATTGATTACTGCCCGTCCTGACCTCTGCCTGTATCCTGACTATTCTATTGATTGCTGCCCGTCCTGACCTCTGCCTGTATCCTGACTATTCTAATGATTGCTGTCTGTCCTGACCTCTGCCTGTATCCTGACTATTCTAATGATTGCTGCCTGTCCTGACCTCTGCCTCTATCCTGACTATTCTATTGATTGCTGCCCATCCTGACCTCTGCCTGTATCCTGACTATTCTATTGATTACTGCCCGTCCTGACCTCTGCCTGTATCCTGACTATTCTATTGATTACTGCCCGTCCTGACCTCTGCCTGTATCCTGACTATTCTATTGATTACTGTCTGTCCTGACCTCTGCCTGTATCCTGACTATTCTATTGATTGCTGCCCGTCCTGACCTCTGCCTGTATCCTGACTATTCTATTGATTGCTGTCTGTCCTGACCTCTGCCTGTATCCTGACTATTCTAATGATTGCTGCCCGTCCTGACCTCTGCCTGTATCCTGACTATTCTATTGATTGCTGCCTGTCCTGACCTCTGCCTGTATCCTGACTATTCTATTGATTGCTGCCTGTCCTGACCTCTGCCTGTATCCTGACTATTCTATTGATTGCTGCCTGTCCTGACCTCTGCCTGTATCCTGACTATTCTATTGATTGCTGCCTGTCCTGACCTCTGCCTGTATCCTGACTATTCTATTGATTGCTGCCTGTCCTGACCTCTGCCTGTATCCTGACTATTCTATTGATTACTGCCTGTCCTGACCTCTGCCTGTATCCTGACTACTCTATTGATTGCTGCCCGTCCTGACCTCTGCCTGTATCCTGACTATTCTATTGATTACTGCCCGTCCTGACCTCTGCCTGTATCCTGACTATTCTATTGATTACTGCCCGTCCTGACCTCTGCCTGTATCCTGACTATTCTATTGATTACTGCCCGTCCTGACCTCTGCCTGTATCCTGACTATTCTATTGATTACTGCCTGTCCTGACCTCTGCCTGTATCCTGACTATTCTATTGATTACTGCCCGTCCTGACCTCTGCCTGTATCCTGACTATTCTATTGATTGCTGTCTGTCCTGACCTCTGCCTGTATCCTGACTATTCTATTGATTGCTGTCTGTCCTGACCTCTGCCTGTATCCTGACTATTCTATTGATTACTGCCCGTCCTGACCTCTGCCTGTATCCTGACTATTCTATTGATTGCTGCCCGTCCTGACCTCTGCCTGTATCCTGACTATTCTATTGATTGCTGCCTGTCCTGACCTCTGCCTGTATCCTGACTATTCTATTGATTGCTGTCTGTCCTAACCTCTGCCTGTATCCTGACTATTCTATTGATTGCTGCCTGTCCTGACCTCTGCCTGTATCCTGACTATTCTATTGATTACTGCCCGTCCTGACCTCTGCCTGTATCCTGACTATTCTATTGATTGCTGCCTGTCCTGACCTCTGCCTGTATCCTGACTATTCTATTGATTGCTGCCTGTCCTGACCTCTGCCTGTATCCTGACTATTCTATTGATTACTGCCCGTCCTGACCTCTGCCTGTATCCTGACTATTCTATTGATTACTGCCTGTCCTGACCTCTGCCTGTATCCTGACTATTCTATTGATTACTGTCTGTCCTGACCTCTGCCTGTATCCTGACTATTCTATTGATTACTGCCTGTCCTGACCTCTGCCTGTATCCTGACTATTCTATTGATTGCTGCCCGTCCTGACCTCTGCCTGTATCCTGACTATTCTATTGATTGCTGCCCGTCCTGACCTCTGCCTGTATCCTGACTATTCTATTGATTACTGCCCGTCCTGACTTCTGCCTGTATCCTGACTATTCTATTGATTGCTGCCTGTCCTGACCTCTGCCTGTATCCTGACTATTCTATTGATTACTGCCTGTCCTGACCTCTGCCTGTATCCTGACTATTCTATTGATTGCTGCCTGTCCTGACCTCTGCCTGTATCCTGACTATTCTATTGATTGCTGCCTGTCCTGACCTCTGCCTGTATCCTGACTATTCTATTGATTGCTGCCTGTCCTGACCTCTGCCTGTATCCTGACTATTCTATTGATTGCTGCCCGTCCTGACCTCTGCCTGTATCCTGACTATTCTATTGATTACTGCCTGTCCTGACCTCTGCCTGTATCCTGACTATTCTATTGATTGCTGCCCGTCCTGACCTCTGCCTGTATCCTGACTATTCTATTGATTACTGCCCGTCCTGACCTCTGCCTGTATCCTGACTATTCTATTGATTGCTGCCTGTCCTGACCTCTGCCTGTATCCTGACTATTCTATTGATTACTGCCCGTCCTGACCTCTGCCTGTATCATGACTATTCTATTGATTACTGCCCGTCCTGACCTCTGCCTGTATCATGACTATTCTATTGATTGCTGCCTGTCCTGACCTCTGCCTGTATCCTGACTATTCTATTGATTGCTGCCTGTCCTGACCTCTGCCTGTATCATGACTATTCTATTGATTACTGCCCGTCCTGACCTCTGCCTGTATCCTGACTATTCTATTGATTACTGCCTGTCCTGACCTCTGCCTGTATCCTGACTATTCTATTGATTGCTGCCCGTCCTGACCTCTGCCTGTATCCTGACTATTCTATTGATTACTGCCCGTCCTGACCTCTGCCTGTATCCTGACTATTCTATTGATTGCTGCCCGTCCTGACCTCTGCCTGTATCCTGACTATTCTATTGATTGCTGCCCGTCCTGACCTCTGCCTGTATCCTGACTATTCTATTGATTGCTGCCTGTCATGACCTCTGCCTGTATCCTGACTATTCTATTGATTACTGCCCGTCCTGACCTCTGCATGTATCCTGACTATTCTATTGATTACTGCCTGTCCTGACCTCTGCCTGTATCCTGACTATTCTATTGATTGCTGCCCGTCCTGACCTCTGCCTGTATCCTGACTATTCTATTGATTACTGCCCGTCCTGACCTCTGCCTGTATCCTGACTATTCTATTGATTGCTGCCCGTCCTGACCTCTGCATGTATCCTGACTATTCTATTGATTGCTGCCCGTCCTGACCTCTGCCTGTATCCTGACTATTCTATTGATTGCTGCCTGTCATGACCTCTGCCTGTATCCTGACTATTCTATTGATTGCTGTCTGTCCTGACCTCTGCCTGTATCCTGACTATTCTATTGATTGCTGCCCGTCCTGACCTCTGCCTGTATCCTGACTATTCTATTGATTACTGCCTGTCCTGACCTCTGCCTGTATCCTGACTATTCTATTGATTACTGTCTGTCCTGACCTCTGCCTGTATCCTGACTATTCTATTGATTGCTGCCCGTCCTGACCTCTGCCTGTATCCTGACTATTCTATTGATTGCTGCCCGTCCTGACCTCTGCCTGTATCCTGACTATTCTATTGATTACTGCCCGTCCTGACCTCTGCCTGTATCCTGACTATTCTATTGATTGCTGCCCGTCCTGACCTCTGCCTGTATCCTGACTATTCTATTGATTGCTGCCCGTCCTGACCTCTGCCTGTATCCTGACTATTCTATTGATTACTGCCCGTCCTGACCTCTGCCTGTATCCTGACTATTCTATTGATTACTGCCCGTCCTGACCTCTGCCTGTATCCTGACTATTCTATTGATTGCTGCCCGTCCTGACCTCTGCCTGTATCCTGACTATTCTATTGATTGCTGCCCGTCCTGACCTCTGCCTGTTAACCTTTCAGATTTGCTGTTTATGTGCGGATATGGCACGCAAGGGTTCATTTCCTGCCCAGCAGTTAAGGAGTTAATATTAGTCACAATCACGTCTGGCGGGGGGTAATAGTGGGGGGGAGTTTCGCTTGCAATGTTCTCACGAGTCTCCCGTCTAGATTCAGTCCAGTGACATGTCACGGATCATAACACGGCTCTCGGCGTTTGGAAGGATCGGCCATGAAATCAGAACATGGTCATAAAGCCAATTACTGGGGGATTCACAGAATCCCACCTCTCCACCTCCCGAGATACACCCCTGAAACCTGCCACCTCTCCACCTCCCGAGATACACCCCTGAAACCTGCCACCTCTCCACCTCCCGAGATACACCCCTGAAAACTGCCACCGCCCGAGACCCACCCCTGAAACCTGCCACCTCTCCACCTCCCGAGATACACCCCTGAAAACTGCCACCTCCCAGACCCACCCCTGAAACCTGCCACCTCTCCACCGCCCGAGACCCTCACATCTACCGTACAACCCCAAAGGCCAGTCATAATACTGTCTATGTACAGTATGCTCAGCAGTGCGCGCAGGCAGCATTGTGTCTGTCCCAGCATTAATACTGTCTATGTACAGTATGCTCAGCGCTGCGCGCAGGCAGCATTGTGTCTGTCCTGGCATTATTACTGTCTATGTACAGTATGCTCAGCACTTCGCGCAGGCAGCATTGTGTCTGTCCCAGCATTAATACTGTCTATGTACAGTATGCTCAGCGCTGTGCGCAGGCAGCATTGTGGCTGTCCCAGCATTAATACTGTCTATGTACAGTATGCTCAGCACTGTGCGCAGGCAGCATTGTGTCTGTCCCAGCATTAATACTGTCTATATACAGTATGCTCAGCACTGTGCGCAGGCAGCATTGTGTCTGTCCCAGCATTAATACTGTCTATGTACAGTATCCTCAGCACTGTGCGCAGGCAGCATTGTGTCTGTCCCTGCATTAATACTGTCTATATACAGTATGCTCAACACTGTGCGCAGCAGCTTTATGTCTACCCTGGTATTAATACTGTCTATGTACAGTATGCTCAGCACTGTGCGCAGGCAGCATTGTGTCTGTCCCACATTAATACTGTCTATGTACAGTATGCTCAGCACTGTGCGCAGGCAGCATTGTGTCTGTCCCAGCATTAATACTGTCTATGTACAGTATGCTCAGCACTGTGCGCAGGCAGCATTGTGTCTGTCCCGGCATTAATATTGTCTATGTACAGTATGCTCAGCACTGTGCGCAGGCAGCATTGTGTGTGTCCCAGCATTAATACTGTCTATGTACAGTATGCTCAGCACTGCGCGAAGGCAGCATTGTGTCTGTCCCAGCATTAATACTGTCTCTGTATAGTATGCTCAGCACTGTGTGCAGGCAGCATTGTGTCTACCCTGGTATTAATACTGTCTATGTACAGTATGCTCAGCACTGCGCGCAGGCAGCATTGTGTCTGTCCCGGCATTAATACCCTCTATGTACAGTATGCTCAGCACTGCGCGCAGGCAGCATTGTGTCTGTCCCGGCATTAATACTGTCTATGTACAGTATGCTCAGCACTGCGCGCAGGCAGCATTGTGGCTGTCCCAGCATTAATACTGTCTATGTACAGTATGCTCAGCACTGCGCGCAGGCAGCATTGTGTCTGTCCCAGCATTAATACCGTCTATGTACAGTATACTCAGCACTGCGCGCAGGCAGCATTGTGTCTGTCCCAGCATTAATACTGTATATGTACAGTATGCTCAGCACTGTGCGTAGGCAGCATTGTGTCTGTCCCAGCTTTAATACTGTCTGTGTACAGTATGCTCAGCACTCTGCGCAGGCAGCATTGTGTCTGTCCCGGCATTGATACTGTCTATGTACAGTATGCTCAGCACTGCGCGCAGGCAGCATTGTGTCTGTCCCGGCATTAATACTGTCTATGTACAGTATGCTCAGCACTGTGCGCAGGCAGCATTGTGTCTGTCCCAGCTTTAATACTGTCTGTGTACAGTATGCTCAGCACTCTGCGCAGGCAGCATTGTGTCTGTCCCGGCATTGATACTGTCTATGTACAGTATGCTCAGCACTGCGCGCAGGCAGCATTGTGTCTGTCCCGGCATTAATACTGTCTGTGTACAGTATGCTCAGCACTCTGCGCAGGCAGCATTGTGTCTGTCCCGGTATTAATACTGTCTATGTACAGTATGCTCAGCACTGCGCGCAGGCAGCATTGTGTCTGTCCCAGCTTTAATACTGTCTGTGTACAGTATGCTCAGCACTGTGCTGTCCATTAATATTCTACAGCCAGTATGCCCATTAATATGTCACAAACAGTATGTCTATTAATATGTCACTCTTTGCCTATTAATATGCAACAACGAGTATAACCATTAATATGCCATGCTATGCCTATTAATATGCCACAACCAGTATCCCCATTAATATGCCACAGCCGTTTTCCCACTTACTATGTCACAACCAGATTTCCCTCCTCCCTCCTTCCCCGGTACTTACCTGTCTTCTGCGAGAGACACCAGCCTTCCATGCTGCATGTCTTGCGCTCCCTGTGCACTGATCTGGTTTGAGCACCAGAAGGTCAAGTGACCCAGGCGCTCTGACGTCAGATCAGTGTGCGCGTAGAGCAAGAGCAGTAGCATGGAAGCATGTCTGTGCACCATGCTGCCTTCTCGGGCGGAGATGCTGGCGAGGGGAGATCTTCTGATCTTCCCAACCAGCGTCTCTGCCTGCACGCGTGTTTTTTTTAAAGAGCCATGGCCCCAGTGACGGGGATGGGACTCTTCATCGCGGCTAATAGACGGCGGTGTCGGGCAGCATGGAGGATGTCTGCACTATCGTGCAGACATCCCCCGACTGCCCAATTCTCCCTGGTGCCTAGTGGAGGCAGCGGGGGATGTCTGCACGATATGTGCAGATATCCTCCGCTGCTGCCTGGCACTTCCGCCGGGACTTTTATGATGAAGCCGGAAGGACCCGGCAAATAACACTGGCATATTATTGGGCAAATTGGCAGGGGCACATTAAATGGCAAATAACACTGGCTTATTATTGGGCAAATTAGCTGGGGCATATTAAATGGCAAATAACACTGGCTTATTATTGGGCAAATTGGCAGGGGCATATTAAATGGCAAATAACACTGGCTTATTATTGGGCAAATTGTCAGGGGCATATTAAATGGCAACTAACACTGGCATATTATTGGGCAAATTGGCTTGGGCATATTAAAAGGCAAATAACACTGGCATATTATTGGGCAAATTAGCAGGGGCATATTAAATGGCAAATAACACTGGCATATTATTGGGCAAATTAGCTGGGGCATATTAAATGGCAAATAACACTGGCTTATTATTGGGCAAATTAGCTGGGGCATATTAAATGGCAAATAACACTGGCTTATTATTGGGCAAATTGGCAGGGGCATATTAAATGGCAAATAACACTGGCTTATTATTGGGCAAATTGTCAGGGGAATATTAAATGGCAAATAACACTGGCTTATTATTGGGCAAATTGTCAGGGGCATATTAAATGGCAACTAACACTGGCATATTATTGGGCAAATTGGCTGGGGCATATTAAATGGCAAATAACACTGGCATATTATTGGGCAAATTGGCTGGGGCATATTAAATGGCAAATAATATTGGCAATGTGTATGTAATGGGGTGATGGAGGCATGTAAATGGGGTTATGGGTCATGTCGTTGGTGTGCATCGTGGGTAGGGGTGGTGCCCAAAATGTGTCTGCCTAGGGCAGCACAAAACCAAGATACACCACTGTCATTGCGCAGACATCCCCCTGCTGCTAGAGAGGGGGATCCAGGTCCCCTGCAGCTCTGAGGGGGACCTGGATCCCTGTCTTATAGTCTGACCTCGATTTGAGGTCAGATTACAAGACAACCTCGAATATAAGATGAGGGGTATTTTTCAGAGCATTTGTAATGTATAGGTAGGAGGAGGAGAAGATGTAATGTATTAAGTAGGAGGAGATATAATGTATATAGTAGTAGGAGGAGAAGTAATGTATATAGTAGTAGTAGGAGATGTATATAGTAGTAGGAGGAGATGTAATGTATATAGCAGGGAGAGGAGATGTTATATATATAGTAGGAGGAGAGATTTATGTAGTAGGAGGAGGAGATGTAATTTATATGGTAGGAGGAGAGATGTAATGTATAGGTAGTAGGAGGAGGAGAAGCAATGTATAAAGTAGGAGGAGATATAATGTATATAGTAGGAGGAGGAGATGTAATGTATATAGTAGGGAGAGGAGATGTAATGTATATAGTAGTAGGAGGAGATGTAATGTATATAGTAGGAGGAGAAGATGTATATAGTAGCAGGAGGAGATGTATATAGTAGCAGGAGGAGATGTAATGTATAGGTAGCAGTAGGAGGAGATGAAATATATAAAGTAGGAGGAGATATAATGTATATAGTAGGAAGATGAGATGTAATGTATATAGTAGTAGGAGGAGATGTAATGTATATAGTAGTAGGAGGAGATGTATATAGTAGGAAGTTGAGATGTATATAGTAGGAGGAGGAAATGTAATGTATATAGTAGGGAGAGGAGATGTAATGTATATAGTAGGGAGAGGAGATGTAATGTATATAGTAGTAGGAGGAGATGTAATGTATATAGTAGTAGGAGGAGATGTAATGTATATAGTAGGAGGAGATGTAATGTATATAGTAGTAGGAGATGTAATGTATATAGTAGTAGGAGGAGATGTATATAGTAGGAAGTTGAGATGTATATAGTAGGAGGAGGAAATGTAATGTATATAGTAGGGAGAGGAGATGTAATGTATATAGTAGTAGGAGGAGATGTAATGTATAAAGTAGGGAGAGGAGATGTAATGTACAGGTAGTAGTAGGAGGAGATGTAATGTATAAAGTAGGAGGAGATATAATGTATATAGTAGTAGGAGGAGATGTATATAGTAGAAGGAGGAGATGTATATAGTAGAAGGAGGAGATGTATATAGTAGAAGGAGGAGATGTATATAGTAGAAGGAGGAGATGTATATAGTAGTAGGAGGAGGAGATGTATATAGTAGAAGGAGGAGATGTATATAGTAGAAGGAGGAGATGTAATGTATAAAGTAGGAGGAGATATAATGTATATAGTAGTAGGAGGAGATGTATATAGTAGAAGGAGGAGATGTATATAGTAGTAGGAGGAGGAGATGTAATGTATAAAGTAGGAGGAGATATAATGTATATAGTAGTAGGAGGAGATGTATATAGTAGAAGGAGGAGATGTTATCTTAACATAAAACAGATCATTTGTATCTTACATTAGTGTGTAACCCCCATGTTAGATTTATTGGCAGAGGGTTTGTTTTTTTGAGGAATATAATTAAACTGATCTCAGTAACATGTTATTAATAAAGGATAATTACATAGCTAATTATGGCCCAGTAATTACCAGCCAGCCAAGTCCTGGCGGCTTTTGTGGTTTAAACACTTGAAGGTAAAATGTATAAACAAACACGGCCATTATTATCAGGGAACATGGGAGGGGCGGAATATGTCAGCACACTGGCTTCCTAAAATATGTATTCTATATCCCCAACCTCGTCTGAATAAATATATACACCCCGCACAATTAAATAGGCCTGTATTCCAACAACATGGAACAATCACAGAACAAAGGCTTTGGAGTGAGTATAATATCTCTCAATGTCCCCAGTGGACACATTTAGTATTACATGTAAAAAAATACTCATTTATAATAATTATCTATAACCACCCCCCACACATACACACACACACATACACTCAACTATCCATAGCATACATCACACTTTCCTGTCACAAAAAAAGACAACTCCATCTTCTCCTCCTGTTTCTAGAGTATACTTTATAAACTCTGCATAATCCTTTTGATTTAATCAGTGTAATATTTGTGATAAAATATATATTTTTTCATATGATGGTATTTTAATTCGTTGTGGTTCAAGATCTGAGTCCATATCTCACTACATTGTTGTAAACAGTAGTAAGCAGTGGGTCTTTAACTCCTAGATCATAGGTGGCTAACCTCGGCACTGCAGAGGTTTAAGAATTATATACCCCAAGATGCTCAAACAGTCTGGCTGAGCATTATGGGATATGTAGCTCCTAAACATTTGCAGTGCCATGACTGCACTGGTTTATGGATAATTTGATTTTATTCTGAATTATACATTCTGCAGGGCAAAAAATGGCTGAACATACAGCTGTATGCGTGGAATGAGAAGTAGGAGGTGTTACTGTCTGATCTATTCAGGTAGCCGATCATACAGCTGTATGGGTGGAATGAGAAGTAGGAGGAGTTAATGTCAGATCTATTCAGGTAGCCGATCATACAGCTGTATGCGTGGAATGAGGAGTAGGAGGAGTTAATGTCAGATGTTTTCAGGTAGCCGATCATACAGCTGTATGCCTGGAATTAGAAGTAGGAGGAGTTAATGTCAGATCTATTAAGGTAGCAGATCATACAGCTGTATGCGTGGAATGAGAAGTAGGAGGAGTTAATGTCAGATCTATTCAGGTAGCCGATCATACAGCTGTATGCGTGGAATGAGAAATAGGAGGAGTTAATGTCAGATCTATTCAGGTAGCCGATCATACAGCTGTATGCCTAGAATGAGAAGTAGAAGGAGTTAATGTCAGATCTATTCAGGTAGCTGATCATACAGCTGTATGTGTGGAATGAGAAGTAGGAGGAGTTAATGTCAGATCTATTCAGGTAGCCGATCATACAGCTGTATGCGTGGAATGAGAAGTAGGAGGAGTTAATGTCAGATCTATTCAGGTAGCTGATCATACAGCTGTATGCGTGGAATGAGAAGTAGGAGGAGTTAATGTCAGATCTATTCAGGTAGCCGATCATACAGCTGTATGCGTGGAATGAGAAGTAGGAGGAGTTAATGTCAGATCTATTCAGGTAGCCGATCATACAGCTGTACGCGTGGAATGAGAAGTAGGAGGAGTTAATGTCAGATCTATTCAGGTAGCTGATCATACAGCTGTATGCGTGGAATGAGAAGTAGGAGGAGTTAATGTCAGATCTATTCAGGTAGCCGATCATACAGCTGTATGCGTGGAATGAGAAGTAGGACTAGTTATGGTCAGATCTATTCAGGTAGCCGATCATACAGCTGTATGCATGGAATGAGAAGTAGGAGGAGTTAATGTCTGATCTATTCAGGTAGCTGATCATACAGCTGTATGCATGGAATGAGAAGTAGGAGGAGTTAATGTCTGATCTATTCAGGTAGCCGATCATACAGCTGTATGCGTGGAATGAGAAGTAGGACTAGTTAAGGTCAGATCTATTCAGGCAGGCGATCATACAGCTGTATGCGTGGAATGAGAAGTAGGAGGAGTTAAGGTCAGATCTATTAAGGTAGCCGATAATACAGCGGTATGCGTGGAATGAGAAGTAGGAGGAGTTAATGTCAGATCTATTCAGGTAGCCGATCAGACAGCTGTACGCATGGAATGAGAAGTAGGAGGAGTTACTGTCAGATCTATTCAGGTAGCTGATCATACAGCTGTATGCGTGGAATGAGAAGTAGGAGGAGTTAATGTCAGATCTATTCAGGTAGCTGATCATACAGCTGTATGCGTGGAATGAGAAGTAGGAGGAGTTAATGTCAGATCTATTCAGGTAGCTGATCATACAGCTGTATGCGTGGAATGAGAAGTAGGAGGAGTTAATGTCTGATCTATTCAGGTAGCTGATCATACAGCTGTATGCGTGGAATGAGAAGTAGGAGGAGTTAATGTCTGATCTATTCAGGTAGCTGATCATACAGCTGTATGCGTGGAATGAGAAGTAGGAGGAGTTAATGTCAGATCTATTCAGGTAGCTGATCATACAGCTGTATGCGTGGAATGAGAAGTAGGAGGAGTTAATGTCTGATCTATTCAGGTAGCTGATCATACAGCTGTATGCGTGGAATGAGAAGTAGGAGGAGTTAGTCAGATCTATTCAGGTAGCTGATCATACAGCTGTATGCGTGGAATGAGAAGTAGGAGGAGTTAATGTCAGATCTATTCAGGTAGCCGATCATACAGCTGTATGCGTGGAATGAGAAGTAGGAGGAGTTAATGTCAGATCTATTCTGCTTAACTGCAAGAAAATGGTAGCAATTGATACAGTGGGCTTTAGAGAAATGGCTACTTAAAGGGTCTGTGTAACCTAACTATTGTTTTTTCTCTGAATGTAGAAAATAGAAAAATTATTAAAAATGATCTATACATTGTATTTGCAAAATTGCAAGCAAATGCCTAAATTTGGATAAAAATGTGTTTTAAATGTGTCTGTGGAGTTCCCTGCTTATGACATCACCTGTGGTACAGTATGCAAACTAACTTGGTATCATTCACAGTAAAAACTATGTTGCGGTGATACAGTGCCTTTAAGGGACAAGTAACAAAACAGTGTGCTGAGAACGAACCCTTAAATGAAGTGTGATGAGTGTGGACCACTCTTCTTACAGAAACAGCTTTATAAACAGCCCCCCATTGTATGGTTTAAAGCATGTGGGAGGTGGGGTGCATCCCGAGGCCATGCCCTGTGGATTCCCTGTAGTTGTGTTACGAGGGTGGTGTTTTGGAGATGTGGCAGGAGTTAAAGGACTGGAAAGGTTGGGTTGACGTTTAAGACGTTCCAGAAGTATACTTGGCAATCCGGCCTGGAACTTAACCTCGTAAAACAGGAGAGAAGTCGGAGAGTCTTGGATGGAAAGTCGTGGAAGTCTAGTAACGATGGAAATACATCTTCACTGAGGTGGTATATGCGGTGGGAGCGGTGTAGGGATGGCACAGTGTCTGCCACGGGCCCCATGCCACAAATAACACCCAACACAAGTATCCGGAGAGAAACATAATCAAATGGAAAGAACATTACTGCGTGAGCTCCCAGGTCTAGTAACATGCAACCAAGGAGACAGGAGGATGCACTCCAAGCGTGATATAGTAATATCATCCAATATGCTGTTTATGTACAATCATTTATTTATTTATTGTTTAAATAAATCTTAAAAGCCCACTTCGACTTGAAAATGACCTATTTTTTCAAGAATGTTAGCATTTAATAAGTATAAAAATGCATGTGTTTATTAATATCTGTATTTTAGCAATAATCAAAGGCTCCCTGGTAATAACTATACTTGCAGTGTGTGCATACATATATTACACAGGAGACTGTACAGAGCAGACATTTAATAATACCAGGTGAATGATAACTATACTTGCAATGTGTGCATACATATATTACACAGGAGACTGTACAGAGCACACATATAATAATACCAGGTGAATGATAACTATACTTGCAGTGTGTATATACATATATTACACAGGAGACTGTACAGAGCACACATATAATAATACCAGGTGAATGATAACTATACTTGCAGTGTGTGCATACATATATTACACAGGAGTCTGTACAGAGCACACATATAATAATACCAGGTGAATGATAACTATACTTGCAGTGTGTGTATACATATATTACACAGGAGTCTGTACAGAGCACACATATAATAATACCAGGTGAATGATAACTATACTTTCAGTGTGTGCATACATATATTACACAGGAGACTGTACAGAGCACACATATAATAATACCAGGTGAATGATAACTATACTTGCAATGTGTGCATACATATATTACACAGGAGTCTGTACAGAGCAGACATATAATAATACCAGGTGAATGATAACTATACTTGCAATGTGTGCATACATATATTACACAGGAGACTGTACAGAGCACACATATAATAATACCAGGTGAATGATAACTATACTTGCAGTGTGTGCATACATATATTCCAGAGGAGTCTGTACAGAGCAGACATATAATAATACCAGGTGAATGATAACTATACTTGCAATGTGTGCATACATATATTCCAGAGGAGTCTGTACAGAGCAGACATATAATAATACCAGGTGAATGATAACTATACTTGCAATGTGTGCATACATATATTACACAGGAGTCTGTACAGAGCAGACATATAATAATACCAGGTGAATGATAACTATACTTGCAGTGTGTGCATACATATATTACACAGGAGTCTGTACAGAGCAGACATATAATAATACCAGGTGAATGATAACTATACTTGCAGTGTGTGCATACATATATTACACAGGAGTGTGTACAGAGCAGACATATAATAATACCAGGTGAATGATAACTATACTTTCAGTGTGTGCATACATATATTACACAGGAGACTGTACAGAGCACACATATAATAATACCAGGTGAATGATAACTATACTTGCAATGTGTGCATACATATATTACACAGGAGACTGTACAGAGCACACATATAATAATACCAGGTGATTGATAACTATACTTGCAATGTGTGCATACATATATTACACAGGAGACTGTACAGAGCACACATATAATAATACCAGGTGATTGATAACTATACTTGCAGTGTGTGCATACATATATTACACAGGAGTCTGTACAGAGCACACATATAATAATACCAGGTGAATGATAACTATACTTGTAATGTGTGTATACATATATTACACAGGAGCCTGTACAGAACAGACATATAATAATACCAAGTGAATGATAATTATACTTGCAATGTGTGCATACATATATTACACAGGAGTCTGTACAGAGCACACATACAATAATACCAGGTGAATGATAACTATACTTGTAATGTGTGCATACATATATTACACAGGAGCCTGTACAGAGCACACATATAATAATACCAGGTGAATGATAACTATACTTGCAATGTGTGCAGACATTTATTACACAGGAGTCTGTACAGAGCAGACATATAATAATACCAGGTGAATGATAACTATACTTGCAGTGTGTGCATACATATATCACACAGGAGTCTGTACAGAGCAGACATATAATAATACCAGGTGAATGATAACTATACTTGCAGTGTGTGCATACATATATCACACAGGAGTCTGTACAGAGCAGACATCTGCAGGTTTTTTTTCTAGCAGTTACACAGTTAGGACAGCCAGGTCAGCCAATGTTTTGCTGGACACATATACCCTTTACATGATCTCCGGCTAGGGATGCCACCTAGCAGGTAATTTGCTGGCGGGCTGGTAAAAAAATGAAGGTCAATGGTAAGTCTAGGGAAGTAATAGGATGTATACCTCCCTACTTCCACCCTCCCCAGCAAATGTGAGTGGTTGGGAGCGGAGCTTGGGGGGTTATGTGTCAGTTCTAATGCATCGCATATGTCTAAGACACCAGAGACCTCCATTTATACTGTCTGATTGAACTCTTATATCCAGCTGAGCTTCATATTTGTCCTGAAAAGCGGGACAGTGGTAGAGCGTTGCGGGACAGCAGGATTGCCTCCCAAAATCGGGACTGTCCCGGTCAAAGTGAAACAATTGGGAGGCTTGAGAATGGCCGGTATTTTTTTGAAGAAAAATGTCCAGGGTTAATCAAGGGCAGATCCAGAGTCTGATCTCTGGAGGGACACTGGCCATGTCTCTCTTTCTTTTTCTCTCCCTCCATGTTCATCTGTCTTTTCCTCTCACCATGTCTGTCGATCTGTCTTTTCCTCTTCCATTTGTCTGTCTGTCACTCTCTCTCCCACCTTATGTCTGACTTTCCTCTCTCCACGCTCATGTCTGTCTCTTTCCTTTCCCTTCCCATGTCTGTCTATCTCCTCTTCCTTCCCATGTCTTTCTCTCACCTCTCCCTTCTCACATCTGTCTCTATCCTATGCCCCCACTGTATGTCTCTCTCCCTTGCCATGTCTGTCTCTCTCCTCTTCATTCCCATATCTGTTTCTTGCCTGTTCTTTCCCATGCCTGTCTGTCTCTCTCTCTCCCACCTTATGTCTGTCTTTCCTCTATCCACACTCATGTCTTTTCCTTCGAATGTCTGTCTCTCTACTCTTCCTTCCTATCTGTGCATTTCAGGCTGTAGTGGGACTTGGTAGCTAGTAGGCCGTGGCATAAATATTTGTTGTTTATGGTGTCGATGGCAGCACACAGTGTGTAAGGGCAGGAGAAGAACAGCTACTGAGACCTATAGGATTAGGTGCCCGGCCACGACCAGTGTTACCCCCTTCTCAATCTCCACTGTTGACCAACTGCAGTCCGATGTAAAGCAATGTGTGTACCTACAAATAACCCACACATTTAATTCCATTCTGGAGATTACTGGTACACACTCCAACATGTTTTTTGGGTGGTTTTAAGGAAAAAGTGGGTGATTAATATCCCAAAATTGTGAAAAATAGGTGGACTCTGGGTGGGGCTTCAAACAAGGGGGTGTGGTTATCACTAAGCACCATCTATTTCACCCCAGTTTGATCTAGTGTGAAATCCAGTCCTGGGCAACCACTGTGTAGCAATCCCATGTCAAGTAAAAAGTCCGTAAATATGCACAAATTGGGCAATGCACTATATGTATTCTCTTCTTCTAATAAAAATATTTAATGATAAGTGTGTGTCACGCATACATAATAAAGCTCAAGGTATAATGTAGCTATAGGTTGGGCAATCATTTTGACACCTGCGCTGCATTGTTTATTATTATTTATTTAAAAAGCCCCATCCAATTGTGTATAGAAAAACAAAAAACATACCAGTTAAAATAACAAATAAGACACAGGGGAATGAAAACGAGGGACTCGTCCGAACGAGTGTAGTCTTAACATCCTGTAATAACAAATAAATCTTTAATACCTCTGCGTATGTCAATCATACAACGTTTAATCTGCAGATGCTTTTTAGGGATGTTTCTGGAGTGGGATTCGCAGAAGGAAAAGAGGGGAAATGCTTTACAGTCACGGACCAGGAGGTTTTCTTACCGAAAATGAAACGCTCCTCGCATTAACCCTTTTATTGTCAGGGCAGCGTGTCCCATACACTTTAAGGAGGGTGGGTGGGGTATATAGGTTTGATCCATCTGGCCTTTTTTATAGGCTTGTTTGGCCAGCTCGTTTCTCTGACCACATGAAGGTAAGTGATAAACAGAGCACTTAAACATGTCCTAAGTGAAGATCCAGATGACAGATCAAAAGATCCCTTTACATCAGATGAAGTCAAAATAAGGTTTTTTTTCCTTTGTTCCCAAATACTGGAGATTTCCCCAAGTTCCCCTATAAATAGCTTAAGGGCAGATAAACACATACACTTATATTATGTATGTAATGGTTATATATACACTTTCTTTTGGCTCGCTGATGGTGCGAGGCAATGTCGGACTGGATTCTCTCATGGTTTCATTGTGTTAAATGTCTTGTGACTTTCTATACTAATGAAGAGCCGTGCGTTACAGAGAAAACTCCTGATATTAACCAACTCTTCAATCCTTCTTTCTGGCTGGATATACAGAGATATATAAGGGGCACAGGGATATACAGAGAGATAAAGGGGACACAGGGATATACAGATGGCATACAGAGAGATATAAGGGGCACAGGGATATACAGATGGCATACAGAGAGATATAGGGGACACAGGGATATACAGATGGCATACAGAGAGATATAGGGGACACAGGGATATACAGATGGCATACAGAGAGATATAAGGGCCACAGGGATATACAGATGGCATACAAAGAGATATTGGCAGCACAGGGTTATGTAGATGGCATACAGATAAATCTAGGGGTCATAGGGATATACAGATGGCATACAGAGAGATATAGGGGTCATAGGGATATGCAGATGGCATACAGAGAGATATAGGGGGCACAGGGATATGCAGATGGTATACAGAGAGATATAGGGGTCATAGGGATATGCAGATGGCATACAGAGAGATATAGGGGTCACAGGGATATGCAGATGGCATACAGAGAGATATAGGGGGCACAGGGATATGCAGATGGCATACAGAGAGATATAGGGGGCACAGGTATATGCAGATGGCATACAGAGAGATATAGGGGTCACAGGGATTTGCATATGGCATACACAGAGATATAGGGGGCACAGAGATATGCAGATGGCATACAGAGATATAAAGGGGGCACAGGGATATGCAGATGGCATACAGAGAGATATAGGGGGCACAGGGATATGCAGATGGCATACAGAGAGATATAGGGGCACAGGGATATGCAGATGGCATACAGAGAGATATAGGGGCACAGGGATATACAGATGGCATACAGAGAGATATAAGGGCCACAGGGATATACAGATGGCATACAGAGAGATATAGGGGACACAGGGATATACAGATGGCATACAGAGAGATATAGGGGACACAGGGATATACAGATGGCATACAGAGAGATATAAGGGCCACAGGGATATACAGATGGCATACAAAGAGATATTGGCAGCACAGGGTTATGTAGATGGCATACAGAGAAATCTAGGGGTCATAGGGATATACAGATGGCATACAGAGAGATATAGGGGTCATAGGGATATGCAGATGGCACACAGAGAGATATAGGGGGCACAGGGATATGCAGATGGTATACAGAGAGATATAGGGGTCATAGGGATATGCAGATGGCATACAGAGAGATATAGGGGTCACAGGGATATGCAGATGGCATACAGAGAGATATAGGGGGCACAGGGATATGCAGATGGCATACAGAGAGATATAGGGGGCACAGGCATATGCAGATGGCATACAGAGAGATATAGGGGTCACAGGGATTTGCATATGGCATACAGAGAGATATAGGGGGCACAGGGATATGCAGATGGCATACAGAGATATAAAGGGGGCACAGGGATATGCAGATGGCATACAGAGAGATATAGGGGGCACAGGGATATGCAGATGGTATACAGAGAGATATAGGGGCACAGGGATATGCAGATGGCATACAGAGAGATATAGGGGCACTGGGATATACAGATGGCATACAGAGAGATATAAGGGCCACAGGGATATACAGATGGCATACAAAGAGATATTGGCAGCACAGGGTTATGTAGATGGCATACAGAGAAATCTAGGGGTCATAGGGATATACAGATGGCATACAGAGAGATATAGGGGTCATAGGGATATGCAGATGGCATACAGAGAGATATAGGGGGCACAGGGATTTGCAGATGGTATACAGAGAGATATAGGGGTCATAGGGACATGCAGATGGCATACAGAGAGATATAGGGGTCACAGGGATATGCAGATGGCATACAGAGAGATATAGGGGGCACAGGGATATGCAGATGGCATACAGAGAGATATAGGGGCACAGGGATATGCAGATGGCATACAGAGAGATATAGGGGTCACAGGGATTTGCTTATGGCATACAGAGAGATATAGGGGGCACAGGGATATGCAGATGGAATACAGAGAGATATAGGGGGCACAGGGATATGCAGATGGCATAGAGAGAGATATAGGGGGCACAGGGATATGCAGATGGCATACAGAGAGATATAGGGGGCACAGGGATATGCAGATGGCATACAGAGAGATATAGGGGCACAGGGATATGCAGATGGCATACAGAGAGATATAGGGGTCACAGGGATATGCAGATGGCATACAGAGAGATATAGGGGGCACAGGGCTATGCAGATGGCAGACAGAGAGATAGAATTTGGAGGCTAAGCATTATTTTGTCACTAGACTGATGAATGGAGACCTCTAGCACGCATCAGTAAGGGATCTGGATAGCAGTGTGTCTCCTTCAGTATGAGACATTATCATATACCCCCACTGGACACATGTGGTACTGCAGGGTTACAAAAAAGAAGCTGATGGTACAATGTATTCAACCAATAACAGCCCATTTCACCCCATTCTGCTTCTGTACCTTTCTAGTACATAAATAGTGTGTAGGTTGATGGTTACTTTACTCAGTTCTTCTAGGTCCTTGGAGTTGGAGCCATTAATTGCTGATGGACTACAGTACCCTAGTCCAGAAGCAGCAGAGGAAACTAGTGGAGTTGCCAGTCTTACACTCTGTCCATTTCCATTCATTGCCTGTGCATAGGGTCAGCTATTTTGGAAGCTTAGCTGCCCAACCGTGTGTACAAGTCCCATGTAACTCCCAACTGTATGTACAAGTCCCATGTAACCCCCAACCATATGTACAAGTCCCATGTAACCCCCAACCATATGTACAAGTCCCATGTAACTCCCAACTGTATGTACAAGTCCCATGTAACCCCCAACCGTATGTACAAGTCCCATGTAACTCCCAACCATATGTACAAGTCCCATGTAACTCCCAACTGTATGTACAAGTCCCATGTAACTCCCAACCCTATGTACAAGTCCCATGTAACTCCCAACTGTATGTACAAGTCCCATGTAACTCCCAACCATATGTACAAGTCCCATGTAACTCCCAACCATATGTACAAGTCCCATGTAACTCCTAACTGTATGTACAAGTCCCATGTAACTCCCAACTGTATGTACAAGTCCCATGTCACTCCCAACTGTATGTACAAATCCCATGTAACCCCCAACCATACTGAGTGACCCCAATATACTGGCTATGTTACTGAGTGACCCAAATATACGGGCTATGTTACTGAGTGACCCCAATATACTGGCTATGTTACTGAGTGACCCCAACATACGGGCTATGTTACTGAGTGACCCCAATATACGGGCTATGTTACTAGGTGACCCCAATATACGGGCTATGTTACTGAGTGACCCCAATATACTGGCTATGTTACTGAGTGACCCCTATATACGGGCTATGTTACTGAGTGACCCCAATATACGGGCTATGTTACTGAGTGACCCCAATATACGGGCTATGTTACTGAGTGACCCCAAGATACTGACTATGTTACTGAGTGACCCCAATATACGGGCTATGTTACTGGGTGACCCCAATATACGGGCTATGTTACTGAGTGACCCCAAGATACTGACTATGTTACTGAGTGACCCCAATATATGGGCTATGTTACTGAGTGACCCCAATATACGGGCTATGTTACTGAGTGACCCCAATATACTGGCTATGTTACTGAGTGACCCCAAGATACTGGCTATGTTACTGAGTGACCCCAATATACGGGCTATGTTACTGAGTGACCCCAAGATACTGGCTATGTTACTGAGTGACCCCAAGATATACGGGCTATGTTACTGAGTGACCCCAATATACTGGCTATGTTACTGAGTGACCCCAATATACTGGCTATGTTACTGAGTGACCCCAAGATACTGGCTATGTTACTGAGTGACCCCAATATACTGGCTATGTTACTGAGTGACCCCAATATACTGGCTATGTTACTGAGTGACCCCAAGATATACGGGCTATGTTACTGAGTGACCCCAATATACGGGCTATGTTACTGAGTGACCCCAATATACGGGCTATGTTACTGAGTGACCCCAATATACGGGCTATGTTACTGAGTGACCCCAATATACTGGCTATGTTACTGAGTGACCCCAAGATATACGGGCTATGTTACTGAGTGACCCCAATATACGGGCTATGTTACTGAGTGACCCCAATATACGGGCTATGTTACTGAGTGACCCCAATATACTGGCTATGTTACTAGGTGACCCCAATATACTGGCTATGTTACTGAGTGACCCCAATATACGGGCTATGTTACTGAGTGACCCCAATATACGGCTATGTTACTGAGTGACCCCAAGATACTGACTATGTTACTGAGTGACCCCAATATACGGGCTATGTTACTGAGTGACCCCAAGATACTGACTATGTTACTGAGTGACCCCAATATACGGGCTATGTTACTGAGTGACCCCAAGATACTGACTATGTTACTGAGTGACCCCAATATACGGGCTATGTTACTGAGTGACCCCAATATACGGGCTATGTTACTGAGTGACCCCAATATACGGGCTATGTTACTGAGTGACCCCAAGATACTGACTATGTTACTGAGTGACCCCAAAATACGGGCTATGTTACTGAGTGACCCCAATATACGGGCTATGTTACTGAGTGACCCCAAGATACTGGCTATGTTACTGAGTGACCCCAATATACGGGCTATGTTACTGAGTGACCCCAATATACGGGCTATGTTACTAGGTGACCCCAATATATGGGCTATGTTACTGAGTGACCCCAATATACGGGCTATGTTACTGAGTGACCCCAATATACGGGCTATGTTACTGAGTGACCCCAAGATACTGGCTATGTTACTGAGTGACCCCAATATACGGGCTATGTTACTGAGTGACCCCAATATACGGGCTATGTTACTGAGTGACCCCAAGATACTGACTATGTTACTGAGTGACCCCAATATACGGGCTATGTTACTGAGTGACCCCAATATACGGGCTATGTTACTGAGTGACCCCAAGATACTGGCTATGTTACTGAGTGACCCCAATATACGGGCTATGTTACTGAGTGACCCCAATATACGGGCTATGTTACTAGGTGACCCCAATATATGGGCTATGTTACAGAGTGACCCCAATATACGGGCTATGTTACTGAGTGACCCCAATATACGGGCTATGTTACTGAGTGACCCCAAGATACTGGCTATGTTACTGAGTGACCCCAATATACGGGCTATGTTACTGAGTGACCCCAATATACTGGCTATGTTACTGAGTGACCCCAAGATATACGGGCTATGTTACTGAGTGACCCCAATATACTGGCTATGTTACTGAGTGACCCCAATATACGGGCTATGTTACTGAGTGACCCCAATATACGGGCTATGTTACTGAGTGACCCCAATATACGGGCTATGTTACTAGGTGACCCCAATATATGGGCTATGTTACTGAGTGACCCCAATATACGGGCTATGTTACTGAGTGACCCCAATATACGAGCTATGTTACTGAGTGACCCCAAGATACTGGCTATGTTACTGAGTGACCCCAATATACGGGCTATGTTACTGAGTGACCCCAATATACGGGCTATGTTACTGAGTGACCCCAATATACTGGCTATGTTACTGAGTGACCCCAATATACGGGCTATGTTACTGAGTGACCCCAATATACGGGCTATGTTACTGAGTGACCCCAATATACTGGCTATGTTACTGAGTGACCCCAATATACGGGCTATGTTACTGAGTGACCCCAATATATGGGCTATGTTACTGAGTGACCCCAAGATACTGGCTATGTTACTGAGTGACCCCAATATACTGGCTATGTTACTAGGTGACCCCAATATACGGGCTATGTTACTGAGTGACCCCAAGATACTGGCTATGTTACTGAGTGACCCCAATATACGGGCTATGTTACCGAGTGACCCCAATATACAGGCTATGTTACTGAGTGACCCCAATATACTGGCTATGTTACTGAGTGACCCCAATATACTGGCTATGTTACTAGGTGACCCCAATATACGGGCTATGTTACTGAGTGACCCCAATATACGAGCTATGTTACTGAGTGACCCCAAGATACTGGCTATGTTACTGAGTGACCCCAATATACGGGCTATGTTACTGAGTGACCCCAATATACGGGCTATGTTACTGAGTGACCCCAATATACTGGCTATGTTACTGAGTGACCCCAATATACGGGCTATGTTACTGAGTGACCCCAATATATGGGCTATGTTACTGAGTGACCCCAAGATACTGGCTATGTTACTGAGTGACCCCAATATACTGGCTATGTTACTAGGTGACCCCAATATACGGGCTATGTTACTGAGTGACCCCAAGATACTGGCTATGTTACTGAGTGACCCCAATATACGGGCTATGTTACCGAGTGACCCCAATATACGGGCTATGTTACTGAGTGACCCCAATATACTGGCTATGTTACTGAGTGACCCCAATATACGGGCTATGTTACTGAGTGACCCCAATATACTGGCTATGTTACTGAGTGACCCCAATATACTGGCTATGTTACTGAGTGACCCCAATATACTGGCTATGTTACCGAGTGACCCCAATATACGGGCTATGTTACTGAGTGACCCCAATATACTGGCTATGTTACTGAGTGACCCCAATATACTGGCTATGTTACTAGGTGACCCCAATATACGGGCTATGTTACTGAGTGACCCCAAGATACTGGCTATGTTACTGAGTGACCCCAATATACGGGCTATGTTACTGAGTGACCCCAATATACGGGCTATGTTACTGAGTGACCCCAATATACGGGCTATGTTACTGAGTGACCCCAATATACGGGCTATGTTACTGAGTGACCCCAATATACGGGCTATGTTACTGAGTGACCCCAATATACGGGCTATGTTACTGAGTGACCCCAATATACGGGCTATGTTACTGAGTGACCCCAATATACGGGCTATGTTACTGAGTGACCCCAATATACTGGCTATGTTACTGAGTGACCCCAATATACGGGCTATGTTACTGAGTGACCCCAATATACTGGCTATGTTACTACCTCCATGGACTTAACATTGTCCACAACAAGCCAATTTTGCAACTTGCCTGCTTGTAAAATACAGACTGGGGGGGGCACCCAACCTGCCTAACAAGTCATCTCTACAAAATTAGCTTTTAGGAAGTAAAGGAAGAGCCTCAAATTTGTCCCCACTAAGGGTTGCCACCATTTCTTTAAAAGATGACCGGCTTTGTCATTAGCTCTATAGACATTGGACCTAATGTCATGGGCAAACCTGGCAGAGAAATAAAAGACCCAACTGCTTGCTTCTTGCTCCGAGAAGGAGTTTCCAAGGTCGTGATAGGGCGTCCTCCATGTCTGAATGTGCTCATTGTGTGCTTAGATTTGTTCCAGGTTCCATATATACTGATGGTTATTATATTTATTGTTGTGAGTCAGAGGGGGATGTACAAACAGCCGTGTTTATTTGTTCATTGTCTTTATACATCCAAACTTCAAACAAAGCTGTAAATTCAAAGTCAAATCTGGGACACTAAAACGAGCATCCAAAATACTGGAAAGGATGATGGCCGTCAGGATATCAGGAGCCCCCTTTGAGTGCCTCCCCCCAACATCTGATATCTTTACACGTCTTTTCATTATTTGCCCTGCCATCCACAGTAATAATGGATAGTAGCGGGGCAGCTCTGTTCAGTATTAGCTGACTACGATGGGATTATTTCTTGTTTTATACCAGACTACATGCATCGCAAGAGGAATCGCTGTCAGTCATGCGCTGTCAGTTGTCATTTTTTGAGGCATATGTTTCACATATGATTTTATTCATTCTGAAAATGCTAAAAAGTACTAAACGTTGACTAGACATTTACCTATGAAAGAACAACCAGATGTCAACTTTAAAGTACAAATAAACTGAACGAAAATGTTGCGGTTATTAAGATTTTATTGCTTTTCATTAAGGTGAACCCAATCTTTTAAAAATCATGTTTCTATCATTAACACTTCCCAAGATATTAACGTTTTAATTTAACCACTTATTTCCAAGAGGTTTTGCTGATCCCCCAGTGACCTTTCAATGTTTCAGTAGTCACACCTAAAGATCTCGCAGAGAGCTCAGCACGTGAAGTGGAATTTAATCCATCAGGCGGCCACATGTTCCTTATGTTGTGGAGGACTGGTGGTGCCTCTGGCTTGGGCACTTTAACATCCTGCTGTACTGCTTCAACCCCCTTGAGGGGTGAAACATGTAGTGTTGTCGCCCAAGGTGGAGGTTATCCTGCACAGAGTGGCAGTATAACATCCGGAGTATCAGGAGCGCCCCCCGAAGTGGATTATCAAGTGTTCCTCCAATCGGTCGATACCAATTCAAGCACTTTTTTGGGAGAAACTTAGCCGCTTCTCCCAATAATCTTTAGTAAGCTTACTAGTTTTTTTTCCACCTATTTAATAATTGTTTCTACCCAGACTGGATTTCATTTCATGCATTGTATAAATTATTTTTGAACGCTCCAGTCAATTCCATTACAATGGATACAATGTATCGTATAGGGGGGGAATGTCAATTACCCTTTAAAATGCAAATTTGCTCCAAGTCAAGTTGTAGATTATGATTACATTTATGTGCATGGCTAAAAGAAATCCTGGACAAGGGTTGGACTTGAACCGATCTCTTCCTGGGAGCAAATAATCTTACACTGCTATATATTTGCGCATGTGTAGCTTTTCGTTGGTTTAGTTGGTGGTCCTTATAAGACATTCTGGGCAATCCAATAAACTTATCAAGACAGATGACAAATGATTCCTTGTAACGGTTTGCTCAGAGAAGGAATAGATCTTGGCTGATCCTTAAAGCTGCTCCTTGGAAAGGAAGGATTATATATTGTATTACACGCTCAGGACAGTTTATCCCAGAGGAATCAGCAACAAATTGCAACCAGTGACAGACACAACAAGCAAAGAAATCAGTCTCTCGTTAACTTAGATAGAGAGAGACCAGTTTTATAACTTTATCATAACACACTCCAACACACACAGGAAAAATCCACCATCGAAACCAATGACTGGGGTGGAAAGCTCACTGTTGGATCCTCATATTAGCAAACATGGGCCATGTTTCCAGGCTCACATGTGTGTTACACATCATGCAGTAAGAGCACGCACAACATAATGCATACCCCCAACTTTCCCGCTTTAGACAGGACACTCCCAATTTGGGAGGTTTGTGTCCCTGTCCCATCAAGCTCAGAACAGTGGATTTTGGGACTGCAATGCAGTGGTCCATGATCGCTTTTTTTTTTTTTAAAGGACTTTTGTCTGCATTGAAATAAGCTCTTTTCAGGCAGCAGACATGTTGTTTAGAATCTTTGCTCTGTATAGCTCTGTCAGGGGGCAGACATGTTGGTTAGAATCTTTGCTCTGTATAGTTCTATCAGGGGGCAGACATGTTTTGTTCTGTATAGCTCTATCAGGGGAGGACATGTTGTTTAGAATCTTTGCTCTGTATAGCTCTATCAGGGGTGGACATGTTGTTTAGAATCTTTGCTCTGTATAGCTCTATCAGGGGGCGGACATGTTGTTTAGAATCTTTGCTCTATATAGCTCTATCAGGGGGTGGACATGTTGTTTAGAATCTTTGCTCTATATAGCTCTATCAGGGGGCGTACATGTTGGTTAGAATCTTTGCTCTGTATAGTTCTATCAGGGGGCAGACATGTTTTGTTCTGTATAGCTCTATCAGGGGAGGACATGTTGTTTAGAATCTTTGCTCTGTATAGCTCTATCAGGGGTGGACATGTTGTTTAGAATCTTTGCTCTGTATAGCTCTATCAGGGGGCGGACATGTTGTTTAGAATCTTTGCTCTATATAGCTCTATCAGGGGGTGGACATGTTGTTTAGAATCTTTGCTCTATATAGCTCTATCAGGGGGCGTACATGTTGGTTAGAATCTTTGCTCTGTATAGCTCTATCAGGGGTGGACATGTTGTTTAGAATCTTTGCTCTGTATAGCTCTATCAGGGGGCGGACATGTTGTTTAGAATCTTTGCTCTATATAGCTCTATCAGGGGGTGGACATGTTGTTTAGAATCTTTGCTCTATATAGCTCTATCAGGGGGCGTACATGTTGGTTAGAATCTTTGCTCTGTATAGTTCTATCAGGGGGCAGACATGTTTTGTTCTGTATAGCTCTATCAGGGGAGGACATGTTGTTTAGAATCTTTGCTCTGTATAGCTCTATCAGGGGTGGACATGTTGTTTAGAATCTTTGCTCTGTATAGCTCTATCAGGGGGCGGACATGTTGTTTAGAATCTTTGCTCTATATAGCTCTATCAGGGGGTGGACATGTTGTTTAGAATCTTTGCTCTATATAGCTCTATCAGGGGGCGTACATGTTGGTTAGAATCTTTGCTCTGTATAGTTCTATCAGGGGGCAGACATGTTTTGTTCTGTATAGCTCTATCAGGGGAGGACATGTTGTTTAGAATCTTTGCTCTGTATAGCTCTAACAGGGGGCGGACATGTTGTTTAGAATCTTTGCTCTATAGCTCTATCAGGGGGTGGACATGTTGTTTAGAATCTTTGCTCTGTATAGCTCTGTCAGGGGGCAGACATGTTGGTTAGAATCTTTGCTCTGTATAGTTCTATCAGGGGGCAGACATGTTTTGTTCTGTATAGCTCTATCAGGGGAGGACATGTTGTTTAGAATCTTTGCTCTGTATAGCTCTATCAGGGGTGGACATGTTGTTTAGAATCTTTGCTCTGTATAGCTCTATCAGGGGGAGGACATGTTGTTTAGAATCTTTGCTCTATAGCTCTATCAGGAGGCAGACATGTTGCTTAGAATCTTTGCTCTGTATAATTCTATCAGGTGGTGGACATGTTGTTTAGAATCTTTGCTCTGTGTAGCTCTATCAGGGGGCAGGCATGTTGTTTAGAATCTTTGCTCTGTATAACTCTATCAGGGGGTGGACATGTTGTTTAGAATCTTTTCTCCGTATAGCGCTGTCAGGGGGCGGACATGTTGTTTAGAATCTTTGCTCTGTATAACTCTTTCAGGTGGAGGACATGTTGTTTAGAATCTTTGCCCTGTATGGCTCTATCAGGGGGCAGACATGTTGTTTAGAATCTTTGCTCTGTATAGCTCTATCAGGGGGCGTCCATGTTGTTTGGAATCTTTGCTCTGTATAGCTCTGTCAGGGGGCAGACATGTTGTTTAGAATCTTTGCTCTGTATAGTTCTATCAGGGGGCAGACATGTTTTGTTCTGTATAGCTCTATCAGGGGAGGACATGTTGTTTAGAATATTTGCTCTGTATAGCTCTATCAGGGGTGGACATGTTGTTTAGAATCTTTGCTCTGCATAGCTCTATCAGGGGTGGACATGTTGTTTAGAATCTTTGCTCTGTATAGCTCTATCAGGGGGCGGACATGTTGTATAGAATCTTTTCTCCGTATAGCGCTGTCAGGGGGCGGACATGTTGTTTAGAATCTTTTCTCCGTATAGCGCTGTCAGGGGGCGGACATGTTGTTTAGAATCTTTGCTCTGTATAACTCTTTCAGGTGGAGGACATGTTGTTTAGAATCTTTGCCCTGTATGGCTCTATCAGGGGGCAGACATGTTGTTTAGAATCTTTGCTCTGTATAGCTCTATCAGGGGGCGTCCATGTTGTTTAGAATCTTTGCTCTGTATAGCTCTGTCAGGGGGCAGACATGTTGTTTAGAATCTTTGCTCTGTATAGTTCTATCAGGGGGCAGACATGTTTTGTTCTGTATAGCTCTATCAGGGGAGGACATGTTGTTTAGAATATTTGCTCTGTATAGCTCTATCAGGGGTGGACATGTTGTTTAGAATCTTTGCTCTGCATAGCTCTATCAGGGGTGGACATGTTGTTTAGAATCTTTGCTCTGTATAGCTCTATCAGGGGGCGGACATGTTGTTTAGAATCTTTGCTCTATATAGCTCTATCAGGAGGCAGACATGTTGTTTAGAATCTTTGCTCTGTATAACTCTATCAGGTGGAGGACATGTTGTTTAGAATCTTTGCTCTGTGTAGCTCTATCAGGGGGCAGGCATGTTGTTTAGAATCTTTGCTCTGTATAACTCTATCAGGGGGTGGACATGTTGTTTAGAATCTTTTCTCCGTATAGCGCTGTCAGGGGGCGGACATGTTGTTTAGAATCTTTGCTCTGTATAACTCTATCAGGTGGAGGACATGTTGTTTAGAATCTTTGCCCTGTATGGCTCTATCAGGGGGCAGACATGTTGTTTAGAATCTTTGCTCTGTATCGCTCTATCAGGGGGCGTACATGTTGTTTAGAATCTTTGCTCTGTATAGCTCTGTCAGGGGGCAGACATGTTGTTTAGAATCTTTGCTCTGTATAGTTCTATCAGGGGGCAGACCTGTTTTGTTCTGTATAGCTCTATCAGGGGAGGACATGTTGTTTAGAATATTTGCTCTGTATAGCTCTATCAGGGGTGGACATGTTGTTTAGAATCTTTGCTCTGTATAGCTCTATCAGGGGGTGGACATGTTGTTTAGAATCTTTGCTCTGTATAGCTCTGTCAGGGGGCAGACATGTTGGTTAGAATCTTTGCTCTGTATAGTTCTATCAGGGGGCAGACATGTTTTGTTCTGTATAGCTCTATCAGGGGAGGACATGTTGTTTAGAATCTTTGCTCTGTATAGCTCTATCAGGGGTGGACATGATGTTTAGAATCTTTGCTCTGTATAGCTCTATCAGGGGGCGGACATGTTGTTTAGAATCTTTGCTCTATAGCTCTATCAGGAGGCAGACATGTTGTTTAGAATCTTTGCTCTGTATAACTCTATCAGGTGGAGGACATGTTGTTTAGAATCTTTGCTCTGTGTAGCTCTATCAGGGGGCAGGCATGTTGTTTAGAATCTTTGCTCTGTATAACTCTATCAGGGGGTGGACATGTTGTTTAGAATATTTTCTCCGTATAGCGCTGTCAGGGGGCGGACATGTTGTTTAGAATCTTTGCTCTGTATAACTCTATCAGGTGGAGGACATGTTGTTTAGAATCTTTGCCCTGTATGGCTCTATCAGGGGGCAGACATGTTGTTTAGAATCTTTGCTCTGTATAGCTCTATCAGGGGGCGTACATGTTGTTTAGAATCTTTGCTCTGTATAGCTCTGTCAGGGGGCAGACATGTTGTTTAGAATCTTTGCTCTGTATAGTTCTATCAGGGGGCAGACATGTTTTGTTCTGTATAGCTCTATCAGGGGAGGACATGTTGTTTAGAATATTTGCTCTGTATAGCTCTATCAGGGGTGGACATGTTGTTTAGAATCTTTGCTCTGCATAGCTCTATCAGGGGTGGACATGTTGTTTAGAATATTTGCTCTGTATAGCTCTATCAGGGGGCGGACATGTTGTTTAGAATCTTTGCTCTATATAGCTCTATCAGGAGGCAGACATGTTGTTTAGAATCTTTGCTCTGTATAACTCTATCAGGTGGAGGACATGTTGTTTAGAATCTTTGCTCTGTGTAGCTCTATCAGGGGGCAGGCATGTTGTTTAGAATCTTTGCTCTGTATAACTCTATCAGGGGGTGGACATGTTGTTTAGAATCTTTTCTCCGTATAGCGCTGTCAGGGGGCGGACTTGTTGTTTAGAATCTTTGCTCTGTATAACTCTATCAGGTGGAGGACATGTTGTTTAGAATCTTTGCCCTGTATGGCTCTATCAGGGGGTAGACATGTTGTTTAGAATCTTTGCTCTGTAGAACTCTATCAGGGGGTGGACATGTTGTTTAGAATCTTTTCTCTGTATAACTCTATCAGGGGGTGGACATGTTGCTTATAATATTTGCTCTGTATAGCTCTATCGGGGCAGACATGTTGTTTAGAATCTTTGCTCTGTATAGCTCTATCAGGGGCCGGATATGGTGTTTAGAATCTTTGCTCTGTATAGCTCTATTAGGGGGGCGACATGTTGTTTAGAATCTTTGCTCTGTATAGCTCTATCAGGGGTGGACCTGTTGCATCCTGTCAGATCTTACTTCATACCACACAAGATACCAGCCCACTGTTCAGCTATGAAAGTAAAGTAGCTAGAGATAGGACTCACCAACTTTGGAGTACTTTGGCGTAGTGGTGGGCTAAGCAAAATATGGCCATATATTGTGACTAAATCTCCAATATTTTTTCATCTAAGCTAGGTGCTTTTAAAAATATTTAAAATAAATAAAAATGTTTAAAATTATTAAGATTATATGTTGTATGGGTGCACACTGCATTTATTGCCTTTATTGTAAAAATTGTGGTCGCCTCAGTGGTGCCCTGTGCAACATATGCCGGTTCTGGTGTGCTGTCCAAACCATTGTTTGTGCATATGAAAGTAAAGTGGGCTCAGTAAGGTACATTATTTGTACTTTTTTCCATTATTCCACATTTCAATTTAAATCATCTACACTTCATCACTCATTGCGGTTAAACATATCTTTTGTAGAGTTGAGCGGACACCTGGATGTTCGGGTTCGAGAGGTTCGGCCGAACTTCGGAAAAAAGTCCGTGTCCGTGCTCGAACTTGACCCCGAACTTGACCACGAACCCGAACCCCATTGAAGTCAATGGGGACACGGACTTTTGGCCCGTAAAATGCCTCTTAAAAAGTCCTGGAAAGGGCTAGAGGGCTGCAAAAGGAAGTAAAATGTGGGTAAGAGTAGGACAAGTGCTCTGCAAACAAATATGGATAGGGAAATAATTTAAAATAACATAAAATACATACAAATTAAAAATACTGTACTATTTACCACCCAAAACTATTAGAATTTTTCAAAGTGCGCTGTAAGCACAGTATTTGACGGTTCTATTTGACTCTCAGATGTAATACATGTTTATAGCCGAACCTCGAACTCCAACCCGAACATACAGTGAAATGTCCGGGTTCGGGTCCGGTGTACGGACACCGTAATGTCCGGTAC
This sequence comes from Pelodytes ibericus, assembly GCA_036172795.1. Taxonomy (NCBI): domain Eukaryota; kingdom Metazoa; phylum Chordata; class Amphibia; order Anura; family Pelodytidae; genus Pelodytes; species Pelodytes ibericus. The sequence goes on along the minus strand of CM069862.1, from coordinate 9,556,589 downwards.
GAACCCGAACAGTGCAGATCTGGTTTTCAACACTAATCTTTTTCCTTTCACCTATTTATCGAGTTGCAGTTTCTCCCTCTCTGAATTCACAGAACAAGGAATGTGTTAGGTGCTGACCTCCATTTATGGGTCAGTTCTCCGTATAACACACTGCAGCCTCTTTTAGTAAAGATGGGGTCACATTAAAATGACAGTAATGTATTTTGTATGATTTATTACACTGCACATATTGTATTCTCAGTTCTTGAGAACCCCTTTGATTCAGCCCAGGCAGATGTGTAGCTGTTACATTAAAGCATTTGTGAGTTGGTATTGTGCTTGGCTTCTACACTGATAAATTAAAACCATTCCAGTAAAGCCTGTGGAAAACTAACATGTCTGCCCTTTTGATGTGCAATTCATATTTCCTTCATTCCTCAAAATCAATATGTTCCCCACCTGTTTCAGAACAAAAAGTAAAAAATAAAAATATTTTCCACCTTTCAGTGATATACATAGTGTCTGAATACATAGAACCATTGTTACACACAGTGTCTGAATACATAGAACCATTGTTATACACAGTGTCTGAATACATAGAACCATTGTTACACACAGTGTCTGAATACATAGAACCATTGTTACACACAGCGTCTGAATACACAGAACCATTGTTATACACAGTGTCTGAATACATAGAACCATTGTTACACACAGCGTCTGAATACATAGAACCATTGTTATACACAGTGTCTGAATACATAGAACCATTGTTACACACAGCGTCTGAATACATAGAACCATTGTTATACACAGTGTCTGAATACATAGAACCATTGTTACACACAGCGTCTGAATACATAGAACCATTGTTATACACAGTGTCTGAATACATAGAACCATTGTTACACACAGCGTCTGAATACATAGAACCATTGTTACACACAGTGTCTGAATAGATAGAACCATTGTTATACACAGTGTCTGAATACATAGAACCATTGTTACACACAGCGTCTGAATACATAGAACCATTGTTATACACAGTGTCTGAATACATAGAACCATTGTTATACACAGTGTCTGAATACATAGAACCATTGTTATACACAGTGTCTGAATAGATAGAACCATTATTATACACAGTGTCTGAATACATAAAACCATTGTTACACACAGCGTCTGAATACACAGAACCATTATGATACACAGTGTCTGAATACACAGAACCATTGTTACACACAGTGTCTGAATACATAGAACCATTGTTATACACAGTGCCTGAATACATAGAACCATTGTGATACACAGTGTCTGAATACACAGAACCATTGTTACACACAGTGTCTGAATACATAGAACCATTGTTACACACAGTGTCTGAATACATAGAACCATTGTTACACACAGTGTCTGAATACATAGAACCATTGTTATACACAGTGTCTGAATAGATAGAACCATTATTATACACAGTGTCTGAATACATAAAACCATTGTTATACACAGTGTCTGAATACATAGAACCATTATTATACACAGTGTCTGAATACATAGAACCATTATTATACATAGTGTCTGAATACATAGAACCATTGTTATACACAGTGTCTGAATACATAGAACCATTGTTATACACAGTGTCTGAATACATAGAACCATTGTTATATACAGTGTCTGAATAGATAGAACCATTGT
>CM069862.1:9269912-9544912 GCA_036172795.1 Pelodytes ibericus | reverse complement strand
GAGAGACGCCACAGAAAGGACAGAGAGAGATGCCACAGAAAGGACAGAGAGAGAGAGAGACGCCACAGAAAGGACAGAGAGAGACGCCACAGAAAGGACAGAGAGAGAGAGAGAGAGACGCCACAGAAAGGACAGAGAGAGAGAGAGACGCCACAGAAAGGACAGAGAGAGAGAGAGAGACGCCACAGAAAGGACAGAGAGAGACGCCACAGAAAGGACAGAGAGAGAGAGAGACGCCACAGAAAGGACAGAGAGAGAGAGAGACGCCACAGAAAGGACAGAGAGAGAGAGAGACGCCACAGAAAGGACAGAGAGAGAGAGAGAGAGACGCCACAGAAAGGACAGAGAGAGAGACGCCACAGAAAGGACAGAGAGAGACGCCACAGAAAGGACAGAGAGAGAGAGAGACGCTACAGAAAGGACAGAGAGAGAGAGAGACGCTACAGAAAGGACAGAGAGAGAGAGACGCCACAGAAAGGACAGAGAGAGAGAGAGAGAGAGAGAGAGAGACGCCACAGAAAGGACAGAGAGAGAGAGGCGCCACAGAAAGGACAGAGAGAGAGAGAGACGCCACAGAAAGGACAGAGAGAGAGAGAGAGAGACGCCACAGAAAGGACAGAGAGAGAGAGAGACGCCACAGAAAGGACAGAGAGAGAGAGACGCCACAGAAAGGACAGAGAGAGAGAGAGAGACGCCACAGAAAGGACAGAGAGAGAGAGAGACGCCACAGAAAGGACAGAGAGAGAGAGAGAGAGAGAGAGAGAGAGAGAGACGCCACAGAAAGGACAGAGAGAGAGAGAGACGCCACAGAAAAGACAGAGAGAGAGACGCCACAGAAAGGACAGAGAGAGAGAGACACCACAGAAAGGACAGAGAGAGAGAGACGCCACAGAAAGGACAGAGAGAGAGAGAGACGCCACAGAAAGGACAGAGAGAGAGAGAGACGCCACAGAAAGGACAGAGAGAGAGAGAGACGCCACAGAAAGGACAGAGAGAGAGAGAGACGCCACAGAAAGGACAGAGAGAGAGAGAGAGAGACGCCACAGAAAGGACAGAGAGAGAGAGAGACGCCACAGAAAGGACAGAGAGAGAGACGCTACAGAAAGGACAGAGAGAGAGAGAGACGCTACAGAAAGGACAGAGAGAGAGACGCCACAGAAAGGACAGAGAGAGAGAGAGAGAGACGCCACAGAAAGGACAGAGAGAGAGAGAGACGCCACAGAAAGGACAGAGAGAGAGAGAGACGCCACAGAAAGGACAGAGAGAGAGAGACGCCACAGAAAGGACAGAGAGAGAGAGACGCCACAGAAAGGACAGAGAGAGAGAGAGACGCCACAGAAAGGACAGAGAGAGAGAGACGCCACAGAAAGGACAGAGAGAGACGCCACAGAAAGGACAGAGAGAGAGAGACGTCACAGAAAGGACAGAGAGAGAGACGCCACAGAAAGGACAGAGAGAGAGAGAGACGCCACAGAAAGGACAGAGAGAGAGAGAGACGTCACAGAAAGGACAGAGAGAGAGAGAGAGACGCCACAGAAAGGACAGAGAGAGAGACGCCACAGAAAGGACAGAGAGAGAGAGACGCCACAGAAAGGACAGAGAGAGAGAGAGAGAGAGACGCCACAGAAAGGACAGAGAGAGAGACGCCACAGAAAGGACAGAGAGAGACAGGATACAGGATATGTCTCACACACTGCCCTGATATATACCTCTGCACAGGGCAATTCATATAACTCTGTGTACATACTGGAGGTATATATATTGCCCTAGGCAGGCTTTTATATCAGTCTTATCTATAAATAATACACTGGTCAGATGTGCTTTTGAAAATGCATGATTTTCCCTTCTATGAACAAAAAAATTATATTATGCTATGGGCTGCTTTAAAAATCTTATGCGATGGGGCTGGTATATAAATTTTTTCCAGGGCTGGTTTTTGTTCCCAGTCCGGCCCTGTGTACATAGACAGAATTCATACCAGGACAGACACAATGCTGCCAGCGCGCAGTGCTGAGTAAAGTGTACACAGACAGGATTAATACCGGGACAGACACAATGCTGCCTGCGCACAGTGCTGAGCATACTGTACACAGACAGGATTAATGTCGGGACAGAAACAATGCTGCCTGTGCACAGTGCTGAGCATAATGTACATAGACAGTATTAATGCCGGGACAGACACAATGCTGCCTGCGCACAGTGCTGAGCATACTGTACATAGACAGTATTAATGCCAGGACAGACACAATGCTGCCTGCGCACAGTGCTGAGCATACTGTACACAGACAGTATTAATTTCGGGGACAGACACAATGCTGCCTGCGCACAGTGCTCAGCATACTGTACACAGACAGTATTAATACCGGGACAGACACAATGCTGCCTGCGCGCAGTTCTGAGCTTACTGTACATAGACTGTATTATTGCCGGAATAGACACAATGCTGCCTGCACAGTGCTGAGCATACTGTACATAGACAGTATTAATGCCAGGACAGACACAATGCTGCCTGCGCACGGTGCTGAGCATACTGTACATAGACTGTATTAATGCCGGGACAGACACAATGCTGCCTGCGCGCAGTGCTGAGCATACTGTACATAGACAGTATTAATGCCAGGACAGACACAATGCTGCCTCTGCGCAGTGATGAGCAAACTGTACACAGACAGGATTAATACCGGGACAGACACAATGCTGCCTGCGCACAGTGCTGAGCATACTGTACACAGACAGGATTAATGTTGGGACAGACACAATGCTGCCTGTGCACAGTGCTGAGCATACTGTACATAGACAGTATTAATGCCAGGACAGACACAATGCTGCCTCTGCACAGTGCTGAGCATACTGTACATAGACAGTATTAATGCCAGGACAGACACAATGCTGCCTGCGCACAGTGCTGAGCATACTGTACACAGACAGTATTAATTTCGGGGACAGACACAATGCTGCCTGCGCACAGTGCTGAGCATACTGTACACAGACAGTATTAATACCGGGACAGACACAATGCTGCCTGCGCGCAGTTCTGAGCTTACTGTACATAGACTGTATTAATGCCGGAATAGACACAATGCTGCCTGCACAGTGCTGAGCATACTGTACATAGACAGTATTAATGCCAGGACAGACACAATGCTGCCTGCGCACGGTGCTGAGCATACTGTACATAGACTGTATTAATGCCGGGACAGACACAATGCTGCCTGCGCGCAGTGCTGAGCATACTGTACATAGACAGTATTAATGCCAGGACAGACACAATGCTGCCTCTGCGCAGTGATGAGCAAACTGTACACAGACAGGATTAATACCGGGACAGACACAATGCTGCCTGCGCACAGTGCTGAGCATACTGTACACAGACAGGATTAATGTTGGGACAGACACAATGCTGCCTGTGCACAGTGCTGAGCATACTGTACATAGACAGTATTAATGCCAGGACAGACACAATGCTGCCTCTGCACAGTGCTGAGCATACTGTACATAGACAGAATTCATACCAGGACAGACACAATGCTGCCAGTGCGCAGTGCTGAGCAAACTGTACACAGACAGTATTAATGCCGGGACAGACACAATGCTGCCTGCGCACAGTGCTGAGCATACTGTACATAGACAGTATTAATGCCAGGACAGACACAATGCTGCCTGCGCACAGTGCTGAGCATTCTGTACACAGACAGTATTAATGTCGGGACAGACACAATGCTGCCTGTGCACAGTGCTGAGCATACTGTACATAGACGGTATTAATGCCGGGATAGACACAATGCTGCCTGCGCACAGTACTGAGCATACTGTACATAGACAGTATTAATGTGGGGCAGACACAATGCTGCCTGGGCACTGCGCTGAGCATACTGTACATAGACAGTATTAATATGGGGCAGACACAATGCTGCCTGTGCACAGTGCTGAACATACTGTACATAGACGGTATTAATGCTGGGAAAGACACAATGCTGCCTGCGCGCAGTGCTGAGCATAATGTACATAGAAGGTATTAATGACAGGACAGACACAGTGCTGCCTGCGCACAGTGCCGAGCATACTGTACATAGACAGTATTCATACCAGGACAGAGACAATGCTGCCTGAACTCAGTGCTGAGCATCCTGTACATAGACAGTACTTATAGCGGGAAAGACCCGAATTTGATGTGAAACAAAAAAACAGGAGTGTCCCTGCAAATTCTGGGTTGTTGGCAAGTACTGTGGGTGGGCAGATATAATCCAGCCTATTACTGTGTTTACCAGTGACCCCTGTGTAATATCCAGCAGACCCCCGACCCTTCCTCAGCATTGATGGGCTAATGAAGCAGCCCTCACATTCCCTATTCCGGACCGTACATCAAAGAACTCATACTGTGCATGTGTGTTAATGCTATTCCTTCATCTCCCCCCATCGTGTTTCATTGGGGGCAGACAATGGGAGGTATGCCAATCTAAGCTGAGGGGAACAGTAGCGCCTCCTTTCCATGTGAAAAAAAGAGGGATGAAAATCTCTATTAAACTGAAATAGGAGAAACAATGTGCAGCAAGCTCAGCACATTGACCATGCATGGAGTGAATAAAGAAAAAAGAAAAAAATCACAAATTCTGGACATAAAACATATATAATTTACTTAAACTGTATGTTGAGGCTCAAAGGTCAAATAGACAAAGGTCAAAGAAAAAGAGCAGGAGTCAACCACACCGTGACAAGGAGTCTTTTATTCAGACTAAACAGGCAGCGATTCAACTCCTGGAGTTGCTTGCAGAGATCCTCCAATACAGTGCTGTATTCCTAATGCTATGTAACCGCTATGTCTATCAATAATTATGCTACAAATCTTTAAATAATCAAAGCACAAGACTGACATAAAAAGATATACACATAATAAAGTGCACATCGGAGAGTTGTGACAGAACCCCCTGGTACCCCGGCTGGGTACCCACCCTCAAAGCTCTGCTTCCTTGCTGCGTGGACCACCTCAAGCCGCCAGACAGGACCAGTGCTGTAGGTACCTGCTCCAATTCCCCAGACAAGACCAGTGCTGTAGGTAGCTGCTCTAATTCCCCAGACAGAACCAGTGCTGTAGGTAGCTGCTCTAATTCACCAGACAGAACCAGTGCTGTAGGTAGCTGCTTTAATTCACCAGACAGAACCAGCGCTGTAGGTAGCTACTCCAATTCCCCAGACGGAACCACTGTTGTAGGTAGTTACTCCAATTCACCAGACAGAACCAGTGCTGTAAGTAGCTACTCCAATTCAGCAGACAGGACCAGTGCTGTAGGTAGCTGCTCTAATTCACCAGACAGGACCAGTGCTGTAGGTAGCTGCTCTAATTCACCAGACAGAACCAGTGCTGTAGGTAGCTGCTCTAATTCACCAGACAGAACCAGTGCTGTAGGTAGCTGCTTTAATTCACCAGACAGAACCAGCGCTGTAGGTAGCTACTCCAATTCCCCAGACGGAACCACTGTTGTAGGTAGCTACTCCAATTCACCAGACAGAACCAGTGCTGTAGGTAGCTACTCCAATTCACCAGACAGGACCAGTGCTGTAGGTAGCTACTCTAATTCAGCAGACAGACCCAGTGCTGTAGGTAGCTGCTCCAATTCACCAGACAGGACCAGTGCTGTAGGTAGCTGCTCTAATTCACCAGACAGAACCAGTGCTGTAGGTAGCTGCTCTAATTCACCAGACAGAACCAGTGCTGTAGGTAACTGCTCTAATTCACCAGACAGAACCAGTGTGGTAGGTAGCTGCTCTAATTCACCAGACAGAACCAGTGCTGTAGATAGCTGCTCTAATTCACCAGACAGAACCAGTGCTGTAGGTAGCTACTCCAATTCCCAAGACAGACCCAGTGCTGTAGGTAGCTGCTCTAATTCACCAGACAGAACCAGTGCTGTAGGTAGCTGCTCTAATTCACCAGACAGAACCAGTGCTGTAGGTAGCTGCTCTAATTCACCAGACAGAACCAGCGCTGTAGATAGCTGCTCTAATTCACCAGACAGAACCAGTGCTGTAGGTAGCTGCTCTAATTCACCAGACAGAACCAGCGCTGTAGGTAGATGCTCTAATTCACCAGACAGAACCAGCGCTGTAGATAGCTGCTCTAATTCACCAGACAGAACCAGTGCTGTAGGTAGCTGCTCTAATTCACCAGACAGAACCAGCGCGGTAGGTAGCTGCTCCAATTCACCAGACAGAACTAGTGCTGTAGGTAGCTGCTCTAATTCACCAGACAGAACTAGTGCTGTAGGTAGCTGCTCTAATTCACCAGACAGGACCAGTGCTGTAGGTAGCTACTCTAATTCAGCAGACAGACCCAGTGCTGTAGGTAGCTGCTCCAATTCACCAGACAGGACCAGTGCTGTAGGTAGCTGCTCTAATTCACCAGACAGAACCAGTGCTGTAGGTAGCTGCTCTAATTCACCAGACAGAACCAGTGCTGTAGGTAACTGCTCTAATTCACCAGACAGAACCAGTGTGGTAGGTAGCTGCTCTAATTCACCAGACAGAACCAGTGCTGTAGGTAGCTGCTCTAATTCACCAGACAGGACCAGTGCTGTAGATAGCTGCTCTAATTCACCAGACAGAACCAGTGCTGTAGGTAGCTACTCCAATTCCCAAGACAGACCCAGTGCTGTAGGTAGCTGCTCTAATTCACCAGACAGAACCAGTGCTGTAGGTAGCTGCTCTAATTCACCAGACAGAACCAGTGCTGTAGGTAGCTGCTCTAATTCACCAGACAGAACCAGCGCTGTAGATAGCTGCTCTAATTCACCAGACAGAACCAGTGCTGTAGGTAGCTGCTCTAATTCACCAGACAGAACCAGCGCTGTAGGTAGATGCTCTAATTCACCAGACAGAACCAGCGCTGTAGATAGCTGCTCTAATTCACCAGACAGAACCAGTGCTGTAGGTAGCTGCTCTAATTCACCAGACAGAACCAGCGCGGTAGGTAGCTGCTCCAATTCACCAGACAGAACTAGTGCTGTAGGTAGCTGCTCTAATTCACCAGACAGAACTAGTGCTGTAGGTAGCTGCTCTAATTCACCAGACAGAACCAGCGCTGTAGATAGCTGCTCTAATTCACCAGACAGAACCAGTGCTGTAGGTAGCTGCTCTAATTCACCAGACAGAACCAGCGCGGTAGGTAGCTGCTCCAATTCACCAGACAGAACTAGTGCTGTAGGTAGCTGCTCTAATTCACCAGACAGAACTAGTGCTGTAGGTAGCTGCTCTAATTCACCAGACAGGACCAGTGCTGTAGGTAGCTACTCTAATTCAGCAGACAGACCCAGTGCTGTAGGTAGCTGCTCCAATTCACCAGACAGGACCAGTGCTGTAGGTAGCTGCTCTAATTCACCAGACAGAACCAGTGCTGTAGGTAGCTGCTCTAATTCACCAGACAGAACCAGTGCTGTAGGTAACTGCTCTAATTCACCAGACAGAACCAGTGTGGTAGGTAGCTGCTCTAATTCACCAGACAGAACCAGTGCTGTAGGTAGCTGCTCTAATTCACCAGACAGGACCAGTGCTGTAGATAGCTGCTCTAATTCACCAGACAGAACCAGTGCTGTAGGTAGCTACTCCAATTCCCAAGACAGACCCAGTGCTGTAGGTAGCTGCTCTAATTCACCAGACAGAACCAGTGCTGTAGGTAGCTGCTCTAATTCACCAGACAGAACCAGTGCTGTAGGTAGCTGCTCTAATTCACCAGACAGAACCAGCGCTGTAGATAGCTGCTCTAATTCACCAGACAGAACCAGTGCTGTAGGTAGCTGCTCTAATTCACCAGACAGAACCAGCGCTGTAGGTAGATGCTCTAATTCACCAGACAGAACCAGCGCTGTAGATAGCTGCTCTAATTCACCAGACAGAACCAGTGCTGTAGGTAGCTGCTCTAATTCACCAGACAGAACCAGCGCGGTAGGTAGCTGCTCCAATTCACCAGACAGAACTAGTGCTGTAGGTAGCTGCTCTAATTCACCAGACAGAACTAGTGCTGTAGGTAGCTGCTCTAATTCACCAGACAGAACTAGTGCTGTAGGTAGCTGCTCTAATTCACCAGACAGAACCAGCACTGTAGGTAGCTGCTCTAATTCACCAGACAGAACCAGTACTGTAGGTAGCTGCTCTAATTCACCAGACAGGACCAGTGCTGTAGGTAGCTGCTCTAATTCACCAGACAGAATCAGTGTTGTAGGTAGCTGCTCTAATTCACCAAACAGGACCAGTGCTGTAGGTAGTTACTCCAATTCACCAGACAGAACCAGTGTTGTAGGTAGCTGCTCTAATTCACCAGACAGAACCAGTGCTGTAGGTAACTGCTCTAATTCACCAGACAGAACCAGTGCTGTAGGTAGCTGCTCTAATTCACCAGACAGGACCAGTGCTGTAGGTAGCTGGTCTAATTCACCAGACAGAACCAGCGCTGTAGGTAACTGCTCTAATTCACCAGACAGAACCAGCGCTGTAGGTAGCTGCTCTAATTCACCAGACAGAACCAGTGCTGTAGGTAGCTGCTCTAATTCACCAGACAGAACCAGTGCTGTAGGTAGCTGGTCTAATTCACCAGACAGAACCAGTGCTGTAGGTAGCTGCTCTAATTCACCAGACAGAACCAGTGCTGTAGGTAGCTGCTCTAATTCACCAGATAGAACCAGTGCTGTAGGTAGCTGCTCTAATTCACCAGACAGAACCAGTGCTGTAGGTAGCTGGTCTAATTCACCAGACAGAACCAGTGCTGCAGGTAGCTGCTCTAATTCACCAGACAGAACCAGTGCTGTAGGTAGCTGCTCTAATTCACCAGACAGGACCAGTGCTGTAGGTAGCTGCTCTAATTCACCAGACAGAACCAGCGCTGTAGGTAACTGCTCTAATTCACCAGACAGAACCAGTGCTGTAGGTAGTTGCTCTAATTCACCAGATAGAACCAGTGCTGTAGGTAGCTGCTCTAATTCACCAGACAGAACCAGTGCTGTAGGTAGCTGGTCTAATTCACCAGACAGAACCAGTGCTGCAGGTAGCTGCTCTAATTCACCAGACAGAACCAGTGCTGTAGGTAGCTGCTCTAATTCACCAGACAGGACCAGTGCTGTAGGTAGCTGCTCTAATTCACCAGACAGGACCAGTGCTGTAGGTAGCTGCTCTAATTCACCAGACAGAACCAGCACTGTAGGTAACTGCTCTAATTCACCAGACAGAACCAGCGCTGTAGGTAGCTGCTCTAATTCACCAGACAGAACCCTCAGCCATTTACTCCAAGTACCAGACAACACCAGTATAGGAGTAGAACAGGAATGAACATTTATTTGAAAACAGCACAGATATTTATACAAAGACAAATATGACATTAACTAAGGGGGAGGCACAAGAGAGACTCATTTAAAACTGGCAATTAAATAGAATAGGATATACAATGGGGAAAGCCTGCCTCAGGATACAAAGATGTCAGGTTCAGATACATACAGAATACACTCAGTTAAAGTTACTTCCTAATTAAAGGACATCACTTTACAACAGGACACTGAATGACTTACATAAAACCAATGGGAAATGTGACATAATGACGAGTACATTTAACACATATTAACCAGTAACTGGATAGTTAACATATTACAACAGTAACATGATAACATTTCTTAACACCTCCTGAGAGACTGGAGTGTGCAGGACAGGTGACAATCTTAACGTGGGAAACACAATGGCTTGGTTGACATCTTGACAGTCCTGGGCACCCTGTGTTAGACATCCAGCTGTACTGAAGACAGGGTGCCGCTGGTGGTCCCAAAGTGTGTTCCCCAAACCTATCATATACACAGACAGGGTCCATAGTCTATTGGCAGGAGGCGGGCCATTATTTCTCTCCAAGAACCCCAGTGACGGAGGGTTCTGTCACAAGAGTACCTACCCAAAATAAGAAAAAAAGGGCAATATCAGGGTCAGAGAACATTTATTTTAAAATATTATATATATATATATATATATATATATATATATATATATAAATATATAAAGTCCCTATATGAATATATATATAAAACATCTTTATCCCAAATTATACATACATAAATTCCTTACTCAAATATTCAAATACATAGAAATATTACAAAACGCTGCTACCAAAAATGATACAGATTAAAATCCTGGTTACGTCCGGAGGGGTATAATATTTTTAGTCTATAGATTCATCTAATTTCCTCCTGTCCAATATAACTAATAACATCACCCCCTCTCCAATTTTTCTTGACAACCTGGATACCAATACGTAACTGGGGTTGAAGCCATGAAGGTTTTTAAAATGCCACAACCTTTTTTTAATTTCGGATGTGTTCCCCAATGTGTCCCTGCAGTGGTCTAATGGTGAGGTGTATACATTGTAATCCCCACGTTCAGGTAAATAGAGAACATTTTTAGTATGGCATTTTCAGATGTTTTGACATAAATGATAACATGATATTCTGAGTCGGTAACAGTAAGGCAGGATTTTTAGACATACAAGAATATCACATAATTACAATATAATAACATCCCAAATATGTTAGAAAATGCTGTGGTCACCCATACTTTTCCAAGTTTTCCTCCAACCGTCTTGTACAAAAAGGAAATAATGATTACTGTAGATTTAAAAACAGTGGTGGGCTTATTAGAATGACTCAGATTTGCCTATAATGAATTGTTTACATTATGTGCACCTCTGAGGACAATATGGGGGGTTTCCAGGGAGGATATTATGTGGATCTTTATCTTCCAAATAGAAAGTGCCAAATCTCTGGAGACAATATTTTTAAGTTTCTTATGGCCCACGTTGTAATTAAAAACCAGGGGTACCTTATCTAGAAATGTATTTCCATTGTTGCAATCTTATTAATAAGTGTATTCTGTTTTACCGCTTTCAAGTCTTCATGTGCCCCATTAATTGTTTCTACAGGGCAGTATCCCTTGGTCTTATTTCTTTGTGCACCACCCTGCTGTTCTGTGTCTTCATTTTAGTTATGTTGTGCTACAGGTATGTCCTTTGTGTTTTATTGTGTTTATGTTTAGGATTATCACAAGGATCTACAATATATGAACCAAAATGGATTTGGATCCGGCAAATTAGCCGAAACAAACAAATACTCACAATTTGGCTGCCTAATATGCCGCATATTTGGACCTTTCGGAAACATAAAATCAGAACATAAAATGTATAACATTTCAGCTACACAAAAGTGACTATCAACCCCAGAATACAAGTCGGATTCAGGAATTATTGCCGCATTCCAGACATTTTTATTCCCCTTTTTAAAGAAGGAGAAATTAAACAAAAATGTTAAAGGGACACTACCACTTACATAAGATGTTACTAGATTACCTATGCATTTAAAACAGATACATATATAAGACATATGCCACAGTTTTTTTTCTATGTTTGAATTAATTGCAAAATAAAGTAAAAATAAAATTAAGTGTCTGTCTCCAGCATCCATTTTGAGAATTTGACCCATGCAACATTCTCCAAAATCTTCCAGCAAGTCTCACTTTACATCTGTGGCCAAAGAATGTATGATGATGTCATAAAATAAACCCTGCTCTCTTATTGGCCCTTTTAATTTTTTTGTGGGAGTATCCCTTTAAGTAAAAAGAAAAGTAATTTAAAAAAAAAGCTCCCAATCTTTCCATACTGTGGGCCAATTACTTTGGGCATGAAGTTCAGAGTATATTATGTAGACTCTTTAGTTTTATGTAGGCAGGTTTTGGTGCTAGTATTTGCTGTTGTGAGGTACCTTGATGCCAGTGGCAAGCGTTCTATCTCATGGCCAACAGGTGCAGCTAAACCCTCATCATTTCTATATGAGTATCCTTGACTAGTTCTGTGTTTATGTCTGTGGTTTTATTTTATATGTCTCCTTTAGTTTTGTTAGTTATGTCCTTTTGTCTATGCCCTGTCTGTCCTTAACCTTGTTATTGTCCTTGTTTTAGTTTGGTACTTGTCTTGTCTTTGCCATAGCCCTGTCCCTGTATTGCTTTGTCCTGTAACCCTGTGCCCTGTATGTTTTGACATAAATGATAACATGATATTCTGAGTCGGTAACAGTAAGGCAGGATTATTAGACATACTAGAATATCAAATAATTACTTTACAATATAATAACATCCCAAAAATCTTAGAAAATGCTGTGGTTACCTATAATTTTCCAAGTTTTCCTCCAACCATCTCAAATGACTCAAATTTGCCTATAACGAATTAGCTGTATTATGTGCACCTCTGTGGACAATATGGGGGGTTCCAAGGAGGATATTATGTGGATCTTTGTCAACCAAAAAAAAAGTGCCAAATCTCTGGAGACACTATTTCTAAGTTTCTTATGGCCTAACAGGTGCAGCTAAAACCATCATCATTTCTATATGAGTGTCCTTGACTAGTTCTGTGTTTATGTCTGTGGTTTTGTTTTATATGTCTCCTTTAGTTTTGTTAGTTATGTCCTTTTGTCTATGCCCTGTCTGTCTTTAACCTTGTTATTGTCCTTGTTTTAGTTTGGTACTTGTCTTGTCTTTGGCATAGCCCTGTCCCTGTATTGCTTGTCCTGTAACCCTGTGCCATGTATCTTATTTTGCTTTCTTTTTGCCCTTGCTCTGTTCCAGACTGCAGCATCCTGCTCGTTATCTGCAGTGTTATCTTCCAAGTCTGCTCCAGAGTGTCTGCAAGGTATTGCCAGTCTTGTCATTTATACTGGATACAAGACCCTTCCTCAGAGCCTGGTATGTGGCCACACCAACCTGGGGGACCAAGCTCTCAGGGGAGAGTGGTAACCTTGTACCTTGTGACTCCTGAATCCCATCTCTGGGTCCTATGTCACCGGGACCCGATTGTGACACTGCTCCATGAACCTCAATATAATCTGCAACAAAATGAGACCACATAACTTAACGAACCAGTATACTTACTTTTTACTTGTATTTCTAAATAGGAGCACCAGTGAAAAGACAACTGGCCCTAGTAGGATGATTAATTGGCATATACAGTTTAACGGCACATGCCAGTTTATCCTCTGACTGGCAGCATGATACTCCCTTGGGAAGCAGCGTAGCTGAGGTTGTCATTTATAGTCTCTTTCTGCTGATGCCAATTAGCGAGGGGCTTGTACGTGTCCCCTCTGTAGGTAAACTGAGGTCTCTCACTGCACTAGCAGAGACGGACAAAGCATGACATAGGGCTTTATTCATAAAAGATTAGGAATTATCTCCAACACTCCCGATTCCTCTCTCCTGTGCTGGTACCAATTCCTAGACAGAAAAACACACTGTGGTGACCTACACTCTATTGGAAACTAACACCCTCTCTGTTAACTTGGGCCCCCAGCATGTAAGAAAAATAGATTCTAAAATAACACCTCAGCACTGAAAAACAACGCACCTAAACCAGGGTATTGAAAAATGACAACCTATTATTATAAAACAAATGGGAAAAAGATGTGTCTAATATAAGGTGACCCTATAGAAAAAAATATGTTTTGCTAGTAAATATTGCTCAACATGTAAACTTTTACCATATATTTAATAAAAATGTTATTGAAAAAATACATTTCTTGTATTTATTTAATTCATCTGCACCTAAAGGACTTCTCACTGCACCCAAAGCACTTTACACTGCACCGATGTCTTCCACTGCACTCTTATTACCATTGTACCCATTGCACTCTTATTGCCATTAAACCTACAGGACTTGTCATTGCACGCATTGAACTTTCTATTGCACTCTTATTGTCATTGAACCTACAAGACTTGCCATTGTACCCACTGAACTTTCCATTGCACTCTTATTACCATTGTACCCATTGCACTCTTATTGCCATTGAACCTACAGGACTTGTCATTGCACGCATTGAACTTTCTATTGCACTCTTATTGTCATTGAACCTACAAGACTTGCCATTGTACCCACTGAACTTTCCATTGCACTCTTATTACCATTGAACCTACAGGACTTGCCATTGCACCCATAGTGCTACGAATCAACTCGTCTGCAGGCTTATTCAGGCTTTTTCCAGTCTTTTTTTAATCCTTTCTCTCCTTCTTTTCTTGCATATTCTTTATTCATATTCCTGCCCTTCCTTGTATTCTGTCCTAAGCGGTTAGGGGGATGCCCTGTCCTGAATCCCTGTAAGGGGGCTGCCCTGTGTTTCTTTGTTTCTTCCTGTCTTGCTTTCCTCCATTTCTGGTTTTCTCATTCCATTTTTCACTGCTCCTATGTAAATGTATCCTACCTGGTTTGTTCAGTTTGCTTCAGCTCTCAATCTGGTCAGTCTCAGGTATGTTCTTTATTTTAATGTCTGTTTTCCTCACTAGCTCAGTCTTTTTTCTTTGCCATTAGACAATCAGTGTTTTTTTTGGGCCATTAATAATCACCAGTTAATCCACTATTTATTGCATCCTTTGGCCACCTATTTATTATGCTCCCCTCCCCTCTCCCCAAACATTAATTGATTTTAATACTCTTGTTTAATATTGTCAATTAAAAATTCTTCCAATCCGTAATCTTTAACTCAATGACAGTGAGGAGACACCAGGAGGGAAAAAAGAGAGAAGGAAAGAAGGCCTATATATATATGTACTGGGTCTTAAAGTGAACCTATGCATGAAGTACCCCCATCTAAAGAATTAAGAAAAACCCTCTGCAGCGGGGAGCTCAAGGAATACACCCTCTCTCATAACTCTACTAGTAACCTATCCCGTTTTTATGAATACCTATTTCATTATTTTTATCATTTTGAATTCATCCTAACAGGGGGATTTTCCTACCCAACCTCCTAGAAATGGTTAAATGTAAGTATTTGGTGAGAATTAGCTTCATTATCCTTTGCTGATTTATCTAGCCCTGAACCATCTCCCAAGAACCCTTCCATCACCTAGCAAAGTTTAATGTCATTGCCATAAATAATTGTATTTCTATTATCTTATGTCTAGGACTTACCCCATCAAGGTCTATGTGGAGCAGAGCCCTTTCCGAAGATGGAGATAGTGAAGAGCCTACAATTTCCGAATGAACTATGAAGTTCTCTCCCCAAGGGCCCTTAATCTTCCTACATGACCACCACATATGGAGAAAGGTGACTGCCTACTCCCAGCACCTCCAGTACAGGCTTGATCCTTCTTTACTAAATGAAGACATTATTTTGGGGGGCAATATGGCATCTATCATTAAAATGGAGCTCTTGGACATTCAAACAGTGCGTTACCTTCGCAATATCCATCCACGAAGTTCCCATTTTAGAATAATCAAACTGAGACCCCAAGCCAGGGGCAGAAAGGGTGGGTTCTGTAGTTATTATTTTTAGTGCTATGACTTGCCTGATTTGAGGTACCTTGATTTGGCGGCAAGCTTATCATCTAATGACCATTTGGTATAACTAAACCCTGACTATTTTCCATCTTTGATGTGTTTGTATGTGGGTTTTGTATGTCTTCTTTAAGTTCTGTTACCTTGTCCTGGTCCTGTGCCCCATCTGTCTCTACCCTGTATGTCTGTTTTTGTCTTAGTCCTGTATTTATTATTCTCATGTTTTCTGCTTTGCTCTGCTCATGTTTGTTTTAAGTTCTGCTTCTCTTTAGTGCTCTGCTTTTGCTCCAGTAGACCTGTACTCTGTCTTCTGTGCTGCCTTGTTTTAATTTTAATTAAAGGTCATCACTTTGCAAAAGGACACTGAACGACTTACATAAAGACAATGGGAAAGGTGACATAATGATAGGGCGACATTTAACTCATATTGATTAGATATGTACATATGTCACATTTCAACACTAACATATAATAACATTTCTTAACACCTCCAAATGAAGCATTGCCAACACTAACTTGGCCTGGGCACCCTATGTTGGAAGTCCAGCTGTACTGAAAGCAAAGTGCAGTCGGTGCCCCCGAAGTGTGTACCGCCAAACCTAGCATATCAACAGACAGGGTCCATAGTCCTCTCCAGGAGCCTAGCGCACGGAATTCTATTAGAAACACATACAGAAAATAAGCTGGGTGGAACTGTACCTTTAATGCAGAAACATCTCTATGTGCTTTGTATATACAATGCTTTCTCTTTAACAGCTGCAAAGGTAATATCAGGGTATAGGCACCTGTTTTCCATTACAGAAAAATGTTGTTTTCAATTCCCTGGGTAGGTACACTGCCTAAAACCCCAGTTTTATTTCAGTACAATATTTATTTATTTTATGAAATCCTATAATTACCTCCTACTAAGCACTACAATATGTATCAACGGACAGGTTTGCAAAGAAGAAAGCATGTGGCTGAGAGTTTGGAACCAGGTGAAATTTTACAGACTGTGAACCGGATTTGGGGAATTTATGGGGAAAAAATAGCAGGTAATAGCTTTAGCATTGGACTAACTACATGTAATTCAGATAAGCTCTTAAGGACAAGATTATTTGTTCTGGGGCAGAGATAAGTAGAAACATCTTGTGATAAACGTTGGCTCTATTAAGTATATTACTTAAAGGGTAGCTCCGCCTACAGCGGTCAAAAATGTTTCTTTACACAGGGAAAGAAAAAATCCAGGTAAAAATAAATATATATTAAAAAAATGTTCAAAACACATGGTGGTTGGGAGCAGTTGCCCAATATTCCAGTAATATTGTTACACTCAAAATGCCAGTAATATTTTGCTCCTCAATATTCCATTCTTTTGCCACTCAATATGCCAGTATTTAGCCAAATAATATCCCAGTATTTAGCCAAACAATATGCCATTTAATATGCCAGTATTTTGCCCATCAGTATGCCATTCTTTTGTCATTTAACATGCCAATATTTTGCCCCTCAGTATGTCATTCTTTTGCCACTCAATATGCCAGTATTCTGTCACTCAATATGCCAGTATTTAGCCACTCAGTATGCCATTCTTTTGCCATTTAATATGCCAGTATTTTGCCCCTCAATATGCCATTCTTTTGCCATTTAATATGCCAGTATTTTGCCCCTAAATATGCCATTATTTTGCCATTTAATATGCCATTCTTTTGCCATTTAATAAGCCAGTATTTTGCCACTCAATATGCCCAGTGCTGTATTTACCGCGAGGCATCCTAGGCGGATGCCTAGGGCGGCAAATTTTGGGGGGCGGCAGCGCCCCCCAGCACTGAAAAAAAAAAAAAATTAAAAAAAAAAAAAAAAAAAAAAAAACGCGGCCCTTTAAAAAAAAAAAAAAAAAAAGACCGCCCTTGCAGGCAGAGACGGAGGTGAGAGGGGATCGGAAGATCCCCCCTCACCATCGCTCTGCCTGCCAGGCTGCACGGGGAGCCGAACAGGCAGCACAGAGAAACCTCCGTGCTGCTTGTTCGGCTCCCCGTGCAGTGTGCCGACACGGAAGTGCCGACAGTCACGTGACGGGCGCGCTGACGTCATACGCGCGCCCGGTCACGTGACCTGTCGGCACAATCGCCGGGAAGCCGAACAGGCAGCATGGAGGGACCATGCTGCCTGCCTGCCAGGGAAAGGTAAGTGCTGATGGGAGACTGTGTGTGTGTGTGTGTGTGTGTGTGTGACTGAGTGTGATGGGAGTCAGAGTGTGTGTGATGGGAGACAGTGTGTGTGTGACTGAGTGTGATGGGAGTCAGAGTGTGTGACTGAGTGTGATGGGAGTCAGAGTGTGTGTGATGGGAGACAGTGTGTGTGACTGAGTGTGATGGGAGTCAGAGTGTGTGTGATGGGAGTCAGAGTGTGTGTGACTGAGTGTGATGAGAGTCAGAGTGTGTGTGATGGGAGACAGTGTGTGTGACTGAGTGTGATGGGAGTCAGAGTGTATTTGATGGGAGACAGTGTGTGTGACTGAGTGTGATGGGAGTCAGAGTGTGTGTGATGGGAGACAGTGTGTGTGACTGAGTGTGATGGGAGTCGGAGTGTGTGACTGAGTGTGATGGGAGTAGGAGTGTGTGACTGGGTGTGATGGGAGTGTGAGCTTGATGTGAGTCTGAATGATGGGGCATGTCTTAGGTGTGTAACGTGGGTGTGCAGCTTGGGTAGGGGGGTGCCCGGATTTTGTCTGCCTAGGGCAGCACAAAATCAAGATACACCACTGAATATGCCAGTGTTATGCTCATTATTTGCACCCTCCCCTCTTCCCCAGTACTTACCTCCTTGCTGCCCTGTCTTCCGGTGCTCTGCTCTGTTTAGCCGGTCCGCGGCTGTGAGGGAAGCACTCTGCGTTACACTCCAGCCTCGCGGCTTCAGTACAGTTTGTTAAAAAAAAACTGCGTGCAGAAGGGAAACGTCGGTCGCATTTATTTTTTTAACAAACTTTATTGAAGCTGCACGGCTGGAGCGCAGAACGCTTCCCTCACAGCCGAGGACCGGCTAAACAGAGGGGATTTTTTTTTCTGGCGTGACCTGGGCCCGGTGTCGCCAGTATCACCCGTCACCCCCTGATGGCGGGCCTGTGCCTATCACCCAGGGACACCACCCATAGCTCACTGATGTAAGTGGTAGGCAGATTGATGTCTGTGAGTCAGCAATCATCCATCAAACCGCACATGGAGTGCGACAGGCATCATGGGCTTAGTAGACGAGCACCTAAGTGTAGAATGGCCACCCCCCACCCCCCAAAAAAAAAAAAAAAAAAATTATAATACAAGATTTGTTTTTGCTTAACATATGTATAAATATATAATTATACACTTTACACTGACTTGGGGTTATCTTTTTACAGGCCAACCATTAAATACGAACTGCGTGCAACTTTACCAAAAACAGAGTGCTATGTGACAAATTATAGAAACCCCCTGAACTCTGTAACCCTGAGAAAGAGAAACCTATGGTTAGGGATCTTCAGGATTAAGATGGACACAGGGATTAAACAATGTTTACTAGGAGAGGATATCTTTTGACATATTAGAGCACCATGTAAATTAGAGGCCTCATTAAATGAAAAATTAAGAGTTTGTTCCCCCTTTAAATAGTTTCATCTGAGGCAAGGCAGAGAGTACTGCGCATGCATGAAGTCAAGATCAGCCACTTGTCATGCCTAGTAATCAAACTAATTAAGACATTTATTGTCATTTAACTATAGAAGAACCATAATGGGAGGGCACCTCTCTCCTCTAAATAGCTGAGTTCTGCAAACACCTCCTTTCCCTGTATTTGTATATTTTATTACATACCAATGTACATTTAGTCAGTCACCTCTTGAGAGACAGAGGAACTAGGACAAGGTATTCTGCAAGAATTTTAGAAATGGAACAGTATTAGATACACTGATCAATATAGATCACGGGGAGAATACAGCATTAAAAAAACTAACTGTTGGTAAAAAGTGTAGATGAATTGCATAGAAATGCATTAATAAAAGACTACAAATAAAGTTATACCCGATAAGTAATTGAGCCGTATTCATCCTTCTTTGCTCTGTCTCGCTCTATCTGGTGGCGGACATGTTGTTTAGAATCTTTGCTCTGTATAGCTCTCTCAGGATGCAGACATGTTGTTTATAATCTTTGCTCTGTATAGCTCTATCTGGTGGCGCACATGTTGTTTAGAATCTTTGCTCTGTATAGCTCTATCAGGGAGCGGACATGTTGTTTAGAATCTTTGCTCTGTACAGCTCTATCAGGGAGCGAACATGTTATTTAGATTCTTTGCTCTGTATAGCTCTATCAGGGGTCGGACATGTTGTTTAGAATCATTGCTCTGTATAGCTCTACCAGGGGGCGGACAAGTTGTTTAGAATCATTGCTCTGTATAGCTCTACCAGGGGGCGGATATGTTGTTTAGAATCTTTGATTTATATAGCTCTATCAGGGGGTGGACATGTTGTTTAGAATCTTTGCTCTGTATAGCTCTATCAGGGGGCAGACATGTTGTTTAGAATCTTTTCTCCATGTAGCTCTATCAGGGGGCGGAAATATTGTTTAGAATCTTTGCTCTGTATAGCTCTATCTGGTGGCGCACATGTTGTTTAGAATCTTTGCTCTGTATAGCTCTATCAGGGAGCGGACATGTTGTTTAGAATCTTTGCTCTGTGTAGCTCTATCAGGGGGTGGACATGTTGTTTAAAATCATTGCTCTGTATAGCTCTACCAGGGGGTGGACAAGTTGTTTAGAATCATTGCTCTGTATAGCTCTACCAGGGGGCAGACATGTTGTTTAGAATCTTTGCTTTGTATAGCTCTATCAGGGGATGGACATGTTGTTTAGAATCTTTGCTCTGTATAGCTCTATCAGGGGGCGGACTTGTTGTTTAGAATCTTTGCTCTGTATAGCTCTATCAGGGGGTGGACATGTTGTTTAGAATCTTTGCTCTGTATAGCTCTATCAGGGGGTGGACATGTTGTTTAGAATCTTTTGCTCTGTATAGCTCTATCAGGGGGTGGACATGTCGTTTAGAATCTTTGCTCTGTATAGCTCTATCAGGGGGTGGACATGTCGTTTAGAATCTTTGCTCTGTATCGCTCTATCAGGGGGTGGACATGTTGTTTAGAATCTTTGCTCTGTATAGCTCTATCAGGGGGTACATGTGTTTTAGAATCTTTGCTCTGTATAGTTCTATCAGGGGGCGGACATGTTGTTTAGAATCTTTGCTCTGTATAGCTCTATCAGGGGGCAGACATGTTGTTTAGAATCTTTGCTCTGTATCGCTCTATCTGGTGGCTGACATGTTGGTTGGAATCTTTGATCAGATGAAGGAAGATTCTAAACAACATGTCTGCCCCCTGAACTGATCAAAAGGCTCAATACTTAAAATTAAAATGTCTATTTGAAATGCCTACGCTTGATTATTTTCTGGTAAAAGTTGTCCTGGGCCCTGTAAAAGCAGTGATAAGTATAGCACTAAAAAAAAGAATCTAATGATAAGGAAGGATGTGTTTTTGGAGAAATTGTCCTAAGATCCCCAAGGAACATCTGACATTTTAAAACGAGTTAATAAACATCTTCTTCCACCCAGAGGGCTGACATCACGCATGTTGATACTGTGATTTTCAGCTAAACCACAAAGAACATGTTTCATAAGACATTCTTTTTAAAGATAAGACTCTGAAGTGTTTGTATAAAATATTAAACAACTGAACATCTGCTGTCACAACGTGAGCCCATCAAGTCTAGTGAACCCTAGGGGATTTAATATGGTGGAAACAGCAGATTTACCATGGGTCCTGATCTCCTAAACAATGCTTATACTAGAGAATCAAAAACAATTTAGAATTTAGCAAAATTGCAGTAAATGCAAAAATGAAGAGGAAAATGTGCTTCAAAATGTGTCTGTGGTGCCTCCAGCTTATGACATCACATTGTGACTTGACATGCAAATACCACATTTCCCATTGAAAATAAGCTCATTTGCATACCAAGTCACATGTGATGTCATAAACAGGAGACTCAACAGACATTTAAAACATATATTTCTCTAATTGTATGCATTTGCTGCAATTCTGTTAGTGAGTGCACACATATATTACAGGGGCCTGTACAGAGCAGACATATAATAATACTAGGTGAATGATAACTATACTTGCAGTGTGTGCATACATATATTACACAGGAGCCTGCACACATATAATATCAGGTGAATGATAACTATCCTTGCAATGTGTGCATACATATATTACACAGGAGCCTGTACAGAGCAGACATATAATAATACCAGGTGAATGATAACTATACTTGCAATGTGTGCATACATATATTACACAGGAGTCTGTACAGAGCAGACATATAATAATACCAGGTGAATGATAACTACACTTGCAATGTGTGCATACATATATTACACAGGAGATTGTACAGAGCACACATATAATAATACCAGGTGAATGATAACTATACTTGCAGTGTGTGAATACATATATTACACAGGAGTCTGTACAGAGCAGACATATAATAATACCAGGTGAATGATAACTATACTTGCAATGTGTGCATACATATATTACACAGGAGTCTGTACAGAGCAATCATATAATAATACCAGGTGAATGATAACTATACTAGCAATGTGTGCATACATATATTACACAGGAGTCTGTACAGAGCAGACATATAATAATACCAGGCGAATGATAACTATACTTGCAGTGTGTGCATACATATATTACACAGGAGTATGTACAGAGCACACATATAATAATACCACGTGAATGATAACTATACTTGCAGTGCGTGCATACAGATATTACACAGGAATCTTTACAGAGCAGACATATAATAATATCAGGTGAATGATAACTATGCTTGCAATGTGTGCATACATATATTACACAGGAGTCTGTATAGAGCTGACATATAATAATACCAGGTGAATGATTCAGGAGTTCATTGGCAGGAATGGAGTCACATGGCTTGGTGCGGGGTAAACGCATTCCCCTAGAAGCTTGAGTCCCAAGGTTGGATCGACCACATTCTAGGACCCTGTGGTAGCAGGTGCTTAATCCAGAATAGCCATGACTGAAGCAGAAGATACCCTGTAGACATCCTGGAGCAGACATTGGACACAACCTTGATATAAGTGCCACTCTTTGGCTGGACTTAGGAAAGGTATACATGATACGGAGAAAACACAGAAACAAAAATGACTGAATTAAACCTGAACAAAACTGCACACAGGTTGTAGCTTGACTGCCCAGACCACAATTCGAGAGCAGGATTAGCAACCATCAATACAGAAAAATAAAAACCCAAACACAAATAAATGGCAATCTAGGAATCAGGTCGGGAGTAGGGGTGTGGATCAGGACATTAGTAGTAGGAAAGGTGGAAGTCAAAGTCAAAAAGGAGTTTTTCATTGGAGGATAACAAAGCATTGCTACACAAATCTGTGCCAACAATGCAACAGTGTGGTAGGGGCAGCAGCAATGAGGACAAGCCAGAGTAGGAAAAATTATCTCTGGCAACGGACTGTAAATGCTGTCAATGCAGTTGGTGTGAAAAACAGATCCAAGAAGGTGGTGAAGAAAAGGTAAGTGCATTTAAAATATGTATAGATCACATGCAGCATGTTATATTGCTCCATAAACTGAATCCACACGCCTGTTTTATCTGTGTCAAGGAATCCTTGTTATGTACACTCACATGGAATCCTCCATACAGCAGCCGGAATTCTCCTTAGAGCAGCCGAGGGTGGCTCAGTTGGCTTTGGTGTCAGTGACCTTTGCACCATTTGTTCAAATATCATCTTTTTATCCAACTATCATAAGGCTGGATATCTGTATAAGAAATTATATTAGGGCATATATGAAGGCATGTCCATGTGAATAAAAAACACTTTACAATGTTTTTTAGCTACTATAGAGGTTTTTCGAGTTGAATTCTCCAGCTCAGATCAGGAGAATTCAAAGGTGAGAAATCTGTCTATGTAACCAGAATTTGGGAAGTGTTTAGCTGTGATTGGCGTATATGGGATAAGCGAAAATGTACATTTTTCATTTAAAAAATATCCCAATCTGAAGGCCTCCGATGCCGATTCGGAACCAAATTATATTTCGGATAGATTGGTGCATATTTAGTCAACTCTTATATCTTCCTTCCTTTACTAGGGGATTTTATATTAATCTAAGCACTTATTTTATTTTCTCTCTTTATTTTTACGGTTTCATCTCTTATATTTTATATTCTTTTTTTATTGCTGTTCATTTTCCCCCAAGAGCTTACTGTAAATCTATTTGATTTATGCATTTGGATAAAGTATATCAACTAAATTCAAGCTTTATCTTCTTGTCATAAAACATTTACATTAGGTACTTACGGACATAGTGCAGACCCATCTACTGCAATACTCTTGTGCACATAAAAAATACATATAACCTTTTCTAATTATTACCACAATTAGACCCATTTTTTTTTTAAAAAGCAGAGAATTAACTGTATTTTAAATTAAATATGCATCGGGGGCGGACATGTTGTTTAGAATCTTCAGTCACAACTTACCCAAGACTCTAAAGACCATGTCTGCCCCCTGATAGAACTGTGTGGATCAGACAGTGCTCCATAATATACTTTATTTGGATTATTTTATTAATGAATTTCGTTTAAAAAAAAATCTTCACTTTATGCAATCTTTCTTTCACATATGTTAATTTTGTTGCCAACGGTTGTCCCACAATAAATACATCTGATTAAGAGCAGATATGGGAACGTCTTAAAGATGTGTTTAATCGCACAATAATAAACCCCCCAAAAAAAGAAAGAGGTTAGCCAAGCGGCCAGAACATGAGGTGAGATTATAAAAATGTAGAAAGCATCGGCTCGGGCCCTTATTGGAAGAGTTTGGATATTTGTTGATGTAGATATTGAGTTGCTATGTGACATCAGGAAAATTTGTTCTGTTGGCCTACCATCGTGTCCAAAAGGGAAGAGATCCAGGTCATTTCCAAAGCAGGAGTCTATATAAACAGGAAATGACACCAATGTTGCGAGCCAAAAGCTAGTAGGATAGACGCAAGCTTCCGAACTCACCTTGTCAAATTGAAAGTCAGTTTGTATTTTTTATGGCACGTCGTGCGCATGCTTTTAATAGAAGTATTACAGGGGTGCCCAGCGGGGAGTTCTGCCTGGATTTGGAGGATTATTAATATCAGCCCTGGGTTACAGTAGTAGGACAGGACTGGTTATTCACTTACAAACTCATTCTGATGGCGAATATCATGGAAAACTGTGCATTTACAGCAACTCTCACCTCTAAATGCAAACCACGCCCTGCTCTGAGGGTTTGGAATGGGTTTTAGAAATGATAGAGCACACAGGTTAAATATGTTCTGACATGCCGTGATACAGTAACACGTGGCTGAGGATGGAGGTTTAAAGTGACAGTACTGCTTTAGAAAAAAAAATACTTCAAATAAATGCTACGAAGAGATTATACTGCTATGTGTGTGTGTTTTTCACTATTAGGAACGTTTGCTGAGCTAGCCACTTTTTTCATTCCCCTATTGTGTTAGCAGAATAGCAAGCAAATAAAGTGCGTAGTTGCCAACAGTCATGGATTTGCCGGGGAGTCCTGTTTTTTTGGGTTTCTGTCCTGTGTAATTCAGGTCTGAGGGTCCAGTGATGGGGTCACCCTAAAACACCCGCTACCTGCAGGCTGGAGCTGAATCACGCGGGGTCCAGTGATGGGGTCACCCTAAAACACTTGGTACCTGCAGGCTGGAGCTGAATCACGCAGGGTCCAGTGATGGGGTCACCCTAAAACACCCGGTACCTGCAGGATGGAGCTGAATCACGCAGGGTCCAGTGATGGGGTCACCCTAAAACACCCGGTACCTGCAGGCTGGAGCTGAATCTCGCAGGGTCCAGTGATGGGGTCACCCTAAAACACCCGGTACCTGCAGGCTGGAGCTGAATCACGCAGGGTCCATTGATGGGGTCACCCTAACACACCCGGTACCTCTGCAGGCTGGAGCTGAATCACGCAGGGTCCAGTTATGGGGTCACCCTAAAACACGCGGTACCTGCAGGCTGGAGCTGAACCACACAGGGTCCAGTGATGGGGTCAACCTAAAACACCCGGTACCTGCAGGATGGAGCTGAATCTCGCAGGGTCCAGTGATGGGGTCACCCTAAAACACCCGGTACCTGCAGGCTGGAGCTGAATCACGCAGGGTCCAGTGATGGGGTCACCCTAAAACACCCGGTACCTGCAGGCTGGAGCTGAATCTCGCAGGGTCCAGTGATGGGGTCACCCTAAAACACCCGCTACCTGCAGGATGGAGCTGAATCTCGCAGGGTCCAGTGATGGGGTCACCCTAAAACACCCGGTACCTGCAGGATGGAGCTGAATCTTGCAGGGTCACTCAATGTTGCCCCTTTATGACTTCCTCCTCCGCTGCATTTGGACACTCAGGATGTTAGCAGATACTATGAACAAAATTATAAACACAACACTTTTGTTTTGCCAAAATTTTGAATGAGCTGAACTCGAAGATCTAAGACTTGTTCGATGTCCACAAAAGGCCTATTTCCCCAATCTGTGTAAATCTGTGTTAGTGTTAGCACTTCTCACACGCGTGTCACATCAAGATGCTGATTAGACAGTATGATTACTGCAAAGGTGGGCCCTAGGCTGGCCACAATAACAGGCCACTCTAACATGGGCAGTTTCTGCAACATGAGGTGATGGTCGTGAATGAATGGCACAACAATGGGCCTCAGGATCTCGTCACGGTCTCTCTGTGCATTCAGAATGCCATCAAGAAAATGCACCTGTGTCCATAACATACGCCTGCCCATACCATAACCACACCGCCACCATAGGCCACTCGTTCCGCCACGTTGACATCAGCAAACTGCTCACCCATAGTTGCCAACATTTGGAAAAAAATTCTAGTGACACTTTGCAGCTCAGCTTCCAATTACTTACATTAAGATTGACCACACCTACTGTCCAAAGCTCCGCCCACTCCGCATAATTAGCACAATGTAACTCCACCTTATTGTTACAGTGTAGATTATATCACCAAGGTCCCACCAGCATTACCAGCATCCTTGGTATACAACAGATACATTCACACAAGGGTCAAGACCTGGGAAAAAAGTGTGGGAACTCATTTGTCAATGAAAAAAGTGTGGGAACTCATTTGTTATTTTGCCCACATTCATTTGTCAATGTTTGTTTTGCCCACATTCATTTGTCAGTGTTATTTTGCCCACATTCATTTGTCAGTTTTGGTTTGCCCACATTCATTTGTCAGTGTTTGTTTTGCCCACATTCATTTGTCAGTTTTGTTTTGCCCACATTCATTTGTCAGTGTTATTTTGCCCACATTCATTTGTCAGTGTTTGTTTTGCCCACATTCATTTGTCAGTGTTTGTTTTGCCCACATTCATTTGACAGTGTTATTTTGCCCACATTCATTTGTCAGTGTTATTTTGCCCACATTCATTTGTCAGTTTTATTTTGCCCACATTCATTTGTCAGTTTTATTTTGCCCACATTCTTTTGCCAGGTTTATTTTGCCCACATTCATTTGTCAGTGTTTGTTTTGCCCACATTCATTTGTCAGTGTTTGCTTTGCCCACATTCATTTGTCAGTTTTATTTTGGCCACATTCATTTGTCAGTGTTTATTTTACCCACATTCTTTTGTCAGTTTTATTTTGCCCACATTCATTTGTCAGTGTTTGTTTTGCCCACATTCATTTGCCAGTTTTATTTTGCCCACATTCATTTGTCAGTGTTATTTTGCCCACAATCATTTGTCAATGTTTATTTTACCCACATTCATTTGTCAGTGTTATTTTGCCCACATTCATTTGTCAGTGTTTATTTTACCCACATTCATTTTTCAGTGTTTATTTTGCCCACATTCATTTGTCAGTTTTATTTTGCCCACATTCATTTGTCAGTGTTATTTTGCCCACATTCATTTGTCAGTGTTATTTTGCCTACATTCATTTGTCAGTTTTAATTTGCCCACATTCATTTGTCAGTTTTATTTTGCCCACATTTATTTGTCAGTTTTATTTTGCCCACATTCATTTGCCAGTTTTATTTTGCCCACATTCATTTGTCAGTGTTATTTTGCCCACATTCATTTGTCAGTTTTATTTTGCCCACATTCATTTGTCAGTGTTATTTTGCCCACATTCATTTGTCAGTTTTATTTTGCCCACAATCATTTGTCAGTGTTTATTTTACCCACATTCATTTGTCAGTGTTATTTTGCCCACATTCATTTGACAGTTTTATTTTGCCCACATTCATTTGTCAGTGTTATTTTGCCCACATTCATTTGTCAGTTTTATTTTGCCTACATTCATTTGCCAGTTTTATTTTGCCCACATTCATTTGTCAGTGTTTGTTTTGCCCACATTCATTTGTCAGTTTTTTTTTGCCCACATTCATTTGTCAGTGTTATTCTGCCCACATTCATTTGTCAGTTTTATTTTGCCCACATTCATTTGTCAGTGTTATTTTGCCCACATTCATTTGCCAGTTTTATTTTGCCCACATTCATTTGCCAGTTTTATTTTGCCCACATTCATTTGTCAATGTTTGTTTTGCCCACATTCATTTGTCAGTGTTTGTTTTGCCCACATTCATTTGTCAGTGTTTATTTTGCCCACATTCATTCATCAGTTTTATTTTGCCCACATTCATTTGTCAGTGTTATTTTGCCCACATTCATTTGCCCGTTTTATTTTGCCCACATTCATTTGCCAGTTTTATTTTGCCCACATTCATTTGTCAATGTTTGTTTTGCCCACATTAATTTGTCAGTGTTTGTTTTGCCCACATTCATTTGTCAGTGATTATTTTGCCCACATTCATTTGTCAGTTTAATTTTGCCCACATTCATTTGTCAGTGTTTGTTTTGCCCACATTCATTTCTCAGTGTTTGTTTTGCCCACATTCATTTTTCAGTGTTTATTTTGCCCACATTCATTTGTCAGTTTTATTTTGCCCACATTCATTTGTCAGTGTTTATTTTGCCCACATTCATTTGTCAGTGTTATTTTGCCCACATTCATTTGTCAGTGTTTGTTTTGCCCACATTCATTTGTCAGTGTTATTTTGCCCACATTCATTTGTCAGTTTTATTTTGCCCACATTCATTTGTCAGTTTTATTTTGCCCACATTCATTTGCCAGTTTTATTTTGCCCACATTCATTTGTCAGTTTTATTTTGCCCACATTCATTTGTCAGTTTTATTTTGCCCACATTCATTTGCCAGTTTTATTTTGCCCACATTCATTTGTCAGTGTTATTTTGCCCACATTCATTTGTCAGTGTTTGTTTTGGCCACATTCATTTGTCAGTGATTATTTTGCCCACATTCATTTGTCAGTTTTATTTTGCCCACATTCATTTGTCAGTGTTTGTTTTGCCCACATTCATTTGTCAGTGTTTGTTTTGCCCACATTCATTTTTCAGTGTTTATTTTGCCCACATTCATTTGTCAGTTTTATTTTGCCCACATTCATTTGTCAGTGTTTATTTTGCCCACATTCATTTGTCAGTGTTATTTTGCCCACATTCATTTGTCAGTGTTTGTTTTGCCCACATTCATTTGTCAGTGTTCTTTTGCCCACATTCATTTGTCAGTTTTATTTTGCCCACATTCATTTGCCAGTTTTATTTTGCCCACATTCATTTGTCAGTGTTATTTTGCCCACATTCATTTGTCAGTTTTTTTTTGCCCACAATCATTTGTCAGTGTTTATTTTACCCACATTCATTTGTCAGTGTTTATTTTACCCACATTCATTTGTCAGTTTTATTTTGCCCACATTCATTTGTCAGTGTTATTTTGCCCACATTCATTTGTCAGTTTTATTTTTCCTACATTCATTTGTCAGTGTTTGTTTTGCCCACATTCATTTGTCAGTTTTTTTTGCCCACATTCATTTGTCAGTGTTATTTTGCCCACATTCATTTGTCAGTTTTATTTTGCCCACATTCATTTGTCAGTTTTATTTTGCCCACATTCATTTGCCAGTTTTATTTTGCCCACATTCATTTGTCAGTGTTATTTTGCCTACATTCATTTGTCAGTTTTATTTTGCCCACAATCATTTGTCAGTGTTTATTTTACCCACATTCATTTGTCAGTGTTATTTTGCCCACATTCATTTGACAGTTTTATTTTGCCCACATTCATTTGTCAGTGTTATTTTGCCCACATTCATTTGTCAGTTTTATTTTGCCTACATTCATTTGCCAGTTTTATTTTGCCCACATTCATTTGTCAGTGTTTGTTTTGCCCACATTCATTTGTCAGATTTTTTTTGCCCACATTCATTTGTCAGTGTTATTTTGCCCACATTCATTTGTCAGTTTTATTTTGCCCACATTCATTTGTTAGTGTTATTTTGCCCACATTCATTTGCCAGTTTTATTTTGCCCACATTCATTTGTCAATGTTTGTTTTGCCCACATTCATTTGCCAGTTTTATTTTGCCCACATTCATTTGTCAGTGTTATTTTGCCCACATTCATTTGTCAATGTTTGTTTTGCCCACATTCATTTGTCAGTGTTATTTTGCCCACATTCATTTGTCAGTGTTTATTTTGCCCACATTCATTTGTCAATGTTTGTTTTGCCCACATTCATTTGTCAGTGTTTATTTTGCCCACATTCATTTGTCAGTGTTATTTTGCCCACATTCATTTGTCAGTGTTTGTTTTGCCCACATTCATTTGTCAGTGTTATTTTGCCCACATTCATTTGTCAGTTTTATTTTGCCCACATTCATTTGTCAGTTTTATTTTGCCCACATTCATTTGCCAGTTTTATTTTGCCCACATTCATTTGTCAGTTTTATTTTGCCCACATTCATTTGTCAGTTTTATTTTGCCCACATTCATTTGCCAGTTTTATTTTGCCCACATTCATTTGTCAGTGTTATTTTGCCCACATTCATTTGTCAGTGTTTGTTTTGGCCACATTCATTTGTCAGTGATTATTTTGCCCACATTCATTTGTCAGTTTTATTTTGCCCACATTCATTTGTCAGTGTTTGTTTTGCCCACATTCATTTGTCAGTGTTTGTTTTGCCCACATTCATTTTTCAGTGTTTATTTTGCCCACATTCATTTGTCAGTTTTATTTTGCCCACATTCATTTGTCAGTGTTTATTTTGCCCACATTCATTTGTCAGTGTTATTTTGCCCACATTCATTTGTCAGTGTTTGTTTTGCCCACATTCATTTGTCAGTGTTCTTTTGCCCACATTCATTTGTCAGTTTTATTTTGCCCACATTCATTTGCCAGTTTTATTTTGCCCACATTCATTTGTCAGTGTTATTTTGCCCACATTCATTTGTCAGTTTTTTTTTGCCCACAATCATTTGTCAGTGTTTATTTTACCCACATTCATTTGTCAGTGTTTATTTTACCCACATTCATTTGTCAGTTTTATTTTGCCCACATTCATTTGTCAGTGTTATTTTGCCCACATTCATTTGTCAGTTTTATTTTTCCTACATTCATTTGTCAGTGTTTGTTTTGCCCACATTCATTTGTCAGTTTTTTTTGCCCACATTCATTTGTCAGTGTTATTTTGCCCACATTCATTTGTCAGTTTTATTTTGCCCACATTCATTTGTCAGTTTTATTTTGCCCACATTCATTTGCCAGTTTTATTTTGCCCACATTCATTTGTCAGTGTTATTTTGCCTACATTCATTTGTCAGTTTTATTTTGCCCACAATCATTTGTCAGTGTTTATTTTACCCACATTCATTTGTCAGTGTTATTTTGCCCACATTCATTTGACAGTTTTATTTTGCCCACATTCATTTGTCAGTGTTATTTTGCCCACATTCATTTGTCAGTTTTATTTTGCCTACATTCATTTGCCAGTTTTATTTTGCCCACATTCATTTGTCAGTGTTTGTTTTGCCCACATTCATTTGTCAGATTTTTTTTGCCCACATTCATTTGTCAGTGTTATTTTGCCCACATTCATTTGTCAGTTTTATTTTGCCCACATTCATTTGTTAGTGTTATTTTGCCCACATTCATTTGCCAGTTTTATTTTGCCCACATTCATTTGTCAATGTTTGTTTTGCCCACATTCATTTGCCAGTTTTATTTTGCCCACATTCATTTGTCAGTGTTATTTTGCCCACATTCATTTGTCAATGTTTGTTTTGCCCACATTCATTTGTCAGTGTTATTTTGCCCACATTCATTTGTCAGTGTTTATTTTGCCCACATTCATTTGTCAATGTTTGTTTTGCCCACATTCATTTCTCAGTGTTTGTTTTGCCCACATTCATTTGTCAGTGTTTATTTTGCCCACATTCATTTGTTAGTTTTATTTTGCCCACATTCATTTGTCAGTGTTATTTTGCCCACATTCATTTGCCCGTTTTATTTTAACCACATTCATTTGCCAGTTTTATTTTGCCCACATTCATTTGTCAATGTTTGTTTTGCCCACATTCATTTCTTAGTGTTTATTTTGCCCACATTCATTTGTCAGTTTTATTTTGCCCACATTCATTTGTCAGTGTTATTTTGCCCACATTCATTTGTCAGTTTTATTTTGCCCACATTCATTTGTCAGTGTTTGTTTTGCCCACATTCATTTGTCAGTGTTTATTTTGCCCACATTCATTTGTCAGTGTTTGTTTTGCCCAAATTCATTTGTCAGTTTTATTTTGCCCACATTCATTTGACAGTGTTTATTTTGCCCAAATTCATTTGTCAGTTTTGTTTTGCCTACATTTATTTGTCAGTGTTATTTTGCCCACATTCATTTGTCAGTTTTATTTTGCCCACATTCATTTGTCAGTGTTTGTTTTGCCCACATTCATTTGTCAGTTTTTTTGCCCACATTCATTTGTCAGTGTTATTTTGCCCACATTCATTTGTCAGTTTTATTTTGCCCACATTCATTTGTCAGTTTTATTTTGCCCACATTCATTTGCCAGTTTTATTTTGCCCACATTCATTTGTCAGTGTTATTTTGCCTACATTCATTTGTCAGTTTTATTTTGCCCACAATCATTTGTCAGTGTTTATTTTACCCACATTCATTTGTCAGTGTTATTTTGCCCACATTCATTTGACAGTTTCATTTTGCCCACATTCATTTGTCAGTGTTATTTTGCCCACATTCATTTGTCAGTTTTATTTTGCCTACATTCATTTGCCAGTTTTATTTTGCCCACATTAATTTGTCAGTGTTTGTTTTGCCCACATTCATTTGTCAGATTTTTTTTGCCCACATTCATTTGTCAGTGTTATTTTGCCCACATTCATTTGTCAGTTTTATTTTGCCCACATTCATTTGTTAGTGTTATTTTGCCCACATTCATTTGCCAGTTTTATTTTGCCCACATTCATTTGTCAGTGTTATTTTGCCCACATTCATTTGTCAATGTTTGTTTTGCCCACATTCATTTGCCAGTTTTATTTTGCCCACATTCATTTGTCAGTGTTATTTTGCCCACATTCATTTGTCAATGTTTGTTTTGCCCACATTCATTTGTCAGTGTTATTTTGCCCACATTCATTTGTCAGTGTTTATTTTGCCCACATTCATTTGTCAATGTTTGTTTTGCCCACATTCATTTCTCAGTGTTTATTTTGCCCACATTCATTTGTCAGTTTTATTTTGCCCACATTCATTTGTCAGTTTTATTTTGCCCACATTCATTTGTCAGTGTTATTTTGCCCACATTCATTTGTCAGTTTTATTTTGCCCACATTCATTTGTCAGTGTTATTTTGCCCACATTCATTTGTCAGTGTTATTTTGCCCACATTCATTTGTCAGTTTTATTTTGCCCACATTCATTTGTCAGTGTTATTTTGCCCACATTCATTTGTCAGTTTTATTTTGCCCACATTCATTTGTCAGTGTTATTTTGCCCACATTCATTTGTCAGTTTTATTTTGCCTACATTCATTTGCCAGTTTTATTTTGCCCACATTCATTTGTCAGATTTTTTTTGCCCACATTCATTTGTCAGTGTTATTTTGCCCACATTCATTTGTCAGTTTTATTTTGCCCACATTCATTTGTTAGTGTTATTTTGCCCACATTCATTTGCCAGTTTTATTTTGCCCACATTCATTTGTCAGTGTTATTTTGCCCACATTCATTTGTCAATGTTTGTTTTGCCCACATTCATTTGCCAGTTTTATTTTGCCCACATTCATTTGTCAGTGTTATTTTGCCCACATTCATTTGTCAATGTTTGTTTTGCCCACATTAATTTGTCAGTGTTATTTTGCCCACATTCATTTGTCAGTGTTTATGTTGCCCACATTCATTTGTCAATGTTTGTTTTGCCCACATTCATTTCTCAGTGTTTGTTTTGCCCACATTCATTTGTCAGTGTTTATTTTGCCCACATTCATTTGTTAGTTTTATTTTGCCCACATTCATTTGTCAGTGTTATTTTGCCCACATTCATTTGCCCGTTTTATTTTAACCACATTCATTTGCCAGTTTTATTTTGCCCACATTCATTTGTCAATGTTTGTTTTGCCCACATTCATTTCTCAGTGTTATTTTGCCCACATTCATTTGCCAGTTTTATTTTGCCCACATTCATTTGTCAGTTTTATTTTGCCCACATTCATTTGTCAGTGTTATTTTGCCCACATTCATTTGTCAGTTTTATTTTGCCCACATTCATTTGTCAGTGTTATTTTGCCCACATTCATTTGTCAGTGTTATTTTGCCCACATTCATTTGTCAGTTTTATTTTGCCCACATTCATTTGTCAGTGTTATTTTGCCCACATTCATTTGTCAGTGTTATTTTGCCCACATTCATTTGTCAGTTTTATTTTGCCCACATTCATTTGTCAGTTTTGTTTTGCCCACATTCATTTGTCAGTGTTATTTTACCCACATTCCTTTGTCAGTGTTTGTTTTGCCCACATTCATTTGTCAGTGTTTGTTTTGCCCACATTCATTTGTCAGTGTTATTTTGCCCACATTCATTTGTCAGTGTTATTTTGCCCACATTCATTTGTCAATGTTTGTTTTGCCCACATTCATTTGTCAGTTTTATTTTGCCCACATTCATTTGTCAGTTTTATTTTGCCCACATTCATTTGTCAGTGTTATTTTACCCACATTCCTTTGTCAGTGTTTGTTTTGCCCACATTCATTTGTCAGTGTTTATTTTGCCCACATTCATTTGTTAGTTTTATTTTGCCCACATTCATTTGTCAGTGTTATTTTGCCCACATTCATTTGCCCGTTTTATTTTGCCCACATTCATTTGCCAGTTTTATTTTGCCCACATTCATTTGTCAGTTTTATTTTGCCCACATTCATTTGTCAGTGTTATTTTGCCCACATTCATTTGTCAGTTTTATTTTGCCCACATTCATTTGTCAGTGTTATTTTGCCCACATTCATTTGTCAGTGTTATTTTGCCCACATTCATTTGTCAGTTTTATTTTGCCCACATTCATTTGTCAGTGTTATTTTGCCCACATTCATTTGTCAGTGTTATTTTGCCCACATTCATTTGTCAGTTTTATTTTGCCCACATTCATTTGTCAGTTTTGTTTTGCCCACATTCATTTGTCAGTGTTATTTTACCCACATTCCTTTGTCAGTGTTTGTTTTGCCCACATTCATTTGTCAGTGTTTGTTTTGCCCACATTCATTTGTCAGTGTTATTTTGCCCACATTCATTTGTCAGTGTTATTTTGCCCACATTCATTTGTCAATGTTTGTTTTGCCCACATTCATTTGTCAGTTTTATTTTGCCCACATTCATTTGTCAGTTTTATTTTGCCCACATTCATTTGTCAGTGTTATTTTA
The DNA here is from genome assembly GCA_036172795.1 of Pelodytes ibericus. Classification (NCBI taxonomy): domain Eukaryota; kingdom Metazoa; phylum Chordata; class Amphibia; order Anura; family Pelodytidae; genus Pelodytes; species Pelodytes ibericus. The sequence continues at coordinate 9,509,695 of CM069862.1, read as the reverse complement.
CCCACATTCCTTTGTCAGTGTTTGTTTTGCCCACATTCATTTGTCAGTGTTTATTTTGCCCACATTCATTTGTTAGTTTTATTTTGCCCACATTCATTTGTCAGTGTTATTTTGCCCACATTCATTTGCCCGTTTTATTTTGCCCACATTCATTTGTCAGTGTTATTTTGCCCACATTCATTTGTCAGTTTTATTTTGCCCACATTCATTTGTCAGTGTTATTTTGCCCACATTCATTTGTCAGTGTTATTTTGCCCACATTCATTTGTCAGTTTTATTTTGCCCACATTCATTTGTCAGTGTTATTTTGCCCACATTCATTTGTCAGTGTTATTTTGCCCACATTCATTTGTCAGTGTTTGTTTTGCCCACATTCATTTGCCACTGGTATTTTGCCCATAATGTCATCCTCCACCCCAGCTTCCCCAGTACTCACCTCCGCTGTCATATCCGACTGAAGAAGATATAAAAAAAAAAAAAAGATTTAAAAATAAAAGTTGATGCTGTGAGCTTAGCTCTCACAGCCGCGGTGACGTCACGTGACCCGCTGCGATCGCGAGACAGCCCAGTTTCCCGGGACTGTCCCGCGATCGCAATAGGCGATGGGACACTACATCACGGCTGCAGCCGCTTCACCGCTGTCACTTCACCACACGACAGCTCGTCGCGGGAGATTTTATCGCTGGACATTTCATCTCTAAAGGTAAGTTTATTTTAGTATTGGGGTTAAGGGTGGTTAGAATTAGGGTTTAGGGGGTTAGAATTAGTTTTTAGTGTTCGGGGGTTAGTATTAGGGTTTAGGGGGTTAGTATTAGGGTTTAGGGGGTGAGTATTAGGGTTCGGGGGTTAATTTTAGTATTGGGGTTTTGGGGTTAATTTTAGTATTAGGGTTTGGGGGAGGGCACTTGGGTGGGGGAATAATTTATTAGGGGGGGTTATTTTCTTTTTACTTGTACATTTGTAAGAGCTGACAGTTCAGCGCTGAACTGTCAGCTCTTACATAGCCGAGTCCGCGACGAAGCGGCCGCGTTATACTTCATTGCTGACAGTTCAACGTTCTAACTGCCGCGCTGAACTGTCAGCGATGAAGTAATCATACTGTCTAATCAGCATCTTGATGTGACACGCGTGTGAGAAGTGCTAACACTAACACAGATTTACACAGATTGGGGAAATAGGCCTTTTGTGGACATAGAAAAAGTCTTAGATCTTCGCGTTCAGCTCATGAAAAATAGGGGCAAAAACAAAAGTGTTGTGTTTATAAATGTATCTGTAGCATCGTCATATGGAAAGGTGCGATTAGCATATCAAGCCACAGGGTGATGTCATAAAACGGGGACACCACAAACACCATTTCATAACCCACAATTTGGGGGGTAAAAGCTGGGCAGTATGTAATTTAAAACATATCTTTGTCACCCATTTGCTGGTAATTGTGCTAACTCAACGTACAGATCATGTTTAGGTGACAGACCCCCTCATTTACTTATAATTCTGCTCGCACAATGGGGCAGATGTATAAACGTGACGCACACGGACGCAAATACGCTACCTGCGCCAGCACCGAACTACTACTGACAATGGTGCTTACCCCCATACCTCCCAGGATATATAGTGTTCACAATATAAACAGTATTTAGGCGATACAGAACTTTCAAGCATGGTTAATGTGTCCCCAGTGTCAGTGGATGCCATTTAAAAATGTGCTAAAAGTGGAGCAGTTGTCATGGAAACCAATGGATTAGTTACTGAAGTGACTTGTATAAGAACCCCCCCAATGGATCACATGAGAAGTTCCTTCCTCCTTTGGCTGTAATACAGGGTTGTACCACACAGAGCAAGTCTGGGGGGTATCCATGCCCCCCATCTGTACACCTCTCATACCCCGCCCCTTTATATTTAGCGCTCTTTTGTTGCCCCGCCCATTCAGCGGATCAGGCCGTTGCGCGGTGCATGCTGGGTAGTATCCCTTGGTAACAGGTTACTAGAGAGGGCTGAGCAGCGGGCCGCGCGGTGCCTGACGGGTAGTTGTGCCTAGCGACAGTTGCTAGGGACGGCAGCGTGAGAACATGGTGAAACAAACCATCCAGATCTTCGCCCGAGTCCGACCCAGCAAGCGGCCGGCGGGGGTGAGACCAGGCGGGGGGTACAGGGAGTGTGGGTCTGATCGTGGAGGGGGAGAGAGGAGGTTTGACTTCGAGGGAGTCTGAAAATGGCGCAGTCACCATGGCAACCAGCCCTATGCGCCGGAATAAAAACCTCAATCACCCAACCACTCCCATGATCCTCGGACAGTCATGTAACTCCCTGGCAGATTGGTGGGGATTTATTTAAAAAAAAAAAAACTTTCTACTTAATGAAGGTTTTTTTTTTTAAAATATTAAAGAAAAACTAATGAATGATGAATGTCAGAGGTTTATAACAGAGGCATTACCTATACTGTGACTATAGAGCATGAAAAACTGTGTATTGTGTCAGCAGAATTACAGCAAATGCCTAAATCAGGGAAAAAAGTGTGTTTTAGAAGTGTCTGGCGTCTCCTGCTTATGACATCATCTTGTGTCGTGATATGCAAATGTACATATTTTGGATGGGATTTATATAATTTACATATAAGCCACAAGATGATGTCGTAAGCCGGAGCCAACGCAGATATCATTTGAGACATATGTTTCTCTTATTTTAGGCATTTACTTGCAATCCTGGTAATAGAACGTATATATTCTTTTTATTCTAACTCTCTATGTTCACAGTATGAGTAATGTTTACATTGACAGTCCCTTTAAGGAACAAAATAAAATGCCGGATCTGTTTCTTTAGCTCCCTTTTATATGATGAAACCGTTATATGCAGTCATGCTACATGGAACAGCATCTTATAAAGGACAAAATGTAATTATGTTTAATGGAACTGTTTCATCAAGTGCCAATATTTTAAATAGAGATGTCTTAATGAAAGAATGTATATAAAGTACCTTATTGAGCCCTCTCTGCGCTGTAGTGCTGTTAGGGGGCAGACATGTTTAGAATCTTGGGTCACACGGGGCGGATCATCTTTAATCTGTCTTAAGATGTTTGCCTTGAAGGAAGCAAGGGTTATACAAAACATGTCCCAGGACATTTAAGTAAACCCGACGTGTATCTTAATAGATACACGTGAGTTTACTAATTGCTGTGTCTCACATTCGAGACACAGCAGTTCCTGGTTGTCGGGTGCTGACAAATGTCACCGACCAGACCAGACAGCTGCCTGCGTCCTATGAAAACATGGCAGCTGTCGGTCAGTGGATGAATTGGCGTGTACTATCAAAAGTACCTAGAAGGTCATCCTCATAATAGGGACAACTAACTTTTCACTTGTGCTTCTACATAGTTGCCAACATCAGCCATGTTTCCAGGGACACATATTTGTTCCACATGCTGCAGAAAGAGCATGCAAAGTGCAGTATGTAGGATGGATATACGCACAGACACAATCCAATTAATTAATCATGGTAGGTCCTAAGAAATCTCCACCCTGATTAATTTATTGGATTGTGTCTGTGCGTATATACAACCTATATACTGTTGAGCTGAACTTTGCATGCTCTTTTCTGCAGCATGTAGAACAAATATGTCCCTGGAAACATGGCCGATGTTGGCAACTATGCTTCTATATTAGAAGCACAAGTGTAAAAAAACATTTAGTGTCCCTTTAAAACATTTCTATTTAAATTGCCTGCACTTGTTGCAGTCTTTCAATTAAATAGAATTTACATTTATGCCGCCAGTTGTCCTTTAAGTATGACCAGCTCTGCTGTCATAACAATCTCATCTTTAAATATTGAGACTGAGAGTCTGGCCCAGTCACTGACATAATGACAAATCTCTGTATATACGTGGCCTGACCGCTTCCTGAACTACAGGGGGATTTGCTCTATTTGGAATAAGTTTCTTTAGTTTATCCTTTATATGTATCCAAACACCTGCTCCTGGCATTATAATCGAACTAACCATTTCTTTCTAGATTTTCTTGTGCGTACAGGGATTTAGTTAAGACTGGTGTTCTGTCTTTAGTGAGAGCTTGTGTGTGTGTGTTGAATAGTTACATGGTATCTGCTATATGGTGAGCACATAGGTGTGATGTACTCTCTATTTCTTCTCTGTTAAAAACTATGGATTTAATTGTATGGCCTTGTGTTTAGAGTTTACAAATTTGCCCATTCTTTACTGGTCACATATAACTTTTGCATGCTTTCTTACTGTGTGTAGAAGTCACATGTGGCCAGATGGACATCAATTAACAGTGTGGTTCTGTGGGATCTACTCAATTAGTTAATTGATTTCTTTTTGGTCACTTTTGACTTCTACACAGTACAAGACCGTATGGAACGTGGCCGGTAGAAGGTGGAAACTATACTTATGTCGGAGGAGTTTTTGCGTGGATAGTGATCGAGGACTTCACCCAAACATTTTATCAACTGTGAATATAGAGCATAAAACACAATCTATACATAGTTTTGCCAACATTGCAAGCAAATGCATAAAACAAGAGAAATATGTTTTACATGTGTCTGTGGAGTCTCCTGTTTATGACATCACCTGTTGCTGATATGCAAATGAACTGCTTTTCAAAGGGAAATGCGTAATTTGCATATAAAGCCACAGGTGTTGTCATAAACAGCAGACAACACAGGCATATGGGGGTCGGGGTGGTAATGTATAACGGTGATTACACTTTTTTATAATTCCCGACACTTTGCAATGAGGAAGAGAGGAAAGTCCGTCAAACTGAGTTTCGCAAAGGTTCCCCGACACAAGTCAGGCGCTTTTCAGCCCCTGATATTTTTATACATAAGCTGCGCAGGCGCAACGAGCACCGACACAATCTAAATCTATGCATTCGGCGTCCAGTCTGCTTTATACATTGCCACAACCTGCGTGTGCACCGTGTTTATACATGCCCCACATGGTCTCTTATTGTATACATTTGCATACCTCACAACATTTGCCCCTTTCACATCGGGACACAGGGGGCAGAGCTATGGAGGTAGTGTGTCTGTGCTACCATGGATGCGCAGCAGCACTGTCACTCAAGCTCTGCTGACCTTGTACGGAATCCCAGACACCAGAGAATATGATCCTGAATCCTGCAGATCTCTACCTCTGTCCTGCTTTTGGACTGTCTGGCACAAAGCGGGACAGTTAGGGGAAATATGCATTTGCATGCAAATCTGCTAACCTAATGTGATGCTCTATATTCGCAGGTTAAGTAGTATTTAGGTTGACGGAGTTCCTTTAATACTATGTGCTGAAATATGGGAAAGTCGTGACAATTCCTAAACTATAAGCCTTACTTCCGGCTCACAACCCTTTGGATTGTTTTTCCATAGAGGTCTATGGCAAAAAACACTGTCCTGGCTCCTGAATTGCTCAAGCCCTATGATCACCAGTCAGTGTGGTTTAATAAAAGAACAGTGACGCAGTCACACCACACAAAAACAAAAGGTTTAGATTTTAGAAACGACTTTTCTCAATTAGATTATGTGTAAAGGAGTCATTATCAGACTAGAGCAATTTATAGAAACCACTGTGGTACTCTGCAGCGGTGGCCAATATAGTAAAAAACAAAAAGCTAGCATTTAGTAATTATAAGAAAAAAACTGTAAGCGAGGAAGATAGATCTATAAGAGTAGGCAGAAAGAGGCCAAGCAAGCTATAAGAGCTTCCAAAGCACACACAGAAGAGAATATAGCCCAGTCAGTGAAAATGGAGGATAAATTTTTTTTTAAGATACATAAATAAGAAAAGGAAAGTAAAACAAGGATTAGTTAGATTAAAAACAAAAGGATGCTATGTAGAAGAGGATAAAGGCCTAGCAGACTGCCTTAATGAATATTTGTATTCAATTTTTACAAATGAAAAAGAAAGTAATGGAACTCATTTAGGGAAAAAGACTAATGAGTTTTTTAAATGCATCTAAGTTTACAGAGGAAGATTTTTTACTTCAGCTATCTAAAGTAAACACAAATAAGTCAATTGGCCCTGATGGGATACATCCAAAGTTATTGAAAGAACTTAGTGGTGTACTAGCACATCCGCTAACAGATTTATTTAACCAATCATTGTTAACGGGAGTAGTCCCAGAAGATTAGCAAATGTTGTGCCCATTCACAAGAAAGGTAGTAGGGAGGAGGGTAACTATAGACCAGTAAGTCTTACTTCAGTAGTGGGGAAAATAATGGAAACCTTGTTAAAGAATAGGATTGTTGAACATCTAAATTTGCATGGATTTCAAGATCAGAGACAACATGGGTTTACTTCAGGGAGATCATGCCAAACTAATCTTATTGATTTTTTTGATTGGGTGACTAAAATAATAGATCAGGGTGGTGCAGTAGACATTGCTTACCTAGATTTCAGTAAGGCTTTTGACACTGTCGCACATAGAAGGCTTATCAATAAACTGAAATCTTTGAGTTTGGATTTCAATATTGTTGAATGGATTAGACAATGGCTGAGTGACAGGCAACAGAGGGTTGTAGTCAATGGGGTATATTCGATGCAAGGTCTTGTTACTAGTGGGGTACCTCAGGGATCTGTACTTGGACCCATTCTCTTTAATATTTTTATTAGCGATATTGCAGAAGGTCTTGTTGGCAAAGTATGTCTTTTTGCTGATGATACAAAGATTTGCAGCAGGGTTGATGTTCATGGAGGGATAAGACAAATGGCAAATGATTTAGCTAAACTAGAAAAAAATAGAGGAAATGAAATCCTAAACGTGTTGTTTTCTGGTGATATCTAGTTATGTACAGACTGTTATTGCTGTGGTTGCTAATCTCTATATATTTGTGGTATAATGAAGTTATGGTATAGATGCCCCTTTAATACATATGACGTCTTTGTTTGGTCTACCCTATGAGGGTGGATGGTGGAATTGTACCATAATGTGATGTTTATCCTTCCAGATATATTCCATTAACAATGAAGAAATCAGCGCTTCCTCCTTAGAGATCATTGTCCCACGTGACCTTGCAGATGGATTTGTAAATAACAAGAGAGAAAGTTACAAGTTTAGGTGAGTTCTTTTTTTTCTGTCCAACCTCCCCACCCGTTTATATATATATGTGTGTGTGTGTGTATATGTTTTGCATTTAAGATAATGCCAAAAAGCCTTCCTAGCTATAAGTTAGGGAACTGGGGACTAATAAAAGTATTTACGAAATTGGCTGGACTAGATGGGCCGAATGGTTCTTATCTGCCGACACATTCTATGTTTACTTAACCCCTATTTTATACTATTATGTTTAGTCAAAACACTATATAGCATTAACATATATTATTACAAAAGGAATAGCTGCTTTATTTGTAACTTGTTCTGTAGCTACATCAGCTATTGTCAGCTACAAAATCAAGATGGCGCCCCCCCCCCCCACTTACCTTTTTTTTAAAACTGTGTAAATTAATATGAGAACACTTATTTTTACAGTTCTAATAATATTTGGAGACACAACACATTGCTGTATATATTTAGTTTGTGTGATTTTTATTTTATTGGCTGGGAGGATATTTGGTGGGTTTTGGATGAATGCTATTTTGTGTGCCCCATGAGTTATGTCCCCCCCAGTATACAGATTAACTGTGTAACCCAGTGGCCTTAAGTTTTCATTTGACTTGTGAACCAAGTAATTGACAAAATGGCCGCCACTCTGGAAACATGTTTCATTTCCTCGGTTTGTTTTGTCAGACAATGTGCAAATCCAGCAGTCAGCCAAATGCACCTGGCTGGCAGTGTGCTCCGCCTCCCCGAGTATGGTATGAATATAAACTATGAAGTGAAACACATTTTTACTGCCCAGAACTAATCTCCCCCATCAATTTGTTCCCAATCACGGCCCAGACCAGGTTCTGAACACACAGGGCAGACATTGTTTGATATTGTATAAATGCATGAGGTAAGGGATGGCCAATTATGTCTTACAAAAACAAGATTGTGCGTATGAATCGAGCACTGTTTTACCAAAGCAGGCGATAATAGCACTTAATTATTGGACATTTTGCAGATTTCAAGAAACGTTCAACCAAGAAGCAAAACAAGAGTCTGTATTTGAGCGCATTGCTAAGCCGGTTGCAGAAAGGTATGTTTTAATTGCAGCCGTCTATATATTACTCCATAAATAATTCCACCTTTCAGCTGCAGCGCAGCAAAACTGAGTTTTACGACGAGATCACGTGCGTTGGATTTTATTTAACTCCCTATTCAATGAAGTGTGACCCTTGGTTTTAGTTTGCCTTTAAAAAAAAATATGGATGCAAAAATTGAAAGGACAACGATCTGCAAAAAAGTAATTCTGTTTAATTGAAAGATTGCATGAAGTGTAGGCATTTTAATGAAACATTACAAACAAAAGTACCTTATTGAACCAACTTTGCTCTGTGTAGCATGATTGGGGGCGGACATCTTGGGTTAAATGAGCGGAGATCATCAGGTAACGATATGCCTGCCTCCTGATAGCGGTATGCAGAGCAAAGAAAACTCAGGTGCTTTGTATTATTCCATTAACACATTTCTATTTAACATGACATTCACTGGATGCAATCTTTCAATTTGAAAATGTGTTTTGTTGACAGTTGTACATTAACCCCTTAACGACAGATGACGTGCCAGGCACGTCACGGCAAATCGAGGACTTGCCGACAGCTGACGTGCCTGGCACGTCATGCACTAAACTGAGTAAAGAAAGCGACCAGCGGTCGCTTTCTTTACTCTAACGGTGTTGCTACAATGCCTCTAGGTAGAGGCATTGTGCAACACCCCCCAAAAGTGCAGGGGCGCGCTACGATCACTCCACGGAGTGATCGTAGCAGCCATTTAAAAATGGCTGCGCCGGCTGCACACATGTGCTTAGAAAGCGAACGATCGTTCGCTTTCTAAGCATCTCCGGTGTTGTTAAAGTGCCTCGCCAGCGAGGCACTTAACAACACCGTTCTGCTCCCCAGAGCCGATGGTGGTCGCTCTCCTGAGCGACCCCATCGGCTCAGTAGAAGGGAACGCTGCCTATACAGGCAGCGCTTCCCTTCTAATGGCAAGAGCATCGGAAGTGAAAGTATTTCACTTCCGATGCTCTAGGGGGAGCCAATCGATGCCGGCACAACAGATCTATGTGATCTGTGTGCAGGCATGTATGATAAGTGCTCTGATGAGCACTTATCATACTGTCAAAGGCAATATTAGCAAATATTGCCTTTGACAAGTATTGATCTGCCTCCCTCACCTTACTAGTTATAGTAAGGGAGAGAGACAGATCAGATAAAGTAAAAAAATAAAATAAAATAATAAAACAAATATTTAATAAAATTTTAAACACCAAGGGCTTTTATAAAAGCCATTTAACCCCTTCCCTGCCATTGATCGCTGTGTACGCAGTGATCATACACAGCAGCACATTTTTTGCTGTCTGTGCATTTTTTAGGGGTTAATTTTTTTTACTGTAATTCATTACAGTATAAAAAAAAGCTCTTTTAAGAGAGATTAACCCCTTTCTTGCTGTAGATCACTGCCTAAGCAGAGATCTGACGCAAATGCAGCAATCTTGCTGCAGAAGCATTTTTAATTTTTTTAAAACTTTTTTATTACACCCGTCACGTGTTAATTATACCCGCTAGGGGACTACGTTTAACGTAATTTTTTTTTTTAAATAAGAGCTATTAACCCCTTCCTTGCCGTATATCACTTCCTAAGCAGCACATATGGTCACTGCCTAAGCAGTGCATATGGTCACTGCCTAAGCAGCGCATATGGAGCAATCTAGTCGCAGAAGGATTTTTTTTTTGCTATCAGCATTTTTTTTGTCAGACTCGCTAGGGGTTAATTATACCCACTAGGGGATTACGTGTATTCCTTTTGAAGCTGTCTGAACACGTGTATAGCGATCAGTAACAGCCGATCAGTGGCAAAGGTGGTTTGGTGATTTCTCAGATGAGCATCACCATTCGTCTGGTTCGATCAATATTGGTAAATATTGTTCTGACCCATATGGATCTGCCTCCCTCTCCTCACTTGAGTTTTAGTGAGGGAAAGAGACAGATCTGTATAACATAATTTTTTAATTGTAATAAATTAAATAAAATGTTAAAAAAAATTGTGAGTCCCAAGGGCTTTTATAAAAGCCATACCCTTTGTATAGTGTAGTGTATTAACCCCTTCCCTGCCACTGATCACTGCACAGCAGAAATTTTTTTCTTGTCTGTGCATTTTTAGGGGTTAATTTTTTTGTACAGTACTACAAAGGCTCTTATAAGAGCTATTAACCCCTTCCTTGCTCTACATGTTCAAATTCCAAGTTTGAAAATCAAAAAGCGCACCTCTCAAATGTAGCCTTTCAACACCCAACAAAGCTGACAAAGCTATGCATGGGTGGTATCCCTGTGCTCGGGAGATGTTGCTGAACATATATTGTGGTATTGTTTGTCAGTGACACATACCGAAATATGTGAATTTGTGTCTAAAGTACAATGTATGTGGGAAAAAATACACAATAAAATGACTACCACAAACTTTGACAAAGGCTGGTGGTAGAATTGGTGCATGGAAAGTGTTAAAATAACACCATTTAAAATAGCCTAGGGTGTCTACTTTTACAAAATATATACTTTTTGGGGTAAAATACACTGTCCTACTTTAAAAAAAAGTCCCAAATGAAAGATGGGCTCAGGCTGGCTACACGTCAATATTCCAAGTTGAAAATGCGCACCTTCACAATGTGGCCCTTTTAGCCCCCAAACAACCCAACAAACCTATGCATGGGTGGTATCCCTGTACTCAAGAGATGTTGCTGAACACTTATTGGGGTGTTATTTGGCAGTGACACATACCAAAATCTGTAAATTCATGTCTGAAGTACAAGGTTTGTGAAAAAAAAACACAAAAAAATGACTACCACAAACTTTGACAAAGGCTGGTGGTAGAATTAGTGCATGGAAAGTGTAAAAATACCACCATTTGAGATAGCCTAGGGTGTCTACTTTAAAAAAATATATGGGTTGATGTGGTAAAATACACTGGCTGGTTTCAAATATGTCCCAAATGGGACATGGGTGCAGGCTGTCTGCATGTCAAAATTTCAAATTGGAAAACCAAAAACTTCACCTCCCAAATTTGGCCTTTTACCCCCCAAACAATCCAACAAACCTATGCATGGGGGGTATCCCTGTACTCAAGAGATGTTTCTGAACACTTATTGGGGTGTTATTTGGCAGTGACACATACCAAAATCTGTAAATTTATGTCTGAAGTACAAGGTTTGTGAAAAAAAAACACAAAAAAATTACTACCACAAACTTTGACAAAGGCTGGTGGTAGAAATAGTGCATGGAAAGTGTTAAAATACCACCATTTGAGATAGCCTAGGGTGTCTACTTTTAAAAAATATATGGGTTGATGGGGTAAAATACACTGGCTGGTTTCAAATATGTCCCAAATGGGACATGGGTGCAGGCTGTCTGCATGTAAAAATTTCAAGTTGGAAAACAAAAAACTGCACCTCACAAATTTGGCATTTTAGCCCCCAAACAACCCAACAAACCTATGCATGGGTGGTATCCCTGTACTCAGGAGAAATAGTAGAATCTATTTAGCATGTTTTTTCGTTCGCTATTGTCGATGAGGAGAAGTTGTTTCAAATAAAAACAAAGAAATTTGTGTATTTTTTTTTTTTTTACCATATTTTATTATTTTTTTTTAATAATATGATAAGATATGATCAAAAATATGGCATCCATAGAAAGCCCTTTTTGTCCCGATAAAAACAATATATAATATGTGTGGGTACAGCAAATGACGAAGAAGAAAATTACTGCTAAACACAAACAGCACAGAAATGTTAAAATAGCCATTGTCCAGAAAGGACAAAAATGTTTCAAAGGCTCTGTCCTTAAGGGGTTAATAAAATTTGAATACATAAAAATGTATTATTTTTTTAAATTGGTTATTATAACGTCTGTTTAATTGAAAACAAGCATAGACATTTGAAATAGAAATGTTTTATGAAAGAATACAAGTAGTGTCTTATTGAGACCTCTGTTTGCTGGGCTCTGTGAACAACTCTGCAAATGTTTATATTTGGAGTTTCACTGAATTATGAAACTGATCTTATAATATATGAACCATTTGTTTCAGACAGAGCTGTTGTATGTTTGTTACAAAGAAAAAAGCTGCTTTGCAAGTGTTATTTAGCCCCATAGTTGCCAACAGTCCTGAATTTGACAGGATAGTCCCTTTTTTGGGTCCTGTCATTATGCACACTACTTGGCACTATGCACAGGCGGTGCATTTAATTTGTGCAGTGGTATCTTTTCCGAGAACGTAATCTCCCGGGGTCACGGAACTTTGTGTGATGTCATGCATCATCACGTGACTTTGCCCCCTTTGTCCTGGGAGCCACCTGCAGAAAGTTTGTAAGTAAATAGTGTTTGAGTAGACTATGATCTAACAGAAATGTGGCAGCCTTCTTGCCTGACTTCTAGCACTGCATCCTGACTCAGTAAGTAGCATTTGAGTCATTGACATCTGTTCAAAAACTCTGCAAAATGGCCATAAATTAGGACCTTCGGGCGGTGTTATACCCGAAATGTAGGACACTGCCCTCACATATTAACTAGTGGCTCTGCCCCTATGGTGACCTACTCACAGGTCAGAGAGGATGGCAGCCATGTTAAGTTAATCAGTGTGGCGCAGTAATACAGCAGAGGATGTACACTCCTGTATCGATGATAATAAAGCTGATTATTCTGTAAATGTTCAGCAGTAAAGCAAGGTTGTATGTAACTACTGGCCTCCTATCTGAAGTAGACAGGACTATAACATACGAGTTGGCCAACACATCTCTGTGACTCATTGCCATCTGTTGAAAACCTCTGCAGAATGGAAGCCATAAATGAAGAGCTTGCTCTTGTTTTCTAATGAGACGTTTAAACACATGTAATATGAAGTTCTTGAAGGTTTCTTCTACCATTTTATGTAAAAAGGCGTAAACTTGTATTGTATGAAAGGAAATCATGGAAGTTCGCTTTGAAGTACCGTATTTATCGGCGTATAACACGCGCCGGCGTATAACACGCACCTCATTTTAAGAAAGAAATTTCAGGAAAAAAAACTTAAATTTCAAATAAAGAACTTTGAAGGCCAATATGCCATTTAATATGCCAGATATTGCCCCCAATATGCCATTTAATATGCCAGATATTGCCCCCAATATGCCATTTAAAATGCCATGATATTGCCCCCAATATGCCACGTAGCTTCAGAGCACCGGGGGACAGAGCAGGAACGAGGTAAGTTTTAGATTTTTTTTTTTTTTTTCCGGCGTATAACACGCACATACCATTGTCCCCCTATTTTCAGGGAGAAAAAGTGCGTGTTATACGCTGATAAATACGGTATGTGATTTCTGCTAATTTACTATTGTGAGATCCTGTTTAGTATCTTTTAAATGTGTCTTTTTATTTTTTAATTTAGAGTAACATATAAATGTCCTCTATGTATTGCTCGTGACTATAGTTTGATAGATTTTTGTGAAATCATTTTATATACAATCCAGGGGAGAGGGTCACGTTCAAAAGTATAAAATGTATCTGAGGATTTATTAATCAGCGGCGCCAGATCAAAACCCCTAATTAGTGCGCAGTATGTAAGGGAAATATTCAGTATTTCATTTTAATAGTGTGTCCGATCTTACGTTGATAGAGAAATGAGACCGGTGGAAAGATCAAAGCTCCATTCATTTAAGATGTAATCGAATGTCTGACAGCATCAGAATGAATGAGCAAGTGCTCAGTGATCCACCAACTGGCCCCGATCTGCCAGTGACTTCAGTGTGTTCATATAAACACTGCTCAACACGTAGAGTAACTGCGGACTGGGGTACGTGACCAAGCTGATGGTCACGGGTTGGGATTGGGAGATGGCCAACTCCTGGACTGTGCATTGTGTAGTGAGGGTTAAAAGCTGAAGCCAGTTACGTTTCTCCAAATCTTCCTCAACTAAACATTGTTTAAACTGTGAATGTATAATCTGCACATTGTGCTAACAGAATAGCAGCACAGGTACCAGATACGTGCTTTAGTGGTCTGCTGTTTATGACAGCACCATATGGGCTTGGTATGCAAATGAGCTATTTTGCAATGGGAAATGTCTTTTACGGAGCCAGTTGCAATGCTTACTTGACATTATTCGTTTTTATTTTTCCTCTGTATTCTTTGTAGATAGCGCAGACCCCTGACATTTTGTGTTCTACTTCATGACCCAGATTCCCTTCAGTATACATATTGAAGCTTCTTTACATGGGCTATATAAAGTGTACTCAGTCTGTACAAATCATGGGCTATATAAAGTGTACTCAGTCTGTACAAATCATGGGCTAGATAAAGTGTACTCAATCTGTACAAATCATGGGCTAGATAAAGTGTACTCAGTCTGTACAAATCATGGGCTAGATAAAGTGTACTCAATCTGTACAAATCATGGGCTAGATAAAGTGTACTCAATCTGTACAAATCATGGGCTAGATAAAGTGTACTCAGTCTGTACAAATCATGGGCTATATAAAGTGTACTCAGTCTGTACAAATCATGGGCTAGATAAAGTGTACTCAATCTGTACAAATCATGGGCTAGATAAAGTGTACTCAGTCTGTACAAATCATGGGCTAGATAAAGTGTACTCAGTGTGTACAAATCATGGGCTATATAAAGTGTACTCAGTCTGTACAAATCATGGGCTATATAAAGTGTACTCAGTCTGTACAAATCATGGGCTATATAAAGTGTACTCAGTCTGTACAAATCATGGGCTATATAAAGTGTACTCAGTCTGTACAAATCATGGGCTATATAAAGTGTACTCAATCTGTACAAATCATGGGCTATATAAAGTGTACTCAGTCTGTACAAATCATGGGCTATTTAAAGTGTACTCAGTGTGTACAAATCATGGGCTAGATAAAGTGTACTCAATCTGTACAAATCATGGGCTATATAAAGTGTACTCAGTCTGTACAAATCATGGGCTATATAAAGTGTACTCAGTGTGTACAAATCATGGGCTATATAAAGTGTACTCAGTCTGTACAAATCATGGGCTATATAAAGTGTACTCAGTCTGTACAAATCATGGGCTAGATAAAGTGTACTCAGTCTGTACAAATCATGGGCTATATAAAGTGTACTCCAGTCTGTACAAATCATGGGCTATATAAAGTGTACTCAGTCTGTACAAATCATGGGCTAGATAAAGTGTACTCCAGTCTGTACAAATCATGGGCTATATAAAGTGTACTCAGTCTGTACAAATCATGGGCTATATAAAGTGTACTCAGTCTGTACAAATCATGGGCTATATAAAGTGTACTCAATCTGTACAAATCATGGGCTATATAAAGTGTACTCAGTCTGTACAAATCATGGGCTATATAAAGTGTACTCAGTGTGTACAAATCATGGGCTATATAAAGTGTACTCAGTCTGTACAAATCATGGGCTATATAAAGTGTACTCAATCTGTACAAATCATGGGCTATATAAAGTGTACTCAGTCTGTACAAATCATGGGCTATATAAAGTGTACTCCGTCTGTACTCAGTGTGTCTTCACACTACACTAATAAAGGATTTGAGTATATTGCTGCAGTGGAGGAAGCGAGGGTTAAAACGTGGTGTTCATTTCTGATTTCCTTTAGTCTCTGCCTCTATATTAGAAGCACAAGTGAAAAAGAAAAGTTTAATGGCTCTGTTTATAATCTGACCGGATCATGCAAACACTCAGTATTACCTATAATCAATAGACTTGATCCCGACTACTGGTTATTTCCAAATGCCAGGGTCTCCTTCTGCCATTGGGAGACCTAACAGACCTCAGTGAGATGCTGTGTATCAGTGTGTATCTGCAAAGATACATGTTGTATTTACTAATAATGTCTTATCATGTGCAGTGGTGTATCTTGGTTTTGTGCTGCCCTAAGCAGACAAAATTTGGGCACCCCCCACCCATGTTGCACACCTACAACATGCCCAATCACCCCATTACATGCCCCATCACCCACTGTGCACACCTACGACATGCCCCATCACCCTATTACATGCCTCCATCACCCACTGTGCACACCTACAACATGCCAATCACCCCATTACATGCCCCATCACCCACTGTGCACACCTACAACATGCCCAATCACCCCATTACATAACTCCATCACCCACATTGCATACACACTAAATGCCCCATCACCCCCTTAACATGCCACCATCACCCTCATTACATACCCTGACCACATCCATTCCATGCCCCCATCACCACTATTAATTGGAAGGAGCTAAAGCTTGCTGAACGTTGGAGGAGGGAGTTAAAATATTTGAAGCACCAGACGTGTGCTTTAACACCCTCTGGCAAAGTGCCGCCCTAGCCGAGGGCCTTGTTTGCCTTGTGCAAGATACTATACTGATCATGTCTACACATACACATGATAACGCACCTTTGTACTATTAGGATGTGTAGGCCTTCATGAAGTGGGAATTGTGCTTTTCTAATGTTATTGGCTTGTTCTTTTCCATGCAATAACATTTGATTGAACTTTGTTTTGAAGGGTTGCTTTTTATCTGTTTAGCTTCCAGTTGTTTAGTATATAATCAGTTTATGGTCAGTGTAACATTGGCAGAGAATTACAGACTATTGTTACAGGATTTGCTGACTTGTTTCTACACAATATCCTACTGTCCTTATCGCACTGGATAATAAATCTCTATTTTA
This sequence comes from Pelodytes ibericus, assembly GCA_036172795.1. Lineage (NCBI taxonomy): Eukaryota > Metazoa > Chordata > Amphibia > Anura > Pelodytidae > Pelodytes > Pelodytes ibericus. The sequence goes on along the minus strand of CM069862.1, from coordinate 9,492,914 downwards.
TGGGCAGATTTTTTTGTGACTGTATATTCTCACTTTTGTACATTATGTAGACGTTTTCGCCAACGCGCTCACCGCAATTTCCAGAAAGCATTGAGAAGACCTAGCGCACTAAAATATAACACAAACCAAAGATAATTACAATGTTTACCAAACACAGAGTAAACACGGCAGGCTGGAGTTCCCATCCTCAGGAAATTCAAATGTTTGAGGAATAAACAGCTGCGGAGATGCTGTATATAAAATGAACGGATTTATTAAACATGACAAGTGGGTTTTAGCATTACAAACTGTTTTTACACATTTTTTTGCTGAATTTATATCTCTGTGAATAACAGATTTTTAAACTCCAAACTCTGTTTTTGTGTACATTTTATTATTTAATAAAGTATACACATGATAACATGTGAGAATAGTGGCGTTTTTATTTATGTATGTATATATATATATATATATATATATATATATATATATATATATATATATATATGTGTGTGTGTATATGTATGTATATAGATATATTTGTGTGTGTATAAATATGTATAAACGTGTTTATACTTACATATCATTAGGCTTTATATTCAGTTTACTATATAAATATTAATATATATATTTTTATAAGTGTTTATTAATTTAAATTCACCTATAGCAGCATAAGGGATTTTTACGGTTAAAGCAGTACAACGTGGGTACTTGCTGCCTAGTGAGGTTGAGCTAGGGATACAATTGAAACCATTCCTAAAAAAAAGCTGGATACACATACCTTTAATAGCTAAATGTTATTCGAAGTAATAGCTTGTTTTTCCAGGGAGAAACATAATTCCCTTTTTGGAGTCACGGACAGGGATGTGTGAAGGGTGAATATTATTGAAGGCTGAGTATCTCTTCTCCAAAATGCTTGGGACCAGTAGTATTTTGGTCATTTTGGGTAACTGGTAATTTTCACCAATAACATATATTAAATCCTCTCAGACTCATGGAATCCAGTAATATCAATGTAAATACTGTATAGAGTAAATAAATCACTGTTACTGTGATGTAGCTGTGATGTGAGGCATCGCTGGGAACCTGCCGTTGGCGTGTCAGCTCTACACACGTGTCATTGTAGTACCCTTTGCATGCATAGGAAGGCTATATCACAGCTTAAGGGGGCTGCACACTGAATAAACTGTTGTGTGTTTATTTTTTGTTGTGACAGGTGTGTGTGGAATTTACAACTTGTGCCAAAATCCAAACATTTTCTTGGATAACTGATTTCTGGATAAAGGATACTCAACCTGTAACCCCATGTGAGACCTTACAGCTCATCCAATTAGAACTCCCACTGTCTCATTATGTGCCTCCTATCCACTCCCTCTCCACCGCATAGATCTGTTTCTCTGCTCTCGTATATTATGCTTGGTACCAAGTGCTGCATATATTGTTGGCACTATATAAATAAATGTTTAAGTAACATTACGAATTTGTGTAGACCTTAGTAGCCAAAACCGACCAATTCAGGAGCCAGGGAGGTCAGCAGAGCAGGGTTGAGTATAGCTAAATGTGAGAATGTTTCCAACTCTGCTATTTAAGTTTTCTATTCCCTTGTCAATTCTTTCTTTCATGACAAAAGCCATTAGGTATCATTTATGATTAAACACAGGTTGTTTAATGGATTTATACTATATGGACACCTGACCATTACACCATACGGGACTTGTATGACCTCGCATTGTAAATACATAGACATTCACATGTAGTTGGTCCTCCCTTTGCAGGATAACAGCTCGAGCTCTTCTGGGAAGGTTTTCCACCTGATTTTTCAGTGTTTCTGTTGGATTTTTTCCCCATTCATCCAGTAGACTATTTGTGAGGTCAGACACTGATGCTGGATGAGAAGGCCTGGCTTTCAATCTCCGCTCCAGTTCATCCCAAAGGGGTTTCAATGAATGAGATCAGAGCTCTGTGCGGCCAGTCATGTTCCTCAACACCAAACTCATGCAGCCATGTCTTTTTGGACCTTGCTTTGTGCGCTGGGGTACAGCCATGCTGGAATAGAATAGAGCTGTTTTTCAGGTGTTGCGCTAGACCCCTTACTTCCAGTGTAGGGACATATAATTGCTTCAGCATACCAAGACCTTTTGGACAATGCTATGCTTCCAACGTTGTGGGAACAAAACTTAAGTAGCAGAGTTGGAGAAATTCTCACCTTCAGCTATACTTCAACCTCTGCTGTTGTGGCGTTAATTGTGCAATTCCCTTGTCAATTCCTCTTTCATGGATAGTCTTTATGGGTTTCTTTTCTAATAACTGCTTGGGGAACCACTAAATTCACCAGCCACGTGGGAGCCCCTTTGTACTATAAATCTGTTGTAATGAATCCGTTTTTAGAATTCCTGGTATTAATGTGGGTTAGAGCTCTATTAATAATCTAGGCTGACTCCGATTCAAGTCTTGCACAATTTTTTGGAGATCTTTCTGCTTTGACAAGCTCAATGTTTTTCTATATCAAAATCTTGTTTTCTGTTCTTTAGCAAGGGAGTTAACAGAGACATTTGGAACAAGAATGCAGCCTAGAGCCAAAGAGTTAGCATTTCTGGGATAATAATAAAACTGATATCGTGTTTATAAATCCAGGAGAAGAAAAAAAAATCTGTAAACAGTATGAGTGGACTTTTAGTGACATACAGAACTTGTCAAGAGACTCGGGAGGGAGGGAACGCCTGGGGATATTCATGTTGAACAGGTTTAAATCTCCGTCAAACTACTGTGCAGGAAAGTGCCAGCAGTGGTTGCTTGATGAACACTTGACCCAACCAGGCCTTATAATTCTCCTTTTCTCCATTTAATCAGTCACCGATCCTGGATACGAGGCTAGAAATCTGTCCACTCCACAAAGAGAGAACTGCAGGGTATTGAGATGGGAATTTCAGCCAATGCAGCTGAAAGGGAGAATTATTCCAGCTCGGCTTCTTTGGCCTAAAGTTCGGAATTCCCGCCTCCATTCCCTGCACCTCTCTCTTTATTGAGTAGACCCTTGGGAATTTTTCATCAAATGCCTCCATTTACTGTTCTATCATTACCAGTGTTTCCATGGAATGCAGCTGTTTGTAGAAACTCTACATGACAACAGATTAGTGTGTGTGTATAGCAGTATATGTCACCGCTCTCCTTGTGTACTGCACATTGCACGCAGCTGCAGCGTTACACACACATTACTGTAAATAAAATAAAAAATGTAATACAGGTCAACACGCACAGACCCTGCTGATCACACAGCCCAACGCGCACAGACCCTGCTGATCCCGCAGCCCAACGCGCACAGACCCTGCTGATCCCGCAGCCCAACGCGCACAGACCCTGCTGATCCCGCAGCCCAACGCGCACAGACCCTGCTGATCCCGCAGCCCAACGCGCACAGACCCTGCTGATCCCGCAGCCCAACGCGCACAGACCCTGCTGATCCCGCAGCCCAACGCGCACAGACCCTGCTGATCCCGCAGCCCAACGCGCACAGACCCTGCTGATCCCGCAGCCCAACGCGCACAGACCCTGCTGATCCCGCAGCCCAACGCGCACAGACCCTGCTGATCCCGCAGTCCAACGCGCACAGACCCTGCTGATCCCGCAGTCCAACGCGCACAGACCCTGCTGATCCCGCAGCCCAACGCGCACAGACCCTGCTGATCCCGCAGCCCAACGCGCACAGACCCTGCTGATCCCGCAGCCCAACGCGCACAGACCCTGCTGATCCCGCAGCCCAGCGCACACAGACCCTGCTGATCCCGCAGCCCAGCGCGCACAGACCCTGCTGATCCCACAGCCCAGCGCGCACAGACCCTGCTGATCCCACATCCCAGCGCGCACAGACCCTGCTGATCCCACATCCCAGCGCGCACAGACCCTGCTGATCCCACAGCCCAGCGCGCACAGACCCTGCTGATCCCACAGCCCAACGCGCACAGACCCTGCTGATCCCGCAGCCCAGCGCGCACAGACCCTGCTGATCCCGCAGCCCAGCGCGCACAGACCCTGCTGATCCCGCAGCCCAGCGCGCACAGACCCTGCTGATCCCACAGCCCAGCGCGCACAGACCCTGCTGATCCCGCGGCCCAGCGCGCACAGACCCTGCTGATCCCGCAGCCCAGCACTAATTAAGCACTGATTTGTTTATATTTGAGCAACCTGGAAGTCCAGAGCTGGCACGAAGGGCAGGGACACCCGTTTGCATTTTTCCTAGGCACACCTAGAAATGGCATCACTATTAGAAGATCCCTCCGCTTATTAATGTATATACATCATCCCCTATGAGTCAGGGTTAGAGGCTCAGCCATTTGTTTTTTTTCTTTTTTTAGCTGGATATTTGCGCCGTTCTAGAAGAGCTAATTACAGAAATCCAATCTTACATGGCTATAGTTTTGGCTTTTGGAAATTAGTATGCCAACCCTGATCAGATTGTTGATTCTGTAAAATAGTTTTAGAATATCTTTCCTGTCATTTATTATTATTTGTAAGTACAGACTGTGCAGCCTATGTATAGCTAAATGTTGCCAATTATAAAATGCACTGATCATTGACCTGTGCCATGCTAATTATCTGTATTCTGTTGGTGTAAATTGTATTGTAACATAATTTGGATCAGCAATTAAGGTCAGTGGTTTTACCCACTAACGCACAGAGAGTGGTGATATGTTTAGACTCTGTGTGTTTGCGGACATGTGTGTAACCCACTGGTGTAAAGCTCTAGATCACCATCAGTGTGCGTTAATTGGAACTAGTAGTGTACTGGACAAGGCCTTCTATCAGATGAGCTGTAGTCACTGAATCTCACTGCCAGAGAGACAAGGTTGGGTGTCCTGGGCGCTGGGAGATTCAGTGAGTCTAGCTCCCTGGATATGATGCTTTGTTCCCCCAGCTGTGAGATTCAGGGACTATAGCTCCCAGGATATGATCAGGGATTTCTGACAGGCTGGCTTTCAAAAATTAAAAGAAGGCTTCTGATTGGCTAACAATCATGAAACTCCATTCCTAGCTAAGTGATTGACTAGGAAAACCAGCCAATCTTATGTCTAGGATTGGCTGTGTTTTAAGAAGTACCAGCCTTTTTAATATTTTTTTAGATTTATTAGACATCCATCCTCCGCTGAGAATGGATCTGTATTGTGCAAGTGTTTTTGTTTTTTTTTGTTTTTTAGACTAGGTGGATTATTTTTCATTTTGGATGGCCACTTTTCCTGGCCTGAAGATGAGGGCAAGAAGGTATTGGGAGGCCGTGAGACATTATTAAAGATATCGTTTGTGTTTTGCAGGCACTCTTTGGGTGCCAAGGGCGAAGGCAGTGATTTTGAATGTCCATACCCCTAGTACAGGGCTCGACAAACCCCGGGCGCCAGGTCGCCATGGCGACCAGGAAATCAGACCTGGCGCCCAGGTATCGTGAGCCCCGCGAGGTGTCCTCAGCAATGGGATCGGGTTTTTATTTTTTTTCTATTTCAGCAGCGGTGCGCGAGAGAGCAGAGTGAGTGCACCGGCTGCACAGACTTCCTGCTCCGCCCCCTCGCGCACCGCGTTCTAGCGCTGATCCAGTACTGGGGAGCATAGCAGGGAAGCTGCTCTGAGCCACTGGGCTGCAATGGAAACCGCGCCCCCCCCCCTCTCTGCATTGAGGTGTAATCGCAGGGAGGGGGGACACTGATAGGTGAACTTTTTTTTTTCTTTTAAAAAAAACGACAACCAAAAAAAAAAAACCTGCTGTCTTGTGTATGTCTGCGTGGATGTGTTTGTGTGTATATATGTGTGTGCCTGGATGTGTTTGTGTGTGTGTGTGCCTGGATGTGTTTGTGTGTGTGTGTGCCTGGATGTGTTTGTGTGTGTGTGTGTGTATATGTGTGTGCCTGGATGTGTTTGTGTATATGTGTGTGTGTGACTGGATGTGTTTGTGTATATGTGTGTGTGTGACTGGATGTGTTTGTGTATATGTGTGTGTGTGACTGGATGTGTTTGTGTATATGTGTGTGTGTGCCTGGATGTGTATATGTGTGTGCCTGGATGTGTTTGTGTGTGTATATATGTGTGTGACTGGATGCGTTTTGTGTGTGTATATATGTGTGTGACTGGATGCGGTTTGTGTGTGTTTGTGTGTGTGACTGGATGCGTTTTGTGTGTGTATATATGTGTCTGACTGGATGTGTTTGTGTGTGTGTGTGTATGTATGTGTCTGACTGGATGTGTTTGTGTGTGTGTGTATGTATGTGTCTGACTGGATGTGTTTGTGTGTGTGTGTATGTATGTGTCTGACTGGATGTGTGTGTGTGTGTGTGTATGTATGTGTCTGACTGGATGTGTTTGTGTGTATGTATGTGTCTGACTGGATGTGTTTGTGTGTATGCATGTGTGACTGGATGTTTGGGTGGGGGGGGTGTTTTGCGTTCAGAAGTGGAGGGTGCACAGAGATGACTTTCACCCTAGTCCTCCAAATCAGAATAAAGGATCCTTTATTCTGTATGTATATGTGACAGACTATGTGACTGCGTGTGTTTGTGTTTATGTGCCGTTGTCTGGCTCCTAGATTTTTTAGCTGGCTCCTAAAACTCAGATAAATTTGTCAAGCCCTGCCCTAGTATTTAAAATGGTGGTATTTATTACAGGTCCTTTAAAGATATGTTGTCCCCCCTACTACAGAAAGGTAGATAATTAACTTTATTATGTCTGGGAACCATTCATTTTATTAAATGGGATCTGGATTTGGTCAGCCCTAAGATCCCAAGTGTGTTCAAATATTTAGTTATAGGGAGTCTGGGGCATTAGGTCAGCCTACGGACCCAAGGGGGGGGGGGGGGGGGATTTATTTGTGTGTGTGTGTAGGATCTGGCAGAATTTAAGTAAAATTCTGAAATTCGGCTACTTTTGATGGATATAGCCCCATTTTGGGCCAGATCGGTCTATACTGAGCAGACCCTTTACTTCTGTTCCATGCTTTGTACCAAGCTATGGAAATAGTTGGCGCTATATAAATAAATGTTACTGTATTCCTTTATTTTGAAGGATTAACTCTGCTTTGCAGATTTTCCCAGATGCACAGATTTTTAGGCAATCTGTGAAGCTTGCAGTGTACTGCTGTAAGAGGGAAATGATTCATTAAATCCATAGTCTCCCTATATTAATAATTCAGGACGCCCTCTCAGTGCGGAGGAGAATTTCCACTTCTGAAAACAGAATATTTACACAGCTTTCTTAAAAAGCGCCAACAATCACCAGCACCACTAAACCCCCCCCAAACCCCCCCTCCCCTGACCTTTCCATATGGAAATTAAGATAATTTACCCCTAGCATTTTGTTCGGTTCTGAGACTGATAAAATCCTGTCAGACTTTATGGCGGTGGGATTTCTTGCTTTGCTGTCGGTGCCAGTGAACTGACGTCATTGTATTACAGACGGGGGCAGAGCGCCCACATCTTTCACAGATGTCGTCCAACATGAGATGGTAATGATTCTATCTGTCCCACCGTGGCACTTCAGCTGCTGTTACATAGTAGTTTAGGTTGAAAAAAGACTTGCATCCATCAAGTTCAACCCATATCTCATCTAGGGTTGCCACCTGGCCAGTATTTTACCGGCAGGCCGGTAAAAAATTGGCATCAGGCCAATGTTAAGTCTTTGGAGACAGTACCAAGGCCGGTATTTTTCTGAAGAAAAGGTGGCAACCCTAATATCATCCGATGTTACCGCTGTTGATCCAAAAGAAGACAAATAAAACCTGTGTCCAAACGTGTCCAATTTGAGAACTTCCCATTTATCTCCACCCTTTCAACCAGTTGCCAATCCACAAACAAACATAAGCCTATTTCAGTCAATGTGTACAGTATCCTTTGTGTGTGGAACAGTATCAAATGCCTTAGCAAAGTCTACATATATCACATCCACTGCAGCACCCATATATATATTTTTACTCACCTCCTCATAGAATGTAATTACGGTAAGTTGATTTGACAAGATCTGTCTTTCACAAAGCCATGTTGGCTCTTGATTATGAGATTTCTGTTCAATATGAAATCTTGAATATATTCCCTTAGCAACCCATCAAATTGTTTCCCCACCACAGATGTCAAGCTTACTTGGAGTATTGTACAGAGCGCTGGTGAGACCTCACTTGGAGTATTGTACAGAGTGCTCTGGTGAGACCTCACTTGGAGTATTGTACAGAGCGCTGGTGAGACCTCACTTGGAGTATTGTACAGAGCGCTGGTGAGACCTCACTTGGAGTATTGTACAGAGTGCTCTGGTGAGACCTCACTTGGAGTATTGTACAGAGCACTGGTGAGATCTCACTTGGAGTATTGTACAGAGTGCTCTGGTGAGACCTCACTTGGAGTATTGTACAGAGCACTCTGGTGAGACCTCACTTGGAGTATTGTACAGAGCACTGGTGAGACCTTACTTGGAGTATTGTACAGAGCGCTGGTGAGATCTCAGTTGGAGTATTGTACAGAGCACTGTGGTGAGACCTCACTTGGAGTATTGTACAGAGCACTGGTGAGACCTCACTTGGAGTATTGTACAGAGCGCTGGTGAGACCTCACTTGGAGTATTGTACAGAGCGCTGGTGAGACCTCACTTGGAGTATTGTACAGAGCGCTGGTGAGACCTCACTTGGAGTATTGTACAGAGCGCTGGTGAGACCTCACTTGGAGTATTGTACATAGCGCTGGTGAGATCTCACTTGGAGTATTGTACAGAGCGCCGGTGAGACCTCACTTGCAGTATTGTACAGAGCGCTGGTGAGACCTCACTTGGAGTATTGCACAGAGCGCTGGTGAGACCTCACTTGGAGTATTGTACAGAGCGCTGGTGAGACCTCACTTGGAGTATTGTACAGAGCGCTGGTGAGACCTCACTTGGAGTATTGTACGCAGTTCTGCACACTGTATCTCCAGATGTTTCTTGGGAAAAAGTGCAGAAAAGGGCAACTAAGATGGTTCATAGATTCCAAGATAGAACCTACCAGGTGATGTACAACTTGGAAGTATTACTTTACTGAGCGAGTGGTGGATGAATGGCACAGCCTTCCAGCTGAGCTGTTGGAGGTTGATACAGGGGGCAATTAAGTTTACATAGGATAGAGATAAGGCTCTTTTAAATGTAAAAAGTGACAAATAAGTTGGGGAAGAGGGATGAAAGAGAGGACTTTTTTTTTTCTTTTATCAGACTGGATGGGCAGAATGGTTCTTATCTGTTGACATTTCCCAGGAAATCATCATGTGTACTAGTCAGAAGATAAACGGGTGTGTACCCTAAAAAATACATGCCGGCTTATCCTTGTATTGGGGGGCTTCTATATTAGAAGTGTAGACATTGTAAATCTTAACTAGAAATACTTTAGTGAAAGAATACAAATAAAGTACTTCACTGACCCCTCTTTGTATAGTCTATCAGGGCGAACATGTTTAGAATGTTGGGTAATATAAAGGAAGATCTGACCCACCCAACATTCTAACATGTCTGCCCCCTTATAGCGCAACCAGGGCTCAGTAAGGTACTTTACTTTGTTTCCTACCTTAAAACATTTCTATTTAAATTCTTGACTAATCTCAGAAGCCATGGATCAAAGGACCCTAACATTTTTTGATTATGTTGCATTAAGAATTCTGTGAATGTACTGTTTCCTTGGCTCCTAAATTGTTCTGTTTGGCGTCTACAATCTAAATAAAACATATAAAGAAATGGAATCACACACACAATAAGAAGAAAATTTTTTTTTTTTTTAGACAAAATCCCTTGATCACTCTTCAAGGGATCTGTTATGCTAAATCAGCTCTCATCACTTGCGAAAGATTGTATGATCCTTATCTGTAGCTAGTAGTCATGCATGTAGCCGACACATGTGGCAGTGTCTGCCTTTTATAAACAAATATTTGACTTTGGTTAAAATATGTAATGTGTGTAGCAGTACTTGCCTTTTTATAGAGCAGTTTTTAGGGAATGGCTTCATGAATTTGTGCATTTTTTGGTGCACCTCACTAACTAATTTTCATTTGTCTCCTACAATGTCCAAATAGTTGTGCTTTGCTGCCACAAACAGTGTGGGGCACTTTGTGGGGAACATGTCCATTTGGCCCCTGTAATTCCTGGATATCCTGTTTCAAGTGCCAGGCCTATCTCTGAGCTTTGGGAGGTGAGAAGAGAGTTCCTCAACCGCATCCTTATGGGCTTTATTAATTAAACAGGGAATTGACAAGGGAATTTCAAACTTAAGGTCACACTAACAGTTATACAATTCTCCCATTCCCTTCCATGACTTAAGCCCTATGTAACATGACTCTGTACCTTGTTTATACCGGTATCGAAGATTCTGCATACAAAGCAGGTTATTATCTATATAAATAAGACTGCACAGTGCTATAAATTGCTCTATCTGAGTCATGGAAGGAAATAGCGTTTGAAATGATATGCTTTTAAATACATGGCGTTTTATTTACTTCCATAAATATTTGAAATCGTAGAAAACATCTGGATAATCATAGCATTTGCATCATATTTCCATGGAGGTTTTTTTCATCCTGAGGTTTAGCAGGCAGCGGTTCTTGTAACTGCCCAGATACTCAGTAAGGAGCTTTATTAACCTTTTGTGTTTATAGAAGGTATAAGCTTTACAATGATCACCCTCCAAATTCCCTAAGGGATTTACTACTTTAGAGTCATTTCATCAGCTGTTATTTGAAAAGTCAGGACCTGTTTCTGGATTTGCCGATTGAATCATATCTACATCATGCCGTGGTTTGTACCCTCCGGCTGCAGTAAATCAAGCCAGGAAATTATCCTTACTTTATAATAATTGTAAAATGTGCTGCTAACTAAACACAGCAGTTGAATATTAAGATATTATTAGTAATTATTACACAGGACAATCTCTTCATGGTTTCTGGATACTATTCTGGCTGTCCAAGCGATTGGGCATTGCATCCCAGTATTTGTATTGCTGGATAATCTGGAAACCAGAGATTTGATAATCTGCTTTTAGAGATGCGAGGTTATTGTTTTATATACCAGTCAGGGATAACAGTATGTTCCAAAATACAAAAACTATTTATTAAGGATCTTAATCCAAAATGAAAAACATCCATAGTTGAAGTGATCCATAATAGACAAATAAATGAAGACTTGAACACAATGAAAGCTGGTGTAACACGGCAATAGATATGAGACCCACGCTTGACGCGTTTCACACCCCAAAGTTGCCGTCTCAAAAGCTGTGCCAGGGACAAATTGTTTTTGTACATTGGAACATACCGAGAGCCACGGAATTGGGGGGTCATCCCTAGGCTCTGAGCACCTTATTGCTACCTTACACGTAGGCTACACATATTTTAATAATTTTCTCACCCTAATTGATTCCATATTGATCATTTAAATCATTGGTTACCTGTAGTATGCTTTTGTTTTATTTTGTCAATAAGTCAATATGAAGATGATCTTACACTGGCCTATATCTCTTGGTGCACCTTCTATACTGCTGTGTGTCATAGGCCACTAGTCTGTTGGAAAGCAATTTTTGGGGGTCATCATATTTGGCTACTAAAATTCGGTGCCCCTCTACCTGCTGGCGGACTAAATAATCCCCCATACTCCCCTGGCCTGTCTTACCTGACAAATGTATTCTGAGAAATGCATGCCATAAGCTATTGGAAGGAATCTGTATGACATCCCTAGTTCATACCCTTCGAGCGAACAATGGAGACTGCATTAAAATAATCCAAATATCACCTGTGATCAGATCATTTCTTTGTACCATGGTTTTTTAGTACGGTCATTTGGCGTGGGACACATGGGGGCATATTTCATCACTTACCTTTTCCTTTTCCACATTACTCCTTTTCCACATTAGAATGCTAAGAGCAGTCGTCTCAGCTGAGGAAATCTCTGGTTCTGATTTTAGCTCCTGGCAATTCCAAGGTGGCCACTTTCACTATCAAAAATGTATCTGTGCTTGATAATGACAGCTGATATTACATACATTAGTGCACATAAAAATAATAATAAAACACACCTTTCACCTAGAATCCCTGTACAGAAATCCATTCAAAGCAATATTACCAACATTGTATCTGCTTCTAATAGAGTGGACTGTTAGACACCTATCTAAGCAAGGTTCACACACAACCTCCGTGTATTGCTCGGAACAGTAATTCTCTTCCCGTTTCTAGTTGGACGGACATCTGGTCTTCATTGCCATCTCAAATTGTACTTTTCTTTTTTTTCTTTTTCCCTGTGCTTATTTGTTACTTGTTTTCATTTATGATTGAAAGAATGTTTCAGATACAAACTTAACTAGAAAAAATTGTAATAAAAACATTGTGGTTGGAATTCTATTAGACTCGCAATTATTCCGACCTTTTTTCGTCAAACATCTTAACCTTGGCAAGTTGGACTTTTTTTGGAAGCATTTTTTTAATACATTGTAATGGAAAAGGCGTTATCACGAACAGTAATTATTCATTCTATTTTTAAAACCTCGTTAAGACCGCTATTTAAGACTTATTAGATGGGAATCTCTGCAAAGCCTCTTTCTTTATACTGGCTGTAAAACATTCTTTTGTTCTTATTGTGAAAAGTTTTTGATGTAAATATTTGGCCTGAAGCAGGAGAGCTGCACAAAACAAAGACTAAATTCATACCAAATAAGTATTGCTGATCATGTTGGGAGACAGAATGAAATGTGATTCACTGCTGTGCGTTTTATAGCAAATTTTAAAATGCCCCCAAGATTTCATAAATGAGGGTGTGGGGTGGGGGCGCTTTTGGATGGAGCGTCGGGGGTGGCACTTTGGGATGGAGCGTCGGGGGTGGCACTTTGGGATGGAGCGTCGGGGGCCAGCTTTGCAAGTGGATAATGGGAATTTAAGACCACAAAGTGCAGATACTTAGTCAGTTTTGTTTGCTGTACTCTATGTGAGGTTACTGCTATTGGGACATATACATCATCATTTTATACAGTCTTTCCAATTTATCACAGTGGATCCTCCGTGTTTGTTATGCTCTTTTAAAGGACCCATGTGATCTAAGCAGCCATTTTTCTCAATCGCACTTTCTGAATTTCTATCATTATTTTTGCTTTTAACCCAGGGCTTGACAAACTTAGCTGAGTTTTAGGAGCCAGCTAAAAAATTTAGGAGCCTGACAACGACACATAAACACAATCACGTAGTCCCAGACAGACGCACTTTTTTTATACTATATATCTTTATTTGGATTTATTAGGTTATAAACTGATCTTCTAAATATTACATTATGTCAATGTGTCATTTATCAAATACAGACACACACAGTCAGTCACATATATACACACACAGACACATCCAGTCAGTCACATATATATACACACAAATACACACACACACATCCAGTCAGTCAGTCACATATATATATATACACACGCACACACACAACCAGTCAGTCACCTACATACATACACACAAACGGATCCAGTCGGTTACATACATACATACATACATACACACACACACACACACACAATCAGTCACTTACATACATACACACTAACGCATCCAGTCAGTCACCTACATACACACACACACACACACACACACACGCATCCAGTCAGTCACCTACATACATACAAAAAAACGCATTCAGTCAGTCCCCTACATACATACACACTAACACATCCAGTCTGTCACCTACATACACACAAGGCAGCAGGTTTTTTACTTATTTTTGAAAGAAAAAATAAGTTAACTTATTAATATGTCCCGCCCCCTGCTGCTATACCTCATTGCAGGGACTGGAGGGGGGTTCCATTACAGCCTGGTGGCATAGAGCAGCTTCCCTTCCAGTCTCACAATATAGCTCTGCACTATATCGCGATGCACGAGGGGGAGGAGCAGGTGTACACACACTCTGATCCCTCGCGCACCGCTGGATTAAGGAGCAGAAAAAAAACCCCATCAGAGCGACCAGGGAACCAAGCGGGACTCACATTACCTGGCACCAAGTCTGATTTCCTGGTCGCCATGGTGACCTGGCGCCTGGGGTTTGTCGAGCCATGTTATAAGCTAACTAACAAACATAGGAAGTGTCACCGGCAGATAAGAACCATTCGGTCCATCTAGTCTGCCAAATTTTCTAAATACTTTTTATTAATCCCCTGTTACCCATCTTACATCTAGGATAGCCTTGTGCCTATCCCATGCATGCTTAAACGCCTTCACTGTGTTTACCTCTACCACCGCTGAAAGGCTATTCCATATATATATATATATATATATATATATATATATATATATATATATATATAGACCTACAGATGTGTGTGCGCTGTACAGGCTGCTGTGCAATGTTTTCCTCCCAGCCAACAGCTGTAGTAGTTACAAACCTGATAATTAAACAGATGTAGAATACAGTTATTTAGATTGTAATACATGCATATATGTTTATCAATATTTCACTTTTAATCTGTATGAAAAAAGGTAGGTGATTTTCACGTGAAAGTGTTAAATGTGTCTTTATATTTCAGTACAGTTTTTGGAATGAATTTACCACTGAATGTACCTCCTGACCCCTATCTGTGTCCTCCTTTATATGTCTGGAAATGTCTGATTATAGCTCTATCCAGAACGGGCTTTACTAAGGAAAACCAGACACAGTTATATAATGCTAACTAGAGATATTGCAAAGTGTGCTAGCGAGTGATAGATATCATGTACTTGTTTCTAAGAGTGATATTGTTCTAAACAATCTTTTTAAAGCTTAGTCCTGTTTGAATGTTTGGGTGCAGCAGACAAATCAATTCCTTGCATCTTTACACTGCCAGGAAAGTCATTGTTACACACAAAACAATAGATTTTCTTTCCAGGCTGTAGAATCTGTAATGACATCCATTATTTGTGCAGTCTAACCCATGTTACAGTACTTCAGAAACACACTTGTATTTTCTGTACAGTTTCCTTGGGCACACTGGGCTTTCTGCATCACCAGGCAGTTTTAATATTTGCTTTCCTATCTATGCAATAATAAAAGGAAATAGTAGGGGGAAAGTCTAGTCCCCAAACTACCTTTGGTGCGAGTTAAAGACTACTGCATGTAGATGGCACAGGCTTTCTTTCCAGTGTGATTTGCAGGCATTCTGCATAAATCACAGATGTCATTCATCTGGATGAAATTATTCTCATTGGTTCCTGCAACAAAAAGGGAAATTGACTTTTACTCAGCTAGTGTGGGCAGTCATGGTTGTTGCGGTTACCCCGTAGCAGAGGGGTTTCAACCCCTGGAGGGTGTCCTTTTCCTGATCAGTGAGGAGGATTCTCAGCATCCAGTTGTATTTCAAGTGAAGAAGCACTTACAAGAGCTAGCGTGAATAGCTGTACAGCGGTTACCCCCAATAAGAGACAAGACTCTGGATTGAGGGTGAAATATAACTGTCGTTTAACGGCAGTTACTCTGCTTTTATATAGTGCTCCCCTGCAAGGGAGACGCCCACAGACAAATAGGCAACAACCAATCAGACAATGGTTACATCCCACATATTCCCTCCCCTCTGCTTGGGAGATAATTGAGTTTCTAACAGTATCTACTCAGTATTATCTCCAAACTTATACATTTTTATAACTTTATGATTTTGTGTCACACATGAATAAAACCATGAATAAAACTGGTATGAACCACACAACTTGGGGACAAACATATCAACAATTAAAGGGCCAGAAACAGTTTTTGTCTTTAAGTGCAAGGCAAGATGGATGATGGGACATCATAGAATAAAACAAAGGGTAGAGGGTCCCAGGTAGCATGGACGTTGGCTGATACAACATAGATTGTGGATCAATGCAAAACAGAGGGATCTGTTACAATGGTTACTTGCAAACTGCTGTTTCACAAATTCACCCAACTGTAAGTTTTTAATATATACTATATTAAACACCATAATAAAGTAATAATCACATTTTATATGCATATATTATCAAAATGTGTTAAATTTCATAGAGAATACAGTTCTCACTTTATCGGCCCAAAATGAAATAATCCAAAATATAACTTACTTCCATTAGGATTTTCCCCTTATGCCTGAACAATAGGCATGTCCAGAATCTTTTGGGAGCCAATCAGATGCCATCACCAACATGCAGGTCTGATGCCATCCCCCTTGATTTCAGTGTGGAATGTATTGTTGCTGTCCTACTTGTTTTTTTATGTAAATAAATTGTCTTTTATTTTATAGGCATGGAAACTTTCTTATCCCTAATTTCAGTTCTGCTAGTTGGTGTCTACCTATAGAGAAGCACTTGCCCTCTATGCCTTTTCATTGTTAATACTTTTTAATGTAACACTTTTTGTAGATTGTTTATTTTCATGTTGTTTTATCTTTGTGCCTGTCATGACGCATCTCTGTAACACAATAACTGCGTGCCAAAGGGATTTTGCAAAAGGGTGTATCACAATTTAAAAGTTAATTATTTGGTGATTTTTCCAATCAAGTGCTTGATAATTTACTATTTCCTTTCTGGAATCCGCAATTAAGGGCAGGAAAGGTATATTTGTGTGTGTATGTGTGTGTATGTGTGTGTATGTGTGTGTATGTGTGTGTATGTATGTATGTATATATGTGTGTGTGTGTGTGTGTAGATATATATATATATATATATATATATATATATATATATGTTTTTCTCTTTTGAGACCTTGTGATATAGTTCACATTTATAACAATGAGGCAGTGTATCACAGATCTCTATTGAAATCCGTACATGCAGCAACCCTATCTTTATATATAGTTGTGGTTTAACTGTCTTGGAGTAAGGAAGTACCGTATTTGATTGAGTATAAGACGATCCTGATTATAAGACGACCCCCCCCAAACTTTGGATATTCTTTTAGAAAAATAATAATAATAATATAAGAAAACCCTAAAGAAAAAAGTTTTACCTGTAAACATTCACATGTAAACTGTATTTTCATATTTAACCCCTTGGCGACACAGGACGGACTAGGTCCGTCCTGTGTGCCGAGGCGTTAGTGACACAGGACGGACCTAGTCCGTCCTGTGTCAAAACGAGCACTGAAAGCGGAGTTTTTCCGCTTTCAGTGCTCTGATGGTATTGTAACGATGCTTCCGTATGGAAGCATCGTACAATACTAAAAAAAATGCCCGTCGGCATTTCGATCGCTCCGGAGAGCGATCGAAATGCCAGTTTTAAAGGCACAGAGCCTTTAAAACGACGGGCATTAAAAAACGAGCATAGGAAGCGAAATTTTCGCTTCCTATGCTCAGAAAGTGTTCCTGATTGCCTCGCAAAATCAGGAACACAAAAAAAAAAAGCACGATCTTGGTCACTGAGTGACCAAGATGGCGCTGCCCTTCTAAGGGCAAGAGCACAGGAGGCAGGAAGTACCTGCTTCCTGTGCTCTCTGGCTGTCACACGATTGCCTCTTCACAGAGGCAATCAGTGACTGCCAGGCACACTGACAGGCAGTGGGGATGCTCTGCTGAACATCCCCACTGACTGGTCAGATCAATATTAACTCTATATTGATCTGACCAGTTATGATCTGTCTCCCTCTCTTCACATTTTTTTTAGTGAGGGAGAGACAGATCAAAGTTCTAAAAGTAAGTAAAAGTAAAAAAAAAACAATAAATACACAACACACAAATAATAAAACAATAAAAAAAAAATTATTAAAGCAATTCCCTGCGTTTAACCCCTTCCCTGCCACTGATCTTGCATAAGCAGTGATCGTGCACATCAGCGCATTTATTTTTGCTGTTTGTGCATTTTTTAGGGGTTCATTTTTTTTGTACTGTAATTTATTACAGTATTAAAAAGGCTCTTCTAAGAGTTATTAACCCCTTCTTTGCCGTCGATCACTGCTTACGCAATGATATTGACGCCAAAGCAATTTTTATCTGTCTGCATATTTTTATTTTATTTTTTTACACATACCCGCTAGGGGATTACATGTAAAGTAAAAATATTTGAGTTTTTTATTTTTTTAAGCTGCCTAGCGCATAGCGATCAGTAACAGCGAATTAGTGGCAAAGGCGGTTTGGTGATTTTCTCAATTAAGCTCACCATTCGCCCTGGTCAGATCAAAATTAGTCGGATCAATATTCACAAATATTGATCTGCCTCCCTCTCCTCACTTACATTTTTGTGACGGAAAGAGACAGATCAGTATTAGAGATATAAAATAACATTTTATAAAATTGGCAGGTTTTATGAAAGTCTTTCACTGTGTATTAACCCCTTCCCTGCCATTCATCACTGTGTAAGCAGTAATCTTGCACAGCAACAGTATGTTTTGCTGTCTGCACTGTTTTATGGATTAATTTCTTTGTACTGTAATGTATTACAGTACTAGATAGGCTCTTCTAAGAGCTATTAACCCCTTCTTTGCTCGAGATCACAGCTTACGCACTGATTCTGAGGCCGCGGACTCAGGGTTCGATTTTGACCCTATTCAGCTTTCTGATACATCATCTAGCGATGTATCGGTGGCTGCTGAGCCCTTGCCACAAGTAGTGATGGGGGTCTACCGATAAAAAAATATATGGTTTGGTGGGGGTAAATTACATTGGTTGGCTTCAAAGATATATCCCATAAAGGACACGGACGCAGGTTGACTACATGTCAAAATTCCAAGTTGGAATTTTGAGATGCGCATCTCACAAATGTTGCCTTCTAGCCAAAAACAAACCAACAAACCTATGCATGGGTGCTATCCCTGTACTCGGGAGATGTTGCTGAACACATATTGGGTTGTTGTTTGGCAGTGACATATACCAGAATCTGTGAATTCATGCCTGAAGTACAATGCATGTGGAAAAAAAACTCCCAAAAAAGTACTACCACAAACTTTTACAAAGGCTGGTGGTAGAATTAGTACCTATACAGTATTAAAATACCACCATTTGAAATACCTTAGGATGTCTATTTTCCAAAAATATATGGTTTGATGGGGTAAAATTCATTGGACGGCTTTAAAAATGTTCCAAATGGAACATGGGCGCAGGCTGACTACATGTCAAAATTCCAGGTTGGAATTGCGCACCCCCTAAATGTGGAATTTTAGACCCAATACAAACCAACAAACCTATGCATGGGGGGTATCCCCGTACTCAGGAGATGTTGCTGAACACATATTGAGGTGTTGGTTGGCAGTGGCAAATAACAGAATCTGAAAATTCCTGCCTGAACTACAATGTGTGTGGGGAAAAAATGACATCCCAACCCTTTGACATAGGTTGGTGGTAGAATTCGCACTTGGAAAGTGTTAAAATACCACAATTTTAAAAACCCTAGGATGTCTAGTTTTCCAAAATATATGGTTTTATGGGGTAAAATACTTTGACAGGCTTCAAAAGTGTCCCAAATGGAACATGGGCGCAGGCTGACTACATGTCAAAATTCCAAGTTGGAAATGCACCCCCCCCCTAAACGTGGCCTTTTAGCCCCCAAATAATCTAACTAACCTACACATGGGTGGTATCTCTGTACTCAGGAGATGTTGCTGAACACATATTAAGGTGTTGTTTGGCACTGACACATAATAGGATCTGTGAATTCATGCCCGATGTACAATGAATGTGAAAAACAAATTACTATCCATAACATTGACATAGGCTGGTGGTAGAATTAGTGCATGAAAAGTGTTAAAATACTACCATTTGAAATACCCTAGGGTGTCTAGTTTTCAAAAATATATGGTTTTGTGGGGTAGAATACACTTTTTGGCTTCAAAAATGTCCCAAATGGGACATGGGCGCAGGTTTTCTGCACGTCAGAATTCCAAGTTGGAAAACCAAAAAGCGCACCTCTCAAATGTGGCCTTTTAACCCCCAAATAACCTAACCAACCTATACATGGGGGGTATCCCTGTACTCAGGAGATGTTGCTGAACACATATTGAGGTGTTGTTTGGCACTGACATATAACAGGATCTGTGAATTCATGCCCAAAGGACAATGTATGTGAAAAAAAATTACTACCCAAAACATTGACATAGGCTGGTAGTATAATTAGTGCATGGAAAGTGTCAAAATACTACCATTTGAAATACCCTAGGGTGTCTAGTTTAAAAAAATATATGGTTTTGTGGGGTAGAATACACTTTCTGGCTTCAAAAATGTCCCAAATGGGACATGGGCACAAGTTTTCTGCATGTCAGAATTCCAAGTTGGAAAACCAAAATGCGCACCCCCTAAATGTGGCCTTTTAGCCCCAAAACAAACCAACAAACCTATGCATGGGTCGTATCCCTGTACTCAGGAGATGTTGCTGAACACATTTTGAGGTGTTATTTGGAAATACCCCTTCACATTTTAAGGTAATGTTTACCTAAATTGCAATATATGTGAAAAATTTTAAAAAAATATTTTTTGCTGCAAACTTTGGCATAGATTGGTGGTAAAATGGCTACATGAAATGTGTCAAAATACCCCAAGTTAAATGCCCTGAGTTGTCTAGTTTTCAAAAATATGTACATGTTGGGGGTCATTCATGGATTTAGTACAGAAATCAGTGTTACAATGTCACTATCGCTAATTTTGAAAGAAAGGATTTTAAAATAGCTTTGCACCACTTATAGTTCTGGCCCTGTAACATGAATAAAAAAGCACAAAAACATAAAAACATGGGCTATTTCTGAACTCAGGACATATATTAGAAACTTTTTAGCAGTGTTTTTTTGTTGTCTATTGTACATGAGTATACAATTTTTCAAATAAAAGTCATAAAAAAATTATTTTTTCAATTTTTTTGCCATATTTTTTTTTTTTTTTTTACATCAAATTATATGCTATTATCAAAATAATGGTATCAAAAGAAAGCCCTTCTTATAACGATAAAAACGATATATAGTTTGTGCGGGTACACTAAATGAGACAGAAATAAATTACAGCAAAACACAAACACCTCAGAAATGTTAAAACAGCCCATGTCACCAAGCGTCGGACAAGCCAAAAAAGTCATGTCACTAAGGAGTTAATAAAAGTTGTGATAGAAAAAAAAATGCTGTTTTTATTTGACAATCTGCTCCCCAGCCAATGGATCCCCCCCACACTGTTATCTGCCCCCAGACTTAGCCAATGCATCCCCCCCACACCGTTATCTGCCCCCAGACCTCCCCCTGTTCCCAAAAACCCTGGTGGTTAGTGGGGGCAGCCGGTGGATGTCTGTGCGATGCGTGTGCCGGACACTTCTATGGCGGAACACCGGAAGGTCACGGCTTCCGTCATAGAAGTCCTGTTTCAAGTGCTGGGCAGCAGTGGAGGATGGCTGCTTGCAAGGGGGATCCAGGTCCCTTGCAGCTCAATTTGAGGTCTAATTATATAAGACAAATCTCGAATATAAGCATTTGCTCTGAAAAAAACCTTTCTTATATTTTGAGCAAATACGGTAATTACTCTCTTTTGAGATGACATTTCTTTTACAGCAGTTTTTGTTTTCTTAATTGGACATTCCGGGTGTGTGAAACGGTTGCTCTACGGCTGTACAAAGTCCCACACTGAAGTGTTGCCAAGTGAAATCAGTCATGTATAACACTGATTACACCTTCTTTTTGGGGATGAAAACGCTGCTATACCATGTTTGGGGGAGATTGTGCGATCCTAATCTGGGACGTCTCAGTGCCTGATTCTTTATTCTTAGGCTACGCGTGCACGATGAATGTTGGTGGATCAGATTTTGGACATTTTTGGAGAGCATGATTTATACACAGGCGCACACAGGGCACCAGTATTATATGTAACACCCAAGATCCAACCTAATTGTGTAACTATGTAATACATTCATTTTACTATCTTGGAATAGATGTAACTGGTTTTGTTATTAATATCTTTATTTTTCTGCAGACACTTTATTTGTTAAAAAGCGTTAGTAATCCACCTTCTTGCATGCAAACACAGCGAGAGAATTTTTATATTCTATACCCTGTACTAACTATTAATACACCTTCTGTGCCCGCAGTGTTCTCACAGGCTACAATGGCACCATCTTTGCATATGGGCAGACCGGCAGTGGAAAGACCTTTACCATTACCGGTGGTGCTGAGCGGTACAGCGACAGAGGGATTATCCCTCGCACCTTGTCATACATTTTTGAGCAGTTTCAGAAGGTACGTGATGGATTCGGAAGCAGAGAACAAACCTTGTTCAAAATATCTCGGCCAAGCAGTTGCTTGTACGCTTTGCCTGAATCCGCTTGACATTTTACAGGATTTATAATAAAACTTCACTTTTGGGAGTCTGTTAAAAAAACTAAAAAAAAAAAAAAAAAAAGGATATAATTAGAGGACAAATAATTTAATTGAAAGATTGTATACACTCACACACACCATGCAATATTTCAATGAAACAGAAGTTATTAATTTGCTACAGTTATCCTCTAAGGGCTTTTTCTAAACACCAGTACAATTTGCTATTATTAAACTAAATCCCAGTTAGTTGGACATTTCTAACTGAGCTGCAGATTTTCTTACCTGCTCCACCATACTGAGAGCTCCATTGGCCAGCCGTGGTATGGCATGACGTTAGTGAATGGGATCCATTGGGCAGCCGTGGTATGGACATGACGTTAGTGAATGGGATCCATTGGGCAGCCGTGGTACGAACATGACGTTAGTGAATGGGATCCATTGGGCAGCCGTGGTATGGACATGACGTTAGTGAATGGGATCCATTGGCCAGCCGTGGTATGGACATGACGTTAGTGAATGGGATCCATTGGCCAGCCGTGGTATGGACATGACGTTAGTGAATGGGATCCATTGGGCAGCCGTGGTACGGACATGACGTTAGTGAATGGGATCCATTGGGAAGCCGTGGTATGGACATGTTGTTAGTGAATGGGATCCATTGGGCAGCCGTGGTACGGACATGACGTTAGTGAATGGGATCCATTAGGCAGCCGTGGTATGAACATGACGTTAGTGAATGGGATCCATTGGGCAGCCGTGGTACGAACATGACGTTAGTGAATGGGATCCATTGGGCAGCCGTGCTATGTACATGACGTTAGTGAATGGGATCCATTGGGCAGCCGTGCTATGGACATGACGTTAGTGAATGGGATCCATTGGGCAGCCGTGGTATGGACATGACGTTAGTGAATGGGATCCATTGGGCAGCCGTGGTACGGACATGACGTTAGTGAATGGGATCCATTGGGAAGCCGTGGTATGGACATGTTGTTAGTGAATGGGATCCATTGGGCAGCCGTGGTACGGACATGACGTTAGTGAATGGGATCCATTAGGCAGCCGTGGTATGAACATGACGTTAGTGAATGGGATCCATTGGGCAGCCGTGGTACGAACATGACGTTAGTGAATGGGATCCATTGGGCAGCCGTGCTATGTACATGACGTTAGTGAATGGGATCCATTGGGCAGCCGTGCTATGGACATGACGTTAGTGAATGGGATCCATTGGGCAGCCGTGGTATGGACATGACGTTAGTGAATGGGATCCATTGGGCAGCTGTGGTATGGACATGACGTTAGTGAATGGGATCCATTGGGCAGCCGTGGTATGGACATGACGTTAGTGAATGGGATCCATTGGGCAGCCGTGGTATGGACATGACGTTGTTGAATGGGATCCATTGGGCAGTCGGATATGACCTGTGACAGGAGTTTAGTGTAACCGCTCAATCAGATCTTTAATCTTTCACACGGTCTCTTTCTCTGCAGGACAGCGGCAAGATCTACACTATACACATTTCATATCTAGAGATCTACAACGAGTGCGGCTATGATCTACTGGATCCCAGACACGAAGCTTCTAAACTGGAAGATCTCCCGTAAGTGAGGGATAAATCACCTCCCTGCCATAGTATCCCATCATTTTCATAGGTTGGAATATTGTCTAGCGATTTGGCTTTTATAAATATTGTGTCTATGCTCGTGGCTTTACACAATACAGGAATCTTGCTCTCACATAACCACCTGAAAGAAAAACACTAATTTATTGGCGACAAAACCGCAATAATTGTGTATTTTCACTGTGCCAGGTCCAGACACAAAATGTAGCATGCCTAATACATGAATGTGAAAATCAGAATGACGATCCAGACCATAAACGACAATCCCCGTCCGACATTTAATACACTTTCATTATCCCAGCAGCAAGTTATGGATGTTTTATTTTAACATTTATTTATATAACACCAACAATTTACATAGAGCTTTGTGCAGAGCATAGAGTGGGCTATATAGTATGTGAGATAAAGTGACAGACTGGTACATAAGGTAGAGAGTCCTGCTCACAGAGCATACAATCCAGATAAAAGGGAATTACAGTCTGCATTATATGAACAGAGACAGACTGATACATGAGGTAGAGAGCCTTGCTCACAGAGCTTACAATCTAGATAAAAGGGAATTACAGACTGCGTTACATGAACAGAGACAGACTGATACATGAGGTAGAGAGCCCTGCTCACAGAGCTTACAATCTAGATAAAAGGGAATTACAGACTGTGTTATATGAACAGAGACAGACTGATACATGAGGTAGAGAGCCTTGCTCACAGAGATTACAATCCAGATAAAAGGGAATTACAGACTGCATTATATGAACAGAGACAGACTGATACATGAGGTAGAGAACCTTGCTCACAGAGCTTACAATCTAGATAAAAGGGAATTACAGACTACGTTATATTAACAGAGACAGACTGATACATGAGATAGAGAGCCTTGCTCACAGAGCTTACAATCTAGATAAAAGGGAATTACAGACTACGTTATATTAACAGAGACAGACTGATACATGAGATAGAGAGCCCTGCTCACAGAGCTTACAATCTAGATAAAAGGGAATTACAGACTGCGTTATATGAACACGGTCTGGTGAGTTTCTCCTGCTAGAAGAACAGAGTTGGTCCTGTATAATGCATTGTTATAAAGTGTCAGTGTTTAAAGATGTAACTCTGCATTATCCATGGCCAGTTGAGGTCTTCTACATATTCCTCTATACATTGTGCAAGGCCTGGTGAGTTTATCCAGCTAGAAGAACAGAGTTGGTCCTGTATAATGCATTGTTATAAAGTGACAGTGTGTAAAGATGTAACTCTGCATTATCCATGGCCAGCTGAGCTCTTCCATATATATTCTTCTATACATGGTGCAGGGTCTGGTGAGTTTCTCCTGCTAGAAGAACAGAGTTGGTCCTGTATAATGCATTGTTATAAAGTGTCAGTGTTTAAAGATGTAACTCTGCATTATCCATGGCCAGTTGAGGTCTTCTACATATTCCTCTATACATTGTGCAGGGCCTGGTGAGTTTCTCCTGCTAGAAGAACAGAGTTGGCCCTGTATAATGCATTGTTATAAAGTGACATTGTGTAAAGATGTAACTCTGCATTATCCATGGCCAGCTGGGCTCTTCTATATATTCCTCTATACATTGTGCAGGGCCTGGTGAGTTTCTCCTGCTAGAAGAACAGAGTTGGCCCTGTATAATGCATTGTTATAAAGTGACAATGTGTAAAGATGTAACTCTGCATTATCCATGGCCAGCTGAGCTCTTCTATATATTCCTCTATACATTGTTCAGGGTCTGGTGAGTTTCTCCTGCTAGAAGAACAGAGTTGGTCCTGTATAATGCATTGTTATAAAGTGACAGTGTGTAAAGATGTAACTCTGCATTATCCATGGCCAGCTGAGCTCTTCTATATATTCTTCTATACATTGTGCAGGGTCTGGTGAGTTTCTCCTGCTAGAAGAACAGAGTTGGTCCTGTATAATGCATTGTTATAAAGTGACAGTGTGTAAAGATGTAACTCTGCATTATCCATGGCCAGCTGAGCTCTTCTATATATTCTTCTATACATTGTGCAGGGCCTGGTGAGTTTCTCCTGCTAGATGAACAGAGTTGGCCCTGTATAATGTATTGTTATAAAGTGACAGTGTGTAAAGATGTAACTCTGCATTACCCATGGCCAGCTGAGCTCTTCTATATATTCCTCTATACATTGTGCAGGGTCCGGTGAGTTTCTCCTGCTAGAAGAACAGAGTTGGCCCTGTATAATGCATTGTTATAAAGTGACAGTGTGTAAAGATGTAACTCTGCAGTATCCATGGCCAGCTGAGCTCTTCTATATATTCTTCTATACATTGTGCAGGGTCTGGTGAATTTCTCCTGCTAGAAGAACAGAGTTGGCCCTGTATAATGCATTGTTATAAAGTGACAATGTGTAAAGATGTAACTCTGCATTTTCCATGGCCAGCTGAGCTCTTCTATATATTCTATACATTGTGCAGGGTCTGGTGAGTTTTTCCTGCTAGAAGAACAGAGTTGGCCCTGTATAATGCATTGTTAGAAAGTGACAGTGTGTAAAGATGTAACTCTGCATTATCCATGGCCAGCTGAGCTCTTCTATATATTCTTCTATACATTGTGCAGGGTCTGGTGAGTTTCTCCTGCTAGAAGAACAGAGTTGGCCCTGTATAATGCATTGTTATATAGTGACAGTGTGTAAAGATGTAACTCTGCATTATCCATGGCCAGCTGAGCTCTTCTATATATTCTTCTATACATTGTGCAGGGTCTGGTGAGTTTCTCCTGCTAGAAGAACAGAGTTGGCCCTGTATAATGCATTGTTATATAGTGACAGTGTGTAAAGATGTAACTCTGCATTATCCATGGCCAGTTGAGCTCTTCTATATATTATTCTATACATTGTGCAGGGCCTGGTGAGTCTCCTGCTAGAAGAACAGAGTTGGCCCTGTATAATGTATTGTTATAAAGTGACAGTGTGTAAAGATGTAACTCTGCATTATCCATGGCCAGCTGAGCTCTTCTATATATTCTTCTATACATTGTGCAGGGTCTGGTGAGTTTCTCCTGCTAGAAGAACAGAGTTGGCCCTGTATAATGTATTGTTATAAAGTGACAATGTGTAAAGATGTAACTCTGCATTATCCATGGCCAGCTGAGCTCTTCCATATATATTCTTCTATACATGGTGCAGGGTCTGGTGAGTTTCTCCTGCTAGAAGAACAGAGTTGGCCCTGTATAATGCATTGTTATATAGTGACAGTGTGTAAAGATGTAACTCTGCATTATCCATGGCCAGTTGAGCTCTTCTATATATTATTCTATACATTGTAAAGGGCCTGGTGTGTCTCCTGCTAGAAGAACAGAGTTGGCCCTGTATAATGTATTGTTATAAAGTGACAGTGTGTAAAGATGTAACTCTGCATTATCCATGGCCAGCTCAGCTCTTCTATATATTCTATACATTGTGCAGGGTCTGGTGAGTTTCTCCTGCTAGAAGAACAGAGTTGGTCTTGTATAATGCATTGTAATAAAGTGACAGTGTGTAAAGATGTAACTCTGCATTATCGATGGCCAGCTGAGCTCTTCTATATATTCTTCTATACATTGTGCAGGGTCTGGTGAGTTTCTCCTGCTAGAAGAACAGAGTTGGCCCTGTATAATGCATTGTTATACAGTGACAATGTGTAAAGATGTAACTCTGCATTATCCATGGCCAGCTGAGCTCTTCTATATATTCTTCTATACATTGTGCAGGGTCTGGTGAGTTTCTCCTGCTAGAAGAACAGAGTTGGCCCTGTATAATGCATTGTTATAAAGTGACAGTGTGTAAAGATGTAACTCTGCATTATCCATGGCCAGCTGAGCTCTTCAATATATTCTTCTATACATTGTGCGGGGCCTGGTGAGTCTCTCCTGCTAGAAGAACAGAGTTGGCCCTGTATAATGCATTGTTATAAAGTGACAGTGTGTAAAGATGTAACTCTGCATTATCCATGGCCAGCTGAGCTCTTCTATATATTCCTCTATACATTGTGCAGGGTCTGGTGAGTTTCTCCTGCTAGAAGAACAGAGTTGGCCCTGTATAATGCATTGATATAAAGTGACAATGTGTAAAGATGTAACTCTGCATTTTCCATGGCCAGCTGAGCTCTTCTATATATGTGGGACCACCACATATGAAGGTCACTATAGGTTTCTTTACATCTCCAGCAATTGTGTTGGTTTTCTGCTTTAATTTTATGTAGTCTCATGGGGGAGAGGTGCCATCTATGCATGACCTTGAAGTGAAGTTCATGCATCGTGAGGCAATGATTAATCTTTTTTTATGGCATTCCAACTCTCTATCCAAGCCTCTTTATCTATAGGGTTTAATAATTCTGTCCCCCAGGAAACCATTGCCTTCGATTTAGGTTTTACTGAAATCATCTCTAGTATGTCATACCAAAGTTTTATTGCTCTTTTTAAATGGTTATTATTTAATAGGCCATCAATTACCTTTTTTATTTCTTTGTTTTTTTTGTTAAACTTGTGTCTTTCCACAAATGATTTTATTCTAAGTATAGAAAAATTATCCCTTTCAGTGGCCCCAAAGTCTTGGGATAAGGATACATATGTTCTAAAATTGTTACCTCTATATAGATCCTTTATTCTCTAGCCTCTCCCTCAACAGAAATCTGGAAGTCTAAATTCTTGGATGTTAGGCTCTAGGATTTCTAGGGGTGCAGACTGATGTATTTTCCTTACGTTATTTATTTATTTTTTAAAAAGTTACCAGGCTACCAGAGTCTGCTTCAGTGTTCTTGAGCCGCTGTTATTTACAATTTTACTTCCATCTTTCCGGTTTAGCCACATAAGCGTCTCCAAATTTTAGATGTCAGCCATATCCTGCTCTATTAGATACCAGTCTTCTTTTTTAGCTGACTGGATCTGAAGTTGAGAGAAGTGGTTGAAAAGGCTGGCTTCTTGCAGTCTATGTAAATTCGGGTAACCCAGGCCCCCTTGTTTGGAGTTTCCCTGTAATATCTCTCTTGCTATCCTGGGTCTTTTCTGTCGCCAAATAAATTTACCAGTTATAAGGTGGAATTGTTTTATAACAGTCACAGGGTTTTTTCTTGGAATAAGCCTTAGATAGTATAGCCACTTAGGAAGAATGTACGCTCTAACTATATTTATGCGGCCCATCCATGAAATATATAAATTATCCCAACCCTTTAGTTGATCTGTCATTTCCCTTAATAATTTTGAATAGTTATAATTTACCATTTCATCAGGGTTATGCGAAATCGTAAAGCCTAGGTATTGTATACCTTTCTTGGGCCACTGGAAGGAATAAGCTCTTTTCAAATAGTCTCTATCTTCCACCTTCATCGCATATGGTAGGGCTTCAGATTTTGCCATATTTACTTAATAGTTAGTCATACTTCCATATGCTTCCAGTTCTTTAATAACCTCAACCAAAGAAGTCCGGGGAGATAAGAGTCAAAAAAGACGTCGTCGGCATAAGCCGACAATTTATATTGTCTTTGACCAATTTCTACTCCCCTAATCCCCGAGTTTTGTCTTATACTGCACAACAGTGGCTCAAGTGATATTATGTACAGTAGGGGTGCCAGAGGGCAGCCCTGTCGAGTCCCATTACAGATTTCTATTTTTTCTGATGTAAAACCCTGTCCCCTTATTACTGCCGATGGATTACAATACAGGGCCATAATTGCCCCCATCATCTTTTCCCCAAAATTCAGTTTTTTAAGGACCTCTTCCAGGTACACCCAGTTGACCCTGTCAAAGGCTTTCTCTGCGTCCAATGACAGGGCCAACATTGGGGTATCCCTCGATTCCGCCCAATCTATTAGATCCCAAACTTTCCTAGTATTATTATTATTTCCCTGTCTCCCCTGGACAAATCCCGCCTGATCTTTATAGATAATTTGTGAGATATGATGTTTCAGTCTATCTGCCAAAACTGCAGTATATTTTTGTGTCCGTGTTAATCAGGGAGATGGGCCTGTAGTTTGATACATAACTAGGATCTTTATCCGGTTTTGGGATGGGAACAATTAGGGCCTTCAACATCTCATTGGGCATCCTTTCTTCCTCTCCAATCTCGTTAAATAAATCAACCAAATAGGGATGGATAAGGTTACCCATTTTCTTATAGAATAAATTTGAAAACCCATCGGGTACAGGGGTTTTATTTAATTTTAGTCTAAGGATGGCATTTTTTTATTTCTGTTTCCGATATAGAAGTCTCCAGGGCTTCTCTGTCTTCTTTTTTTAAGACTTCCATGTTGATCTTATCTAGATATTTTTGTATCCTGGTTTTATCCTGCATTTGAAGTGGGATATTGTACAAAGTCGCATAATAATTTTTAAAGGCTTTTCCTATTTCTGTGGGACTGAGGGCAACACCATCATCTATTTTAATTTTAATAATTCTTGATTTTGCTTGTTTATTTCTGAGTTGGTTTGTTAAGTTTTTATCTACCCGATTTCCCATATAATATACTTTTTGATTACATTTGAGTAAGATCTTATTTGCTCTGCCTATCAGGTATTCTTAAAAGTGTTGTTTTTATCCATTTTTTACCATGTTTTTCTATTTTTTTCATAATAATATAAATGATATGAACAAAATAATGGCATCAAAAGAAAGCCCTTCTTGTCCTGAAAAAAACCCAATACATCATATATGTGGGTACAGCAAATAACAAAGAATAAAATTACAGCTAAACACAAACATCTCAGAAGTGTAAAAACAGCCACGTTCATTAACACACAACCTTCCAAAAACAGTCTGGTCATGAAGGGGTTAAAATATTTCCATTTAAATCTTCTACACTTGATAAAATATTTCAATTAAACATATTTTTGCGAACTGCTGTCCTCTAATTTATGTTGATGGTTGTCTTAAAATAGGGCAGGTGGGCCAGACATTTGTTTTTGTTTTCTTTACCATATAGAAAATGCAGCTGACTGCACACTGGAGCTTACACCGCCATAGCTCATCAATGCAATTCTAGCTGCAAACAACCTACGAAGATTGAACCAACCCAAAGTGCTGTAAAGGAGAATGGGAATGCTGGGGACATCAATAAGTTGCACTTTATTATTGGAGCCAACCAATGTATTTCCTTTCTCTTCTACAACATTCGTTACAGGGCTATATTCATGAGAGAGATATTATGGGAATTGACACAGGGATTTCCAACTTCAGTCCAAAGTAGCCAAGTTGGAAAAATTCTCCAAATTAAGCTGAATAGGAGAATTATTCCAAGTCTTCTACTTTGGCCCTAGTTTTGAAATTCCCTTGTCAATATTCTGCAATTTCATGATTAAAGCCCCTAGTCGGCAATACTTATTGGCTTGTCGAGAAGCATGATAGACCCAAAGGGCAATAATACTGTGCTGGTGTGCGGAGCTTGCCACTGTACATGTTTAGTGAGGTGTCAGGATCTCCTCACACGACTGGGGAATTTATCACAAAGTCTTGCTTCCTCGGTTTTGCACTGACCATTATTTTTGTACAGAAGGCCTGCCGGCTGCCAGTGATGAGTATTATGTTAGTAGGACAGAATGTCTGGTATGACTGCACACAGTATAAGAATATACTCTGCTGATGAAAAGAGATAGCAAATTAGTATGAAGACGATCTTTAAACAGGAGGTTAGACACAAGTATGCCTGAGAAATGTGCTTTCTCTCCATATCCTGTTACTGGTAATAACGTGGAAAGTAGAGCAAATTATAGATGCTGAACACGCGCCTATATTTATCAGTGCGTTCGCTAGATTCATGTTTTTTTTTCCACCCGCCTAAAAGCTTCTATTCTAGGCATCCAGACACCCATTTATAGACAGTGTCTCATAATGACAGATGGATTAATACTTCAGGAGTGTATATATAATGTGTCCGTCAGATAATGGGGATATTGCGCTGGTCTGATTCAAAATAATTCCAAGGTTTACAAAAATATTACTGAAAATGTTAGGGTCACAATAACATAGAATGTGTCACCGGCAGTTAAATACCATCCTGCCCATATAGTCTGCCCGATTTTCAAAATAATTGCATTAGTCCCTGGCCTTATCTTATATCTAGGATAGCCTTATACCTACCCCATGCATGCTTAAACTCCTTCACTGTATTAACCTCTACCACTTCTACTGGAAGACTATTCCATGCATCCACTACCCTCTCAGTATAGTAATACTTTCATTAGTCCCTGGCCTTATCTTATATCTAGGATAGCCTTGTGCCTATCCCATGCATGCTTAAACTACTTCACTGTATTACCTCTACCACTTCTACTGGAAGACTATTCCATGCATCCACTACCCTCTCAGTAAAGTGATACTTTCATTAGTCCCTGGCCTTATCTTATATCTAGGATAGCCTTATACCTATCCCATGCATGCTTAAACTCCTTCACTGTATTAACCTCTACCACTTCTACTGGAAGACTATTCCATACATCCACTACCCTCTCAGTAAAGTAATACTTTCATTAGTCCCTGGCCTTATCTTATATCTAGGATAGCTTTATACCTATCCCATGCATGCTTAAACTCCTTCACTGTATTAACCTCTACCACTTCTACTGGAAGACTATTCCATGCATACACTACCCTCTCAGTAAATACTTAATACCTATCCTAATTTACATAGTAATGGCTAAATCTCCCATTATTGTGGAACTGGACTTATTTTGCCATGATTTGGCTGATTGGACTGTGACGTGTAGAAAATAGAGGTCACGTATAAAAACTCCCACACTGCAATTTTTTTTTTTTTTTTTTTTTATACATAAGCTGTGCGGTGACACATAGCTAAATCTATGCATTCAGTGTACATAATGCAGACTGCCAAAATTTGTCAGGATATGTATATTGGCACACACCCCGATTGCTCCAGTATTTGTGCAATATGCGTGTGCGCAGTGTTTATACATGACCCCCATATGTTTCAGATGCATTTTGTGTTGAACGCAAACCATAGTTATGGCTGTGAGTAAATTCTGGGCTTAATTTAGTTATAATAGCATGCCAGGATATGATGTCATATGATGGGACCTAGCTTCAAGGAGGAATTAAACTATAAAAATAGAAATTTGCCATGTTAGAGTTCCTATAATACTTACCATGTTCTTTCTTCTACTACAGTGCTGACATCTTGTGTAAGGCTCTGGCTCCTCCCCCTCTTCGCTCCCTCAAACTTCATAGTCCTTCTTCCCAACTGAATATATTAACATACATATTCCCATTCATACTCCCTCCCATCTTGCCTGGCCATGTCAATGAAGCACAAATTGATTTCTCCCAAGTCTTTTGTTTATTTGGACAGAAACAATGTGACACAGGGAAATAGATATGTGAAATGGCCTGTGCAGGGGCTTTGAGCGGCGGCGGCCCACTGAAAGGCCCCAGGTATTTATTTACAACATCCCGTTAGTGCTGCCGTTTGGCTAGACTAGGCAGCTGCTGCTGCTGACTGGCTATTCACTCAGACAGGATGGGCCGGACTGCTTGCACTCCAGAAGGAAAGTGGGTTTTATCCCCGTATTCTGCACAGTGAAACCTGTATAAAGCTGGCTGAAGCCAAAGAACTTTGACCACTATTTACTCTTACCACATGATAACGGCCAAAAGGCAGGAGAAGAAAGTA
This sequence comes from Pelodytes ibericus, assembly GCA_036172795.1. Lineage (NCBI taxonomy): Eukaryota > Metazoa > Chordata > Amphibia > Anura > Pelodytidae > Pelodytes > Pelodytes ibericus. Next base: position 9,459,488 of record CM069862.1, on the reverse strand, counting down.
CTGAAACCTCTGTAAACTAACACTGTAAATAGTGGCTTAAACCATGTATATTTATGGCATAATGTAAAGCAGCTGGGATCTCGCAGTACTGAGAGGAGGAATAATCCTCTCCTACCTTTACACATGACAGGCCGGTACCCGGTTAGATTTGTGGATTGCTGCTTTTGGTACAGCCTCTCTCAAGACTAACCAGAAGAAAATAAAAATAGACACTTTTATGAAGCAAATTACTACCTCTCTTTCACTTGACCATGTAATTGTTTTGTTAGAAATCTGAAGCCCAGCTTGGTCAGAGTGCTTTAAAACAGATGTAACAAGTTTGCAGTTTTCAAATTGTTTGTTTGGCTGTTATAGTTTCTTTTAAAGTGATAACTCATTTCAAATGGTTTGTGCACACTTGCTGAAGACAGGTGCATTCACTTTCCTCATTGTGTTTCCTTTTTCTTTTGCATGCTGAAAACTTTTAGTAAAAAAAAGAGAGGGAGGAGTCTTACCGGACTCCACCCCTTTTCTCGGTTTTGGAAATTCTGAGTGTACAGCTGTACAATCAAGATTGCAAATAACCTGCACTACCTCTGTTGAAAGTAAAATATGAGCTTTGGCCATACTGAGCTCAAATATCTGTGTTTTTTATCCTCTTAAGAAAACATGATGTATAAACATGTCGTGGCCAATAAAAAAATAAAAAATGACTGGTTGAATATGTCAAAATTTGTTATCCAAAATTGTTTTTCGGATTTTGCAAATTCCACACACACACCTGTCGAATGCAAATACATAGCAGTATATTCAGTGTGCAGCCCCCTTAAGCTGTGATATAGCCTTTCCATGCATGCTCAGATTACCCCGCACCCACAAAGGGTCATGCAATGACACGTGTGCAGACCTGACACGCCAACGGCAGGTTCCCAGCGATGCCTCACATCACAGCTACATCCCAGTAACAGTGATTTATTTGCTCTATACAGTATTTACATTGATATTACTGGATTCCATGAGTCTGAGAGGATTTAATATATGTTATTGGTGAAAATGATCCGTTATCCAAATCGATCCATTATCCAAAATTCATGGAAGCAGACATATTGGATAAGGGACTCTCAAACTCTACTGTTATAAGGATAAATATGGCATATAAAAAACCTGTACGTTTTCTAAAAATGTATATAGTTTGCCTACTAAATGATAGAGAAATGATAGTTAAACACACAAAATCCCCACAAGGCACATGTCCATAAGGGGTTAATAACAAGGTATTTTCTTCTTTTTGTCTAGCAAGGTGAGCATCATGGAAGACCCCGATCAGAACATTCACCTAAAGAACCTCTCTCTTCAGCAAGCCAGTAACGAAGAGGAAGCATTGAACCTGCTCTTTCTGGGAGACACAAACCGGATGATCGCAGAGGTGAGAACAGCTTCAACGGAGCAAATCCCACCATGTTCAAATCATTACAAGGAACAGATTAGTGCATTTGCAGTGGAGCCTCATTAACATCTATGCAGTTTCTTATATGTGCAGACTTGATATGTTTACTTCGATTTTCGTTTAGAGTTATTGATTAAGCAATAATCTGCCTCCAAGTTCTAAAAGTGGATCTATCAGCAAAAGCTCTCCACTGGTTTCCATGCTGATTTCATCTCCTTAATATTTTCCCCCCAAAATAACTTTGTGCATGACCCCTATATTACAAGCCTTGCTCCAAGAAAGATTTCCTTTGAATATTCATTCAGAAACCACCGCTCTGTTTCATGGAGAGCAAAATGTTTTATGTAGTAATCTAGTTAGCAAATGTACAGATCAAACGAGAATGTTACAACCGAATACACAAACCACTCATTTTATTTCCACCTCCATGTTTGGTGCATAGAGACATAAAGAAACTGACGGTAATTTTCAGCCAATCAGAGAGACATATAAAGTGACAGGACTAAAGTATTCCCCTAAACTTCTATTTAGAAACCTTTGCGAAGTGATGACCATTACAAAGGTTTCTAAACATAATTTTAGGGGAATACTTTCGCCACTTTATTTCAAGTATCTCTCTTGATACTAATCTAATCTTTATCTAAATGTCAGTTTTAAAGTGACAGTCCCCAAACTCATGTTGGTGTAAGTTGAAGATTACTGCTTGTTTAGTGCACAGGCTCTTTATCCAGTGTGATTTAATGCAGGCATTCTGCATAAATAACATTTTTAATATATGACTCAAGTCCTCCCCACTCTGCATGTTTACTGCAGGTGCGGCAGCACTGATTATATAGATACTGAGCATATAAAGTTTTGTTTCACTTAGTCACTTCCTGTGCTCCTCAAACTGATTATATTGTGTGGACTCTAAGTAACCTTGCTCTTCTATACATTAGATTTCTTAACATCTAGTGTGGGCAGTTCTGCAGACTGCTGTAATTTCACAGTTTTATCTAGCTGTAAAATATTTTATATTTCAAGCAATGCAAAATGTAAAACATGCGTTTGAAAATACTTTTAAAAGCACATTAATATGCATTATTATTTGGTAGATGCATTTTGATCCACTTAAAGTTCAGCAAACAGAATCATTTTATATGATGGCCATATCCTTCAATAATAAATAGTACCTCAGTTTAATAGTCAAATAACATAAATGAGACCATAATGGGAAAAAAAGGGGGTGGGGTGGGACGGGACGATAAAGAAGGAAGGGGGTAGAAAATGAAATGAGGATTATCTCTCTCTCGTCTGGCGGTGCGGGGGATTTAAGAACAAACAACACATAGAAATGTACTTTTCTAATCCAATAGGAACACAGCATCCGAAGACGGCATATCTTATTGAATATATCCAGTATCTATGTTTAAAGAGAGGTCAGGGAGGGACAGAAAGCATACTTACCATTATGTGGCCAACTTGGTGCAGGTTCACCCTACATTGATGTTACCCTGTGATTGTGTGCTCCCTCCTCCCTGAAGCCTGATTCAGCCCCTGCAGAGCTCTGATTAACTTCACACAACATAAATAGTACTTTAAGACCAGCATACTGCCAAATAAATAGGGCTGATTCCCCAAAACACAGGAGCGTCCCAACAAATATGGCACTCCAGCAGGCATGGGAAGGTAATAAATGATTACATTGTCACTAACGCTGCCTTGTATCTGTAGCATTTTCTTTTTACTCGGTATTAAACTTGTACGTGGCAGACAGAAGAACATTTTTAATCATTTCTAAGTTTATTCTCAGACTGCTACATATGAGTTAAATCACTAACATATTGTTTGAACAGAGAGGAGCTGATTTCGGTATCAGAGAACATACGGAGAGCAGCAGAGCAGAAGTGTTTTTTTTTTTTTTGTCTCCTGTGATTTTGCCCTGGTTCCCTGGGATTGACCAGCAGTGACTTCACATGTTGCAGAAGTAGTACAGTAGTTGTGACATGCAGTCTGGATCTTGCACAATGCATGGAGACCACATGTAGGCACATAAAAAGATCAGAGCATCCCTCCTTATATTGTGGCATTGTTTGGGTTTTCTCAGACATGCTGGTCGGCATTTGAAGTGGTTCCTCTCATATTCTGTGTAATAATGAACATGTGCAGCGAAAACGGGAAAAAAAATAATACAATTTGCACGAGTTGCGTCTTTACCAAAAAAGTGGGATTAAAATTTCTTCAAAAGAAGACAATACAGTGTCTCCTCCGACATGGACTGGACAGGCCCTAATATTATTTACCATATTACAGTTACAGGAATCGCTGGTCAGTCCAAGCAAAATACAGATACGTAACATCATGGCCTCCGACATGGACTGGACAGGCAGTAATATTATTTACCATATCACAGTTACAGGAATCGCTGATCAGTCCAAGCAAAATACAGATACGTAACATCATGGTCTCCGACATGGACTGGACAGGCCCTAATATTATTTACCATATTACAGTTACAGGAATCGCTGATCAGTCCAAGCAAAATACAGATACGTAACATCATGGTCTCCGACATGGACTGGACAGGCCCTAATATTATTTACCATATTACAGTTACAGGAATCGCTGGTCAGTCCAAGCAAAATACAGATACGTAACATCATGGCCTCCGACATGGACTGGACAGGCCCTAATATTATTTACCATATTACAGTTACAGGAATCGCTGATCAGTCCAAGCAAAATACAGATACGTAACATCATGGCCTCCGACATGGACTGGACAGGCCCTAATATTATTTACCATATTACAGTTACAGGAATCGCTGATCAGTCCAAGCAAAATACAGATACGTAACATCATGGCCCTCTGGACCCCCATACCACCTGGGGAGCAGGGGAGTGTCTCCCCCTTAAATAATTGTGAGATTGGACCTGGGGCTGACCAATGCCCCCCTGCCCCTTAAAAGTTCTAGGGCTGCTGAAAAGCCCTCACACATATCTAAGAGACTTCAAAACCCATTCAGTGTGAGAGCTGGGTCCAGAGAGAGGACTCTGAAATCACACTACGGAATCTCATGTCCCTCCCCTAACATGCTTCCAATCAGTGTCCATCGTCCGCGGAGGATGGATGCGTGGAGCGGGCGGATTCTTTTATTGGAGACAGTTGCAGTTCATGGACTTGTAGGTACTTTATCCACAGGGTGCACCCTCTGAGTGACAGGAGGGTGGGCAGTGATTTTACTTTTTTATTATAGGTATGACCTTTTCTGGACACCTTAGAGGTGGAGCCAGGGGATTTTTATTTATTTTTATTTGGGGGAGCCAAGGGCCCTGGGAACAATTTATTTGGCAATGGACTTTGGAAATCTGGAGTTTTATAATCCCATGAAAAGTACCGACATAATGCTGCAATGTGCTGTCTCCAGTACTGTTATGCTTTCATTGAATCCCACATTATTCATTACCGAATGGCGGGTAATAAAAAAAAAAATGGGGGAGGGGGGGGGGGGTAATGTGTGTTAACAAGCCTCAGTGAATATCCAATGTCTGTCTATTATATATAAAACAATATCTGCTGATAGTGCAATCCAGTTGTTGGCCAATAACTTCCCCTCATCTTTTGATCAATCTATGCTACTTTGGCAAAAATAAAAATGAAAATGAAAAATAAATAACCAACATATAATCATTCCGTACAAATAAAAACAGTGGGAAAAATAGTTTTTATTCACCATATGTCCAATCTAGACATAATTATTTCCATGCCCAGGAGGTCGGACTAATAGACAACTAATAAACCTTACATTAAACTAGTGGAGCCAGCGTATTGAAAATATAAAACTTATTACATATGTTTATGGTAAACCAATGTCAGATTGGGAATACTAAAGTATTTTTGTCCTGACTGGATTAATTGTGCCCTGAGGTCATGTGATACACGGAGGAGACACGGATAGGCTGCACTTCTAATAATCTGTGGAGATCGAGTCTAACATATTGGCGAGTTTTGGTCATAAAGTTGACGTAACCAGTATATCTAAGAGACTGCCAACAGAAACCAAACAAACAAATAATAAGCCATGTATTATACAGAGAAGTTTATATAAATGCTGAGATTCTTCAAAAAAGACTACTGGGAGTAATCGGTGTGGTGATTTACTTGTAGTGATGACTGAGAGCAATTTACTAACGTGAGCTGACTATTTCTTCAGTATGTAAAGCTGTAACTCTGCATTATCCATGGCCAGCTGAGCTCTTCTATATATTCTTCTATACATTGTGCAGGGTCTGGTGAGTTTCTCCTGCTAGAAGAACAGAGTTGGCCCTGTATAATGCATTGTTATAAAGTGACAGTGTGTAAAGATGTAACTCTGCATTATCCATGGCCAGCTGAGCTCTTCTATATATTCTTCTATACATTGTGCAGGGTCTGGTGAGTTTCTCCTGCTAGAAGAACAGAGTTAGCCCTGTATAATACATTGTTATAAAGTGACAGTGTGTAAAGATGTAACTCTGCATTATCCATGGCCAGCTCAGCTCTTCTATATATTCTTCTATACATTGTGCAGGGTCTGGTGAGTTTCTCCTGCTAGAAGAACAGAGTTAGCCCTGTATAATACATTGTTATAAAGTGATAGTGTGTAAAGATGTAACTCTGCATTATCCATGGCCACCTGAGCTCTTCTATATATTCTTCTATACAATGTGCAGGGTCTGGTGAGTTTCTACTGCTAGAAGAATATAATGCATTGTTATAAAGTGACAGTGTGTAAAGATGTAACTCTGCATTATCCATGGCCAGCTGAGCTCTTCTATATATTCTTCTATACATTGTGCAGGGCCTGGTGAGTTTCTCCTGCTAGAAGAACAGAGTTGGCCCTGTATAATGCATTGTTATAAAGTGACAGTGTGTAAAGATGTAACTCTGCATTATTCATGGCCAGCTGAGCTCCTCTATATATTCATCTATACATTGTGCAGGGTCTGGTGAGTCTCCTGCTAGAAGAACAGAGTTGGCCCTGTATAATGCATTGTTATAAAGTGACAGTGTGTAAAGATGTAACTCTGCATTATCCATGGCCAGCTGAGCTCTTCTATATATTCTTCTATACATTGTGCAGGGTCTGGTGAGTTTCTCCTGCTAGAAGAGCAAAGTTGGCCCTGTATAATACATTGTTATAAAGTGACAGTGTGTAAAGATGTAACTCTGCATTATCCATGGCCAGCTGAGCTCTTCTATATATTATTCTATACATTGTGCAGGGCCATGTGAGTTTCTCCTGCTAGAAGAACAGAGTTGGCCCTGTATAATACATTGTTATAAAGTGACAGTGTGTAAAGATGTAACTCTGCATTATCCATGGCCAGCTGAGCTCTTCTATATATTATTCTATACATTGTGCAGGGCCTGGTGAGTTTCTCCTGCTAGAAGAACAGAGTTGGCCCTGTATAATACATTGTTATAAAGTGACAGTGTGTAAAGATGTAACTCTGCATTATCCATGGCCAGCTGAGCTCTTCTATATATTATTCTATACATTGTGCAGGGCCTGGTGAGTTTCTCCTGCTAGAAGAACAGAGTTGGTCCTGTATAATGCATTGTTATAAAGTGACAGTGTGTAAAGATGTAACTCTGCATTATCCATGGCCAGCTGAGCTCTTCTATATATTCTTCTATACATTGTGCAGGGTCTGGTGAGTCTCCTGCTATCCTGCTAGAAGACCAGAGTTGGCCCTGGATAATGCATTGTTATAAAGTGACAGTCTGTATTGTGCCCTCTTTGCTCTGTAAATCAGGGGTGGATATGCTGCTCAGAATGTTGGGTCAGTTCTGATTGCACATTCTGCCACCTGATAGAGCTATTTGGAGGGAAGAGGGCTCAGTGAGGTACTTTATTTGTATTCTTTTATTAAAGCATTTCTATTTAAAATACCTACTCTTGATGTAATCTTTCCCTTACACGCAAGTTTATTAATACATCACGTAGCATATGTAATTAGAAAACATACTCGCCTTTAAACATCTTGTCATGCCTGCCGCTAGCACTTGATATTTGCTGACATTTTGTAGCTGTGTTAACACCACTTATTTTCCTAAAAAAGACCAGATCTTTTATGTCCTAAACAAATATGTTTTGAAATTTTAATTAATGCCAAACCCTTTTACCGCAAAAATTTTGATCAAATATCGTTGCTGGATGATCTCATTCACATGTGGCAGGCGATAAGGTTTTTCACGTGTCGGACTGTAAACTGTACATTATATCCAGATGGCGCAGACATGTAACGCAGCGACCTTGTCTGGGTTTCCTCTTCTGACATCTGCAGGGTACATCATCTGAACTTTGACCTTTCCCGTAATGACGGGCAGGCTATGGGATGATGGGCCTGATGTAAAACTAATCCTCAGTACTTGGCGATGGATGGTGGCTGATTGTAATAGGAGTTGTAGTCTACAACAGATGGATGGTTGGAGTATGTGGCCTTGTCCAAGTAAACATCACTATTGTGAATTTTCACTAGAAGTGAGAGCAAGGACATCTATAGAAAGTAATTCTGGGGCAAGGTTAAAACACCAGGGCAATTTCTGTGGAAACCATGTGAGTGAAAGATCAGACTCTGGTCTCTTTTTAGACCCTTTATTCCACTATCATGTTACATGCTTGGAAAAATCCCATTTTTGGTTGAAACATTGCTGGTGGGATCAATGGTCTGATACCTGTTTCTTTAGCTTACCGGCCTGGCTATTCTTTGCACCCATGAAATAGCTTCAGTTTTGGGACATTGTGTAGAACAGTAGGAGGTCTAATCATCCTCTCTGTAAAAAAAAATGTGTAGCATCTATTGACTGCTTGTCTATGGTACAGAAGCATCTGCCTACAGCTAACTTCTATTAAAGAGATTAGTTGGGTAAATGAGCCTGTAAGAAGGTGTGATTAGATATATCTGGAACTACTTACTGAAAGTGATATACAGCTGAGTTAAGATGAAGCTTTCTTCAACATGTATCTTTTTGCGGTAATGGACCATACTAGGTACGGCACTGAAAATGTCCCTCATTGACAATGGACTTACCTGGTACGTACTGCAATAAAACCTACATTGGCAGCAATCAACTTTGCTGCCTTTGCTTAACCAGTGTTGCTGTGATGCCTCAATATCAAGGCATCCGTTTTCTGCGATCACTCCATGGACCTATCATGGGCTCCATATTGTCATTTATCAGGGATCACTTCCGTTGCTCTAGAGTCAGCAACATTAAAAATAAAAAATACATTTTTTAAAAAAATTGCAAAATTTTAGGGTTAGAGTCAAAAGCTGTAGGACAAAATGGTTGGGAAACAAAGAAAAACCTCTACTTTCGGTCATTGTCTTATAACTTGCAAAAAAACTGCAGAAAAACATGTAAACATAGGTACTTCTAAACATAGGTACTTCTAAACACAGGTACTTCTAAACACAGGTACTTCTAAACATAGGTACTTCTAAACATAGGTACTTCTAAACACAGGTACTTCTAAACACAGGTACTTCTAAACACAGGTACTTCTAAACACAGGTACTTCTAAACATAGGTACTTCTAAACATAGGTACTTCTAAACATAGGTACTTCTAAACACAGGTACTTCTAAACATAGGTACTTCTAAACACAGGTACTTCTAAACATAGGTACTTCTAAACATAGGTACTTCTAAACACAGGTACTTCTAAACATAGGTACTTCTAAACACAGGTACTTCTAAACATAGGTACTTCTAAACACAGGTACTTCTAAACATAGGTACTTCTAAACATAGGTACTTCTAAACATAGGTACTTCTAAACATAGGTACTTCTAAACACAGGTACTTCTAAACATAGGTACTTCTAAACACAGGTACTTCTAAACATAGGTACTTCTAAACATAGGTACTTCTAAACATAGGTACTTCTAAACACAGGTACTTCTAAACATAGGTACTTCTAAACTTAGTACAAATATTATAAATTATTTAGATGAGGTCTTTTTGTAATTATGTAAAATATTTTTCAGGTTGAAGTTATAAAAAAGGTGTTTTTTTAAAAACAGTCCAGTCACTGAGGCGTTAAAGAATCATTATGCAGGGTCGAGTCTGTTCTTCTAGCACTGGGTCAGCAACCTTTTTTCCACTCTGGGCCAGAAAGGCTGTGAGGTGGTGGCCAGCCACATTCATCTATTGTACACTCTATGGCTAATAAGAAAAAAAAAGTAATATGCCCCAGCCAAGTGTGCTCATTGACATATGCCCCAGCCAAGTGTGCCCATTGACATATGCCCCAGCCAAGTGTGCCCATTGACATATGCCCCAGCCAAGTGTGCCCATTGACATATGCCCCAGCCAAGTGTGCCCATTGACATATGCCCCAGCCAAGTGTGCCCATTGACATATGCCCCAGCCAAGTGTGCCCATTGACATATGCCCCAGCCAAGTGTGCCCATTGACATATGCCCCAGCCAAGGGTCCCCATTGACATATGCCCCAGCCAAGGGTCCCCATTGACAAATGCCCCAGCCAAGGGTGCCCATTGACGGATGCCCCAGCCAAGGGTGCCCATTGACATATGCCCCAGCCAAGGGTCCCCATTGACAAATGCCCCAGCCAAGGGTGCCCATTGACGGATGCCCCAGCCAAGGGTGCCCATTGACGGATGCCCCAGCCAAGGGTGCCCATTAACAAATGCCCCAGCCAAGGGTGCCCATTGACATATGCCCCAGCCAAGGGTGCCCATTGACATATGCCCCAGCCAAGGGTGCCCATTGACATATGCCCCAGCCAAGGGTGCCCATTGACATATGCCCCAGCCAAGGGTGCCCATTGACATAGCCTGTGACCCAACATGCATGCCAGGAATCCACAGAGTAGCCTGTCTGCTATTAGAACATTTAATATTGCATACAGTTTAACTATGTGATTATTGTGGTACAATAAGACTAGCAAACAGGGCACAATTCTGAATGACAGCCAAATACCCTAAGGCTGGTGTGACTGGGAAACTCTGGGATTTTACAGATCAGTGTGTGAAAATCACTGGTATATAACGTTCCTTCTGCATCTGCTGCTTTCAACTTTATATAGAACCAGGCTTTGGATTTGGCTAAATTGCTTTCAGACCCAGCCCTTAACATAAATACACACAACAGTGATAGATTCTATATGCTACATATACGTATAATCATTTTCATCATTTGTTTTATTCTACATTCATTATAAGCACAGTTTTTAGGTGACCAAGACCCTTTAATGGTGGAGTGGAGGTGTATATAACGCTTTAATATTATTATTCTGCGGACGGTTATATAATGCTTTAATATTATTATTCTGTGGAGGGTTATAGAACGCTTTAATATTATTCTGTGGAGGAGTATATCACTCTTTAATATTATTATTATTCTGTGGATTGGTATATAACTCTTTAATATTATTATTCTGTGGATTGGTATATAACTTTATAATATTAATATTCTGTGGATTGGTATATAACTGTATAATATTATTTTTCTGTGGATTGGTATATAACTCTATAATGTTATCATTCTGTGGATTGGTATATAACTATATAATATTAATATTCTGTGGATTGGTATATAATGCTATAATATTATTCTGTGGATTGGTATATAACTAACTATTTAATATTATCATTCTGTGGATTGGTATATAATTGTATAATATTATTATTCTGTGGATTGGTATATAATTGTATAATATTATTATTCTGTGGATTGGTATATAACTGTATAATATTATTTTTCTGTGGATTGGTATATAACTCTATAATATTATCATTCTGTGGATTGGTATATAACTCTATAATATTATCATTCTGTGGATTGGTATATAACTCTATAATATTATCATTCTGTGGATTGGTATATAACTATATAATATTAATATTCTGTGGATTGGTATATAATGCTATAATATTATTCTGTGGATTGGTATATAACTAACTATTTAATATTATCATTCTGTGGATTGGTATATAATTGTATAATATTATTATTCTGTGGATTGGTATATAATTGTATAATATTATTATTCTGTGGATTGGTATATTATGCTATAATATTATTATTCTGTGGATTGGTATATAACTCTATAATGTTATTATTCTGTGGATTGGTATATAACTCTATAATATTATTATTCTGTGGATTGGTATATACATATATAATATTATTATTCTGTGGATTGGTATATAACTATATAATATTATTATTCTGTGGATTGGTATATAACTATATAATATTATCATTCTGTGGATTGGTATATAACTATATAATATTATTATTCTGTGGATTGGTATATAACTTTATAATATTATTATTCTGTGGATTGGTATATTATGCTATAATATTATTATTCTGTGGATTGGTATATAACTATATAATATTATTATTCTGTGGATTGGTATATAACTCTATAATATTATTATTCTGTGGATTGGTATATAACTATATAATATTATCATTCTGTGGATTGGTATATAACTATATAATATTATTATTCTGTGGATTGGTATATAACTATATAATATTATTATTCTGTGGATTGGTATATAACTCTTTAATGTTATCATTCTGTTGATTGGTATACAATGCATATGATTGAGAAACCTGCATTAATAGTTACTGTAACACTTTCGGTTTCTTTCCATTTTAGACGCCAATGAATCAAGCCTCTACTCGCTCCCACTGCATTTTCACAATTCACATCTCTAGCAAGGAGCCCGGCTCAGCTACCGTGCGCCGATCCAAACTGCACTTGGTGGACTTGGCTGGATCTGAACGGGTCGCGAAAACTGGAGTTGGGGGCCAGCTGCTGACAGAAGCCAAATACATCAACCTGTCATTGCATTACCTTGAGCAGGTAAGAACTGATTGGGCAGGAAGTATTAAAATGGAAAAATCAACAGGAACCTTCCATCGGTTTCCACGGTGACTTCTTCAATTTTACAAATCTGCCCCATAGTTATCTACATTTTTACCAAGTAACATAGGAATTTAGGCGGAAAAAAAACATCCATCAAGTTCAACTGTTCTTTGAATATTGAAAAATTCCTTCTTGATTCCAAAAGGCAATCAGATGTATCCTTGGATCAAGAAGCTCTATTATTATTAATGCCTATAAAAGTGTAAATAATTAATTGTAAAAGGAATTTTTATTTTTGGTCCACATGGAAACAAAAATTCTCAACTTATTCCGTTCCCTCTTCATATGACTACGAGCAAGAATGAATTATAATTGGGGAAAAAAGTACATTTTATGCAATAAAAAAAGATATTTGAAAAAAGTACATTTCATACAATTAAAAAAAATTGTTCTGAATTTTAACATTTAAAAGTAATAGAGATTGTATTAATATTTATTTTAACTGAGGGGCAGGAATGGGAGCGATATCGAAAAGGCAGAAGTCATGGATAGCTCAGAAATGGGTGGGTCTACCCCAGGAGTGGGTGTAGCCTGGCATGGAGTGGGCAGTACTAAGTACACTCCTAACTGGAGAATTTGAACGCATGATGTCATGTGATATGTCAGGAAGTTTCCCGAAAGTTAGGTTCAAATTGTGTACACGTATTTGTTCTTTCCGTGTAAATCTGCTGGGTGTGTGTTTTGCAGCTGATTTCTGTCCTTACAAATGAACAATCTGTTCGTTATTGAGGCTCGTAGGCAGACTGTAGCCATAAATTAATCTCTCTGTAAACATGACATCAACAATATGAAGCAATAAAATCTGCATCTTTGTTTGTGGTTCTTTATTATACTATAGTCGGGGGAAGAGATTCGCTTATTTTAAATCAATGGGAAAAGATTTGTTGAATAGTGTTTTTGTCCGTGGCTGTGTCCCCGGTGAGAGGATATGAATAATACTGTTTAGATGTGTCATTTAGTTGGAATCGGAGGCCTGTAGACCCCACACCTGCTCCCGAGGCCTGGCTCCATTGTTTGGAATGAGTTGTGATAGTCTTCTCTCTGCCAGACACTTTGTTCATTGAGTTTCTCAGATCGTATTTCCTTATAATGTGTGCGCTTGGGGATTGGTGAGCACAACCAGTACTTAGGTTCTTAACACAAAGCATGAGCTGCCTTTTACTGTTTTGGGACAGAACGATAGTCACCTGGGAAGTCATGGAGCTCTGAAAAAGATGTAGATCGAGGCACCTTCTCTCACAGAGCTGAAATAGCCTTCAAGATACCGCTAAAGGGAAACTGCTGTGATAAAGTTCTGTTTAATTTGAAGCTTACGTCAAATGCAGGCATTTTACATAGAAATGCTTTGTTTAAACAAATACAAAGAATATAATTTACTGACCCCTCTCTTGTCAGATGGGACATGCCCCACCACGTACATTGCACATCCAGGACTTACCCATGCCCCCCACAACATGCCCCGTCACGCACATTGCACATCCAGGACTTACCCCTACCCCCCAGGATATGCCCCATCATGCACATTGCACATCCAGGACTTACCCCTACCCCCAGGATATGCCCCAAAACCCGCATTGACATCTGTAGTGGGGAAACTATTTGAAGGATTGCTAAAGGTATACACTCAAGAATACATCTTGAACCAGAATATAATTAGTAAAAGTCAACATGGTTTTGTGAAAGACAGGTCTTGTCAAACAAACTTAATAACATTCTATGAAGAAGTCAGTAAAAATATAGATCTAGGTGTGGCAGTTGATGTGATCTATTTGGATTTTGCGAAAGCATTTGATACAGTTCCACACAAAAGGTTACTCTACAAATTGAGAGAAATAGGTTTGGGGGCAAATGTGTGTATGTGGATTGAAAATTGGCTAAAAGATAGAACACAAAGGGTTGTTGTAAATGGAAAATTCTCAAATTGGACAAGGGTATTAAGCGGAGTACCTCAGGGGTCTGTTTTGGGCCCTCTTCTTTTTAATTTGTTTATTAATGATCTGCCACATTGTGCTGAGAGCCATGTCTCCGTGTTTGCGGACGACACTAAATTAGGTAAGGCAATAAAGACTAATCTTGATGTTTTTTCTTTACAGGAAGATTTGGACAGAGTGGGGGACTGGGCAGTAAAGTGGCAAATGAGGTTCAATATAGACAAATGTAAAGTTATGCATTATGGGAAAAATAATAACAAAGCAACATATACGTTAAATGGTTTTTCTCTGGGAAAAACTACTAATGAAAAGGATTTAGGAATAATTATAGACAACAAACTTGGCAACAGTGCCCAATGCCAGTCAGCAGCTGCAAGGGCCAATAAGATATTGGCATGTATAAAACGAGGTATAGATTCACGGGAGGAGGATATCATCTTGCCTCTTTACAAGTCAATGGTAAGACCTCACCTTGAATATGCAGTACAGTTCTGGGCACCAGTCCTTAAAAAGGATATTAAGGAACTAGAAAAAGTGCAAAGGAGAGCTACAAAATTAATAAGGGGTTTGGAGGATCTTAGTTATGAAGAGAGACTTAAAAAATTGAATTTATATACGTTAGAAAAAAGGCGTCTCAGAGGGGATATGATAACATTATATAAATATTTGCAGGGCCAATATAAAGAGCTCTCCAGTGACCTGTTCATTAACAGAAAGGTACAAAGAACAAGAGGTCACCCCCTCAGACTGGAAGAGCAAAGATTTCATAGACAGCAAAGGAAGGGATTCTTTACGGTTAGGACAATAAAGTTATGGAACTCACTGCCAAGAGAGGTAGTGCTAGCAACCACAATAGATGCATTTAAAAATGGTTTGGATGTTTTTTTAGGAAAGCAGAACATACAGGGCTATTAATAATAGAATAAGCATTAATAAAAGAGCTTATTGATCCAAGGAGAAATCTGATTGCCTCTTGGAGTCAAGAAGGAATTTTTTCCCCCAGGAGGCAAAATTCGAAATAGCTTCCTTAGGGGTTTTTTGCCTTCTTTTGGATCAAAAGCTGTAATGATAGGTAGAAGGGTTGAACTTGATGGACTTGTGTCTTTTTTCAACCTAAATTACTATGTAACTACTATGTAACTATGTAACTATGCATTGCACATCCAGGACTTACCCATGCCCCCCACAACATGCCCCATCGCACACATTGCACATCCAGGACTTACCCATGTCCCCCACAACATGCCCCATCACGCACATTGGACATTCATGATTTAACCCTACCCCCCACAATATGCCCCATCATGCACATTGCACATCCATGATTTAACCCTACCCCCACGATATGCCCCATCATGCACATTGCACAATTAGGACTTACCCCTACCCCCCAGGATATGCCCCATCACGCACATTGCACAATCAGGACTTACCCCTACCTCCCAGGATATGCCCCATAACCAGCATTGCACATCCCTGACTTACCCATGCCCCCCCACACATTGCACATCCAGGACATACTCCTGCCCCCCAGGATATGCCCCTTCACGTACATTTAGTCCTAGGCTTTTTCTTTTTTTTACTAAATTAATATCCAAAGTTTGACGGGTCATCTTATATTTGAGCAATTACTGTACTTGAGCAAGCACTGTATATTGTCTGTTAATCGAAGCAGCCGATGATGATTATAATTAGCCACTCCCCAATAATGTATATGCTACCCCCTCTGGTGGCAGACCAGCAGATGGACAGGAGAATGGACAAGACTTTCTTGATTTATTTACATTTTTTTTCCTGTTAGCCAAAAGACAAAATGGTCTACTCAGCAAAGAGAAAATTGCAGGGAATTAAGATGGGAATTTCAAACATAAGGCCAAAGTAGCTGAGCTGGAAAGATTCTCCCGTTAAGCTGCACTGGGACATTTTTTCCAACTCTGCTACTTTGGTCTAAAGTTTTAAATTATCAACTCTGTTCCAGGTAATTCTCTACTTATTGAGTAGACCCTAATGTGGTTGCCACGTTTCCTACAAAAAAAATACCGGCCATACTTCTGCCTCCATAAACTCCACATTGGCCTCAAGCCAAATTTTTTCCAGCCTGCCAGTAAAATACCGGCCATGTGGCAGTCCTACACCTGACCTGCTTCCATTCTCATGCTATTCACAGCTCCAAAATGGGAACTAATGAATTAAATGTTTTTATTATATTTAAAGGACAACTGTCAGCGTGTAATAAGTTCTGTTGAATTGAAAGATTGCATAGATTATATACATTTTAAATAGAAATGTTTTAATGAAAGAATAATAATAGAGTCCCTTATTGATCCCTCTTTGCTACTATGGTTCAATCAGGGGGCGGACATATTGCTTAAAATCTTGAGTCAGATGAAGGAAGATCTGATCCATCTGACCAAAGATGTCTGCCCCCTGTTAGAGCAAGCAGAGACCCCTGCATTTGTATTCTTTCAATATAGCATTTCTATTGACAATGTGTACATTTTATGTAATGTTTCCAGTAAGCATTACGTTATTTTTTGCTGACAGTTGTCCTTTAAATAAAGATTCTACGAGGCAGATTAATGTGAGAAGACTTTGTGCGTGAGTCAGGCCGGAATCTGTTACCCGTGGGCGCAGGATGGGAAATCTCTCCAGCCAAGCACTGCAATTTACTCATTAGATGATACTTTGTGTTCCTTTAATTAGACTGCAATGTAGGCTGTGATGGAGCGTGCCGTCTCATGGGATCTGTCGTATAACCAGTATTATGTCCCTGCCGCATGCATGTTTATAGGGCATGGCACCTGCTCATTGTCCAATGCTATGTCATTTCCTATATCTTTATATGATACTTTGGAGAGAGTTCAGAGAAGGGCTACTAAACTGGTTCATTGGTTGAAGGATACAACTTACCAGTAAAGGTTAAAGCATCTTAACATGTATAGCTTGGAGGAAAGACGTAACAGGGGGGATATGATACAAACATTTAAATACATAAAGGGAATCAACACAGTAACGGAGGAGAGTATATTTAAAAGAAGAAAAACTACCACAACTAGAGGACATAGTCTTAAATTAGAGGGGCAACGATTTAATGATCTATGTTTCTATGTTTATGAATAAACTGTAAAAACAGTAGGAAAACTATAACCTCAGGTTTAAATGAAGTGTTGGGTTGTTAACTAGAAATGCTATAATGAACGAATAAATGTACTGTACCTTTTGCTCGGTATATCTCTGTCAGGAGCAGACATGTTGGTTGAAATTTTGGATCAATTAAAAAAAAAGATCTAAGCCAAGATTTCAAACAATATGTCTGCCCCCTGATAAATCTATAGGTAACAAAACAGCGCTCAATAACATACTGTATTTGTATTCTTCCAGTCAAGCGTTTTTTTTTAATAAGTCTACAGTTAATGCAGTCTGTCAATTAAATAGAAGTTATATTTTTTACTACGGTTGTCCTTTAATAAAATGTAAATATATGTGTAGGACAGAGATACTAATTACCAAACAGACCCAAACTGCTAATTTTAAAGCACTTGTCTATATTGGCTACTTTGATCCTGATTAACTAGTGCAAGGAAACGCCTGGTATGTTGATGCTGATCCACTAGTGCAAGGAAATGGCAGGTATTTTGATGCTGATTCACTAGTGCAAGGAAACGTCTGGTATGTTGATGCTGATCCACTAGTGCAAGGAAATGGCAGGTATTTTGATGCTGATTCACTAGTGCAAGGAAACGCCTGGTATGTTGATGCTGATCCACTAGTGCAAGGAAACAATTGGTATTTTGATGCTGATTCACTAGTGCAAGGAAACAATTGGTATTTTGATGCTGATCCACTAGTGCAAGGTGATTACTAGTTATCTGTTATAAGTAAATGTTTATATTGATATTTAACAAAGCAATAACCATGAATATTTATATCTGGTCTGACTCTCGTTTTCTCCTGAGAGAATTGTGAACACAGAGGTTCAGACTGCAGTGAGGTTTTATCATGTGTAATCATGACATATGTTGAATGTTTTTTTTTTTCCATATGGATCTGCCAGTGTCTCAGGTACAATGATAACTGAGCGGTTATAACATATTATAACATGTACGAAATGATTTACTGGGTGAACGATAAATACAGAATCAATTAAACGAGAAATGAAAACGATCTTAATTACAAAATGGTTTCATTTGGTCTAATACATGTTATTTTGCATTTGTTTTATACGTTTTGTCTCTAACCCATAATACAATGGTTGCAGGTCATCATTGCATTGTCTGAAAAGAATCGCTCCCATATACCATATAGGAACTCCATGATGACCTCAGTACTGCGAGACAGCCTCGGTGGAAACTGCATGACCACCATGATCGCAACTCTATCACTAGACAAGAGGAACATTGATGTATGTATACAATACCTTCTCCCTCTCCGTCCTATTCACTAAAAGGTGAGGTGCAGGTGAGATCATTTCATGTCACTGCATTATCCATGGCCAGCTGAGCTCTTCTATATATTCCTCTATACATTGTGCAGGGTCTGGTGAGTTTCTCATGCTAGAAGAACAGAGTTGGTCCTGTATAATGCATTGTTATAAAGTGACAGTATGTAAAGATGTAACTCTGCACTATCCATGGCCAGCTGAGCTCTTCTATATATTCTTCTATACATTGTGCAGGGTCTGGTGAGTTTCTCCTGCTAGAAGAACAGAGTTGGCCCTGTGTAATGCATTGTTATAAAGTGACAGTGTGTAAAGATGTAACTGTGCATTATCCATGGCCAGCTGAGCTCTTCTATATATTCTTCTATACATTGTGCAGGGTCTGGTGAGTTTCTCATGCTAGAAGAACAGAGTTGGCCCTGTATAATGCATTGTTATAAAGTGACAGTATGTAAAGATGTAACTCTGCACTATCCATGGCCAGCTGAGCTCTTCTATATATTCTTCTATACATTGTGCAGGGTCTGGTGAGTTTCTCCTGCTAGAAGAACAGAGTTGGTCCTGTATAATGCATTGTTATAAAGTGGCAGTGTGTAAAGATGTAACTCTTCATTATCCATGGTCAGCTGAGCTCTTCTATATATTCTTCTATACATTGTGCAGGGTCTGGTGAGTTTCTCCTGCTAGAAGAACAGAGTTGGTCCTGTATAATGCATTGGTATAAAGTGACAGTGTGTAAAGATGTAACTCTGCATTATCCATGGTCAGCTGTGCTCTTCTATATATTCTTCTATACATTGTGCAGGGTCTGGTGAGTTTCTCCTGCTAGAAGAACAGAGTTGGTCCTGTATAATGCATTGGTATATAGTGACAGTGTGTAAAGATGTAACTCTACATTATCCATGGCCAGCTGAGCTCTTCTATATATTCTTCTATACATTGTGCAGGGTTTGGTGAGTTTCTCCTGCTAGAAGAACAGAGTTGGCCCTGTATAATGCATTGTTATATAGTGACAGTGTGTAAAGATGTAACTATGCATTATCCATGGCCAGCTGAGCTCTTCTATATATTCCTCTATACATTGTTCAGGGTCTGGTGAGTTTCTCCTGCTAGAAGAACAGAGTTGGTCCTGTATAATGCATTGTTATAAAGTGACAGTGTGTAAAGATGTAAATTTGTATTAATCGTGGCAGACAGAGTTCTTCTAGCAGGATAAACCCAGTAGGCTTTGCCCTGCACAGTGTATAGGTAAGTTGGTGAGATGTAATGTGCATTGTTACACTTCACCTGTAGTGAATCTCTCGCACCCACGGTCTCTCGTGATGACGTTTTAATGCTCTTTCAGATAAATAAGAATCATTGAAATCTTGTAAATATTGATCATGACATTGTTGCTGTGTCTGTACAGGAATCTATATCCACTTGCCGGTTTGCACAGCGAGTGGCCTTAATAAAGAACGAAGCCATCCTGAATGAAGAAATAGATCCTCAGCTGGTGAGATATCTCCATTCAATGTCTGTGTGGTACCAAGGGAATATATACAGAATACTGAATCCTCATCATAATATAGAACTAAGAAACACATATTTTTGCTGTATAAAACCCCCCCAAAACCTGTTAAGAAATCAGATAATATTTGACATAACACAATATAGATGGCGGCTATAGAATAAACTTGCACACAGCATATTAACGAAACACAATACTTTATCCTCCCAGGCTGATCTGCGCAGTGTCACATGATGTGTTCATTGGACATTATTAAATGGAGCATGGTTCATCTTATAACCGATGGGGGTTTATGTCTAACGATAACATTCTAAAAATGGAACATTCCACTTGTGACTGCCACTATTGGTTGTTGTATGTTACCTCTCATGGTATAATATATTCTTCTATACAATCTGTCACGTGTCGTATATGTTCTCTTAAGTCCAGGTGAAGTTTCTTTCAGTTATCCAGCTTTAGGAATGATATAGATCAGAGGCGTCCACTGTAGCGGAGCTGTAATATTAAATCCCAATAAAGCGCTGGAAAAAAAGGCAATATCCCAAATCCCCCAGTAATCAGACGAAACACAGTTCTGGGAGTCAACTGAGAAGTTTATTCACAGCTCCAGCATTTATGCAATTCCCCATGCAAGGGGTTTCCTTAATCCCCTTCCAGGGGCTATACAATAGTGGACTACATGGGAAACTGAAAATACAGGACATTTCTCCCACCATGCACTGCTGTATGGGAGGGGCACTCCCACTAGAATATCCTGTTAAGTGGATTATCCCTCCGTACAGCCGAACCGGGTTTTAACATAAGAATATCTAACTTTGACATTAACACAAATACATTTTTACACCAGGTTAACACAGTTATTTCAGACAACCTTTAAATGTTCTGCACTATGACCTAAAGTGGCTAGGTTTGCCACATCCACGTTTGTTTATGCGTGGGCCCCTTTAACAGAAATGTATGTGTACAGGACGTAAACAATCACAGTAATGTGACACATATATTATACTATGGCTGTCACAGACAGTCTATTCTAGTTCGGTGAGAGACCTCCGTTTTTACATACCACCAACAGATGGTAAGACAGCCTGGAGTAAATCCAACGTGTATCTTTGCACACACGTGAGTTTATTCCCCACTCTGATTGGCCGAGCACATGCTGACACTATCGTGCTTCAGTATCAGAAGTGCCGTGCCTCAGCCCGGAGAGTAAACCCACGTGTGTGCAAAAGATACACGTTGGATTTACTCCAGGCTGTAAATACCAGTCAGTATAAACCTTAAGATCTAAAGGCAGGCGTTCCACATTACTCTGTAATATACTGACCTCTGGCTGTGACTTCTGTGTTCTTGGTTTGTAATCACTGGCTGTTTGAACTACCTGTGCCAGACAACTTATATTCCATCAAATCAGTGTCTTACTTACTGTGCATAACCAGCAAAATACAAATGATATACAGGACCACTGCCACTTCTCCCCCATTATATAATATACTTACAGGTATAGGTGTCACCAAAACTTTGTTTAAAATGGGAATCTAGTGAATTAAAATTAATACAAATACTCTCTACAATGTATTAGCTGAATTGCCAGCATGTATGTACATTTAAGAGTAAAATGTGTTTTAAATGTATCTATGGTGTGTCATGTTTATGACATCACCTTGTGTCTTGATATCCAAATTACACATTCCCCATTGAAAGTATACTCAACTGCATATCAAGCCACGGGGGTAGTCTTAAACCACAGACCCCACAGACACATTTAATAGTGCTTTTCTCCTTGACTTTTTATTGCAATTCTGCTAAACCAATGTATAGATCATTCACGTATTTGTGAAGTATATTTTTCTACATTCACAATGTTTAGGTCCAAATACGTTCACTGTGTTCCCACCTGTCAGTGTCTTTTAGGGTAATTTGTGTCTACTCTCCATTGCCAGATGATAGTTCGTCTCAAGAAAGAAATCCAGACGCTGAAAGATGAGTTGGTCTTGGTGACTGGAGAGCAGAGGATGGAGGACCTGACACCAGAAGAGATCCAAAGGTACCTTTCTGAAAGGAGCTGGAGAAATATTTTTTTCCTTTGTATAGCACCATCCAAAGAATGTAATGTTTTATATTCAGATTCTTTGGGAAGCTTCTTACGACTTAGAGGACGAGAATTCATTTAAATATTATGTTCACCATTCCTGACCTGTATAGTGTTCCCCAATCCTTGACTAAACTCATAGACCCCTTCCTCTTCAGGTTACACCCCTTGTCGCATAACCTTTCTACTATATGTCACAAAGAATTAAAGTGGCAGATCGGCGCTACAAAAGATAACTTTTTGATTTGCAGCTCAAACATCCCCTTAAACACCCTTAATAGAATATTTATAGCAAAGAAAAGACCCGTGGAACGCTCATTTTACTTGTAACACCTCTGTATCAAAAAATGTGTTATAAATGGTTATTTAAATTTGGTCTTTTCTATCCCTACGTTTGAACGAATATATCCATTTCATCCAGAGTGAAAACAAGAGGAGAAAGAAGAAAACATATTGATAGTGTATAACTGTATAATATTGTATGTAATAGTGTGCAAGCTGTATCTTCATACACACTCACATTTGATGGAGCAGAATATTACTACTCGATATATGCGTTTCAGTGTGGGCTTTCTCCGACTCTTTCATGCACTTGCCCCGATCAAACAGACAGCATAGAGAGAGAAAAATGTCCAGCAATAGTGAAAGATCGCAATTATTTTAATAATATACTTGAATTAAAAATGTTTACCGAAACGTTGGTGAACACTGCCGCAAGATGAATGAATCCAAATGGCGTTCCTGGTGCTCGGTAAAGGCAGACAGTGATAAATATTAGTGTGTTACAGTCCATAATGAAGATTAGTGTGCTAATGTCTGTAATACAGATAATGCAGAATGCTCTGCAGTCAGTAATAGAGTGCTAAGCTGTATCATGGACAGTAAAGCCCAGTGGGGATTAGTGACTTTAGAGCTCAACAATATAGATTGCGCTGTAAGGTCATAGTATTTAGTACTTTACAATTAGCTCTCTAAAGTGAGGGATTATTAAGTGTTATCATTGATGTCTGTATTTGTGATTTGTGACCTTAGAGCTCTTTAAGATCCGTTATTTAGATTAGCCTTCTAATGTATGTAATACAGATGTTTCATGATGAGCTTTAGGTCAGTAATAATGACTAGCACTATATGAGCAGCCACAAACCATAGCCCTCTACAGTCATTAATAACAGCTAGCGCCAGTGAGCCCGTAACAGAGATCAGATTATTACCGTAACACTGATATAGTTTGTCTAGGTTGGGACCTGAGATTAGCACGTTGAAGCCACTAACATAGATTAGTGCTTTTCAGTGATGCACGTTGGCTCTTTTTATGTGTGTTATACAGATTAGATCTTCTATTTAACACCTTTATATATCATTAAATTCTGCACTAATTATATTACAAATTCCAAAGACTATATAGCGAGGATTTAAAACCAACCAGGAACCAAGCGATACGAAGTGAATGCTAAATATTCTGGATCAAACATAGCCCTTGAGTCAAGAAATAGCTAAGTGGAAAGGTATTTATTAAAAGCAACTTCAAAACTGCTTAACTGGTAATCAAGAAAATTATATTTTTACAAAATAAAGATGTTTCTCCCCTTTTGATTCTTTGAGTTTCTAGCGGCATTCATGATATCCCAGTATCCAGATATCGTAGTATATACATGATTTGTACAAGGTGAACGTAGCTAATAGTGTGTAATCAGATACAACAATGTAAAACACGTTATGTGAATCCATCGGGAATCGGCGAAGATTTCTGTCTCAGAATCTGGTAGAAAATGTGTCATTTGAGTTAAATGTGATCCTGCGCGTAGGAGAATGACCCAGGCAGGATATCCTTTCACTTCACACTAAACCTCTTTATTTTTATTGCTCTCATTCTGGATGAGGTCACTGGCGTCTTAGCATTACCTAGAATCAGGATTTCAAATCAGAATCTAACCCTGACGGCATCCAAAATGTCCCTGGCTGTGCCAGCTGGGAGTCAGGTTCTGAATGGAAATATTGACTCTGCAATTTATTACAAACAGGGTCTTCCTCTGACCCTTATTTTTCCAGGTATCAAACGCATATATTTACAAATGTTATTTCTGCCGGTATGTTATATTTTATTATTAATTTATCAGTCCCTTCAATAAATTAATTGATATCACTCCAACTGTTTGCAATTAACATTATTTGAACGATGCATCTACAAAAGTCTATTGACTTAAAGCTGAGTTACAGGTGAGTTTAGAGGAACATTTCATCTCACCAATTTAGCTATACATTGTGCAGGGACAAACCTGCTGAGTTTCAACAATATAATTCTCTTTTTTTTTTTTTTTTTGTATCTCATCCCGAAATATCAGCGCTCATTTCTGTAAAAGGTTGTATATTTCTACTATTCTATCAGTTATTCACCAAGCGCACTTGTTCACATATTTATAATTAGTGGATAGAGACCTCCGTTCCACCAAGAAAAAAAAAAATATTCTGTGGAATGGCTCTTTAAATGTAACAATTCCAATAATGCACCTGGCTTCCCCTTTGTGATTGGCTGCTCATCATGTACTTGTTTAATGCTTTGTTCATTCCAGTCTGTGTTTATAGTGTAATGTTCCATTTGTATGCTGTTACTATGTGTTTTAATGGACTTCCTCTCCGTCATAGCTACTTATAATGTTCCTTGTTACACTATTTCCTACGGTTAGAGCTTGGTTTGTTAGTAGAGAGTACTGACCAGTTTCCCTGGATCTCTGGATTAAAGCCTTAACAGCTGCTTTCAATTTTGCTGCAGTTACATAACTTGAGAGCGAAGCACTTTGAAAACATAAATCCCCTCTCTGTACTGATACATTCAATGCAGATAAAGCCGATCTGGCAGTTTTCTTGGCTCCATCTTGAAGCAAGTTGTTAATGGGCAGGGACTGATTAAGCCACATTCCTCGGTTGAACTCGGTAATTATACATTTAGCGTTCAAGGGTTCAGTGAGTTAAACTCCATTCACAGTTCGCTGTTGTATCATTTTTTTTGGGGTCGTTTGTGTGTCACAAAGTACAATTCAGTGATGCGTCATTAAAATTACAATGACCCCCTCCATCGGGGCATAAAACATGCTTTCGGAAAATCTTCCAATCTACAAGGCAGGAATGTCTTCTTGTCCTCATTGAGGTTTGTTTAGTGGTGTATGTGTGTGTTTACGGTTCTCTCGTGCTGTTGGCTGCCGCACACGCGCCTTTTTAACCTTTCGACATTTAAAATGAGCGAACGCCGTCCAAAATCACCACGCACCCCTTCCAAGTACTGCCATTTCAATGCAATCAATCCATCTTTATCTCAGCACCTTAACATTCAAAACACAGTCAGCAGCTGTACCCCTTTACAAATTCCATCCAAAAAAGTGTCCTGTTCCCCTTGGATCTGATTAACACCAGTAAGTTCCAGTGCTGACTTTGGCTCCGGACATTCGTTGTGTTCCTTTGTGTTATGGTTTATTTGGACTTCTGTCTCCCATATCACAACATTTTTTTTTTTTTTCTTCCTCTAAGAGTAATGTGTTTTGTAACTTGACCTCCTGGACCTGTAGGCAGAAGAATTTATCTAAAATAATCAGAGAACCCAGTCTGAAAACATAAAAGTGCCAGCACCTTTAAGTAAAATCATTGAGCAAGGGTCAGGGAGCAGTCCAAGTTCTGAGTGTCCGTATACAACGGGAATTCTGATCCTGGTCACCGACTGGACGAGGTGAAAAGCAATGGCACCCCCTAGATTGTTATAAAGTATACTCTTCAGGCAGACAAGTTACGGAAGAGACCTTTTTACACACTTTTTCTAGTCTAGTTTATATAATAAAGTGGCATTTTAGTTCACTAGGAGCTAATTTAAAAACCTGGTAAGCCCGATATGTGCTGCCCTAGGCAGACAAAATTTGGTTAACCCCCCCATCACCCACGTTGCAAACCCACGACATGCCCCATCACCCCATTACATACCCCATCACCCACACTGCACACACACTAAATGCCCCATCACCCCATTACATACCCCATCACCCACACTGCACACACACTAAATGCCCCATCACCCCATTACATACTCCATCACCCACACTGCACACACACTAAATGCCCCATCACCCCCATTACATGCCACCATCAACCTCATTTCATACCCCCACCACGTCCATTACATGCCCCCATCACCCCGATTAACTGGAAGGAGCTAAAAATTGCTGAACGGTGGGGGTGGGAGCGAAAATGTTTCAAGCACCAGAAGTGTGGTTTTACACCCTCTGGCAAAGTGCCCCCCTAGGCAAGTGCCTTGTTTGCCTTGTGGAAGGAAGATACACTACTGCCTCCAACCCTATTATTAATTTTGTAGCCCTTCTTTGCACTTTTTCTTGTTCCTTAATATCCTTTTTAAGGACTAGTGCCCAGAATTGTACTGCATATTCAAGGTGAGGTCTTACCATTGACTTGTAAAGAGGCAAGATGATATCCTTCTCCCATGAATCTATACCTCGTTTTATACATGCCAATATCTCATTGGCCCTTGCAGCTGCTGACTGGCATTGGGCACTGTTGCCAAGTCTGTTATCTACAATTATTCCTAAATCATTTTCATTAGTAGTTTTTCCCAGGGAAATATAATTTAAAGTATATGTTGCTTTATTAATTTTCCCATAATGCATAACTTTACATTTGTCTATATTGTATCACATGCTTTAGCAAAGTCCAAATAGATCAACTTCCACACCTAGATCTATATTTTTACTGATTTCTTCATAGAATGTTATTAAGTTTGTTTGACAAGACCTGTCTTTCACAAAACCTTGTTGACTTTTACTAATTATATTCTGATTCAAGATGTATTCTTGAGTGTATACCTTTAGCAATCCTTCAAATAATTTCCCCACTACAGATGTCAAGCTCACTGGCCTATAATTACCCGGCAGAGATTTTGATCCCTTTTTACATATTGGAATGAAATCCGCCTTTCGCTAGTCTGTTGGCACTGTACCTGAACTGAATGAATCCCTAAAGATCATGAATAGTGGCCTGGCCAGAATTATGCTTAACTCTCTAAGTACCCTTGGGTGTATACCATCTGGCCCTGGGGCCTTGTCTATCTTAACAGAGTTTAATTGCTTAAGCACTTTTTCCTGTGTCTTCCATGTATGCGGTGACTGTCCTGTAACTTCCTGTAGCAGGGGCTCGTCCATCTGCTCTTCCTTAGTATAAACAGAAGAAAAAAAAGTGTTTAAAATGTCTGCTTTCTCTCTGTCCTCACTTACCAAATTTCCCATTTTGGATAACAAGGGCCCAACATTTTCTGCCTTTAGCTTTTTTCAATTTATATACTTAAACATTTTTAGGGGAATAGCTTTATACCCCTTAGCAATCCTTTTCACATTAGCCATTTTATAGAAAAGATTCAAAACATGTCCGCCTCCTGATAGAGCTATACATGACAAAGATTCTAAACAACATGTCCGCCTCCTAATGGAGCATTATGGAGCAAAGATTATAAACATGTCCACCTCCTAATAGAGCTATACAGAGCAAAGATTCTAAACAACATGTCCGCCCCCTGATAGAGCTATACAGAACAATGATTCTAAACAACATGTCCGCCCCCTGATAGAGCTATACAGAGCTAAGATTCTAAACAACATGTCCGCCCCCTGAGATAGCTATACAGAGCAAAGATTCTAAACAACATGTCCGCCCCCTGATAGAGCTATACAGAGCAAAGATTCTAAACAACATGTCCTCCCCCTGATAGAGCTATACATAGCAAAGAATCTAAACATGTCCATCCCCTGATAGAGCTATACAGAGCAAAGATTCTAAACAACATGTCTGCCCCCTGATAGAGCTATACAGAGCAAAGATTCTAAACAACATGTCCGCCCCCTGTTAGAGCTATACAGAGCAAAGATTCTAAACAACATGTCCTCCCCCTGATAGAGCTATACAGAGCAAAGATTCTAAACATGTCCTCCCCTGATAGAGCTATACAGAGCAAAGATTCTAAACAACATGTCCGCCCCCTGATAGAGCTATACAGAGCAAATATTCTAAACAACATGTCCTCCCCCTGATAGAGCTATACATAGCAAAGAATCTAAACATGTCCATCCCCTGATAGAGCTATACAGAGCAAAGATTCTAAACAACATGTCTGCCCCCTGATAGAGCTATACAGAGCAAAGATTCTAAACAACATGTCCGCCCCCTGATAGAGCTATACAGAGCAAAGAATGCTCTATACATTTTTTTAATTATTTTTCTTCTTTCATTAAAGCATTTCTATTTTACATTTCTGCACTTGATACGTAATATTAGTTTGATAGTTGTCCTATAAGTACCTGAGTAATTGTGTAGTGTTAAGATGTAATTCCAGTGACTCCCGATGTCTATACTGGATTGAGGATTAAGTGTGTGTCTGGATTTTTCTGGATTCACAGGCTGGAAGAGCATCTCCAGATCTATTTGGAGGATAGTGACCTGGAAAGCTCTCTGGATATAGGAGCAGATATGCGGAAAATTCAGCACGGATTTACATTTCTCAAGGTAACGTGGCAGCCATGTGTGTTTATCATGTGTAAGACCAACTCCTCACTGTTACTGGCTCCCTGACTGTGTCTTCTAGATCCACCTAAACATTACATTACTGTCACTGCAGAGAATAAGAGAAATATATGTTTCAAATGTGTCTGTCGGGACTACTGCTGATGGCATCACCTTGTGTTAATCTGCAAATTAACTCGTTTTCAATGGGAAATGTGTAAATTACCGGGAGCCTGCTTTATACATTAGCGCACGCTCCGTATGTGGCACAATCTGCGCACGCTCCGTATGTGGCACAATCTGCGCACGCTCCGTATGTGGCACAATCTGCGCACAAACCGTATGTGGCACAATCTGCGCACGCTCCGTATGTGGCACAATCTGCGCACTCTCCGTATTTGGCACAATCTGCGCACGCTCCGTATGTGGCACAATCTGCGCACTCTCCGTATGTGGCACAATATGCGCATGCTCCGTATTTGTCACAATCTGCTCACACTCCGTATTTGGCACAATCTGCACACCCTCCGTATTTGGCACAATCTGCGCACGCTCCGTATTTGGCACAATCTGCGCACGCTCCGTATTTGGCACAATCTGCGCACGCTCCGTATTTGGCACAATCTGCGCACGCTCCGTATTTGGCACAATCTGCGCACGCTCCGTATTTGGTACAATCTGCGCACGCTCCGTATTTGGCACAATCTGCGCACGCTCCGTATTTGGCACAATCTGCGCACGCTCCGTATTTGGCACAATCTGCGCACGCTCCGTATTTGGCACAATCTGCGCACGCTCCGTATTTGGCACAATCTGCGCACGCTCCGTATGTGGCACAATCTGCGCACTCTTCGTATGTGGCACAATATGCGCACACTCCGTATTTGGCACAATCTGCGCACACTCCGTATGTGGCACAATCTGCGCACACTCCTTATTTGTCACACTCTGCGCACGCTCTGTATTTGGCACAATCTGCGCACGCTCCGTATTTGGCACAATCTGCGCACGCTCCGTATTTGGCACAATCTGCGCACGCTCCGTATTTGGCACAATCTGCGCACGCTCCGTATTTGGCACAATCTGCGCACGCTCCGTATTTGGCACAATCTGCGCACGCTCCGTATTTGGCACAATCTGGGCACGCTCCGTATTTGGCACAATCTGCGCACGCTCCGTATTTGGCACAATCTGCGCACGCTCCGTATTTGGCACAATCGGCACACGCTCCGTATTTGGCACAATCTGCGCACGCTCCGTATTTGGCACAATCTGCGCACGTCCGTATTTGGCACAATCTGCGCACGCTCCGTATTTGGCACAATCTGCGCACGCTCCGTATGTGGCACAATCTGCGCACTCTCCGTATGTGGCACAATATGCGCACGCTCCGTATTTGGCACAATCTGCGCACACTCCGTATGTGGCACAATCTGCGCACACTCCGTATTTGTCACACTCTGCGCACGCTCTGTATTTGGCACAATCTGCTCACGCTCCGTGTTTATACATGACCCCTTAGTTCATAATTTATGCATTTGCTGCACTTCGACTAACACAGTGTACAGATTATATAACATTTTGGTTTTTCTACTATCACAGTATATGTAGTGTTTAGGCTGGCAGAATCCCTTTAATCATTACGGGTCGTTAAGATAACTTGATGTGAGCACCCATGTGTTCAATGTGACTGGGCATTCTAGACTCCATCATACCCATGTGTGTTAAACTGCATTATTGTCTAATAAATAAGCACAAATCACATCTTAATTACAGAGACTTGAAACTGAGAATTGCAGGGCGTTTAGAAGGGAATTTCAAACTCAAGGCCAAAGTAGCTGAGTTAGAAAAGAGCTGTGCTTCAGCTGAATGGGGGGATTTTTCTAACTCTGCTACTTTGGCCTTGAGTTTGACATTCTCTCTTTTTTGAATACAGCTCTATGAAGTGTCAGACCCGTCCACACAGCAGGCGGTGGCAGAGACATGCCAGTTTATTCTCATACTAGTGCCATTCATTTTTGAGTGGAAAATAAGTTGAGTGGTTCTTTAATATCTTAAAAGGTTCCCCCAGTGCTGTATAAATCTGCTGCCCACCAGAGATGCACAGTCTGTAGTATTCCTGCTGCAGCAAGCTGTGCCCTGTACAATATCCATGCCAGCTACCCGGACGCCCACCAACCACTGGATCACCCGAGGCCTATAAATTCTGCTCACGTCATGGAAATGTTGGATCGCTCTGGGCAATAAGGATCCAGTTATTATGACTAAGGATGATAGAATGGAGGCTGTTGCCACTGGCAGAGGTTCCTGTATCACATTCTCCTAATTGGTATACTTATGTTGGAACACACAGCGATTCTTTAAGCCCACAGAGAGCTTAAGATAATAGCCTTGCAGAGAGCTCACCGTCAGTAAGCCACAGTTATGGGATAATCATACAAGAGCAATGGTGGACGACGTCAGTTATTGCTGGTCACCAGCGACTGCTTTTGGCACTGTGATGTGTTTTAACCCCATCTCCCTTTTCATGTCATGCCTTCCTTTCATTAGCAACCGTCGACAATAAATATGTATGTGAATTTAATTGAAAGTTTGCATTATGGGTCTAGAAATGCTTTAATAATATAAATAAAGAACACTATTGAGCCCTCGTTGCTTTGTACAGCTCTATCACGAGGCAGACATCTTGTGTCAGATCTTCCTTCATCTGAACCCAAGATTCTAAAAAACATGTCTGCCCCCTGATAGTCCTACACAAACGGTAACATGCTCATTTGTATTATTCCATTAAAACATGTCTAATTAAATTGCCTACAATTGATGCGATGTTTCTACCTTCTTCCCTGCAATCTATTCAAAACACAGCTGCCAGGCTCCTCTTTCTCACTCATCAGTCTGATTCGGCGGCTCCCCTTCTGTCTTTAACCTTCAAAGCCCTCCACTCCTCGGCCCCTCTGTACATTGCCTTCTTCGTTAACTGATACCTCCCTGCACGACCTTTGTGCTCCTCAATGGGACTAAAGCTCTCCTCTAACCTCAAAAGCTCTTACCACTCTCACCTCCAAGACTTTGCCCGAGCTGCCCCCTCTCTCTGGAACTCCCTTCCGCAGAGCATCCATCCTTCCTTTTCAAACTTTAAAAGGTCCCTCAAAATTCATCCCTTTAAAGAAGCTTACTATCCAGCCCACCAGAATACCGGTCACTGTACCTCTAGCTGATCCCACCTAGTGCCACCCACCCTCACTACTGTTACTACAACTTCCTTCCCTCTGACCTCTTCACTCCCTTATGTGTTGCGTGTACCCCATTCCCTCTAGATTGTAAGCTTGCGAGCAGGGTTCTCTACCTCATGTACCAGTCTGTTCCTCTAGATTGTAAGCTCTGTGAGCAAGGTTACCTACCTCATGTACCAGTCTGTTCTAGTTTGTCTAACTCAGTATGTTGTTCCCTTCTATGCTCTGTACCCAGCGCTACGTAAATGGTTGGCGCCAGTGCTGTATTTACCGCGAGGCATCCTAGGCGGATGCCTAGGGCGGCAAATTTTGGGGGGCGGCAGCGCCCCCCAGCACTGAAAAAAAAAAAAATGTAAAAAAAAAAAAAAGTGAAAAAATAAAAACGCGGCCCTTTAAAAAAAAAAAAAA
Source organism: Pelodytes ibericus (assembly GCA_036172795.1). Lineage (NCBI taxonomy): Eukaryota > Metazoa > Chordata > Amphibia > Anura > Pelodytidae > Pelodytes > Pelodytes ibericus. The sequence continues at coordinate 9,426,971 of CM069862.1, read as the reverse complement.
CCCCACCGCGCTTGCAGGCAGAGACGGAGGTGAGAAGGGATCGGAAGATCCCCCCTCACCTTCTCTGCCTGCCGGCAGACTGCACGGGGAGCCGAACAGGCAGCACAGAGAAACCTCCGTGCTGCCTGTTCGGCTCCCCGTGCAGTGTGCCGACACGGAAGTGCCGACAGTCACGTGACGGGCGCGCTGACGTCATACGTGCGCCCGGTCACGTGACCTGTCGGCACAATCGCCGGGAGCCGAACAGGCAGCATGGAGGGACCATGCTGCCAGCCACTAGGGAAAGGTAAGTGCTGATGGGAGACTGTGTGTGTGTGTGTGTGTGTGTTTGTGTGTGTGTGTGTGTGTGTGTGTGTGACTGTGACTGAGTGTGATGGGAGTCAGAGTGTGTGTGATGGGAGACAGTGTGTGTGACTGAGTGTGATGGGAGTCAGAGTGTGTGTGATGGGAGACAGTGTGTGTGACTGAGTGTGATGGGAGTCAGAGTGTGTGTGATGGGAGACCGTGTGTGACTGAGTGTGATGGGAGTCAGAGTGTGTGATGGGAGTCAGAGTGTGTGTGTGATGGGAGACAGTGTGTGTGACTGAGTGTGATGGGAGTTGGAGTGTGTGTGATGGGAGTAGGAGTGTGTGACTGAGTGTAATGGGAGTGGGAGTGTGTGACTGAGTGTGATGGGAGTAGGAGTGTGTGACTGAGTGTGATGGGAGTGTGAGCTTGATGTGAGTCTGAATGATGGGGCATGTGTTAGGTGTGTAACGTGGGTGTGCAGCTTGGGTAGGGGGGTGCCCAGATTTTGTCTGCCTAGGGCAGCACAAAATCAAGATACACCACTGGTTGGCGCTGTATAAATAAATGGTAATGTGTTAGACATATCTTCATTGTTTGCTGACAGTTGTCCTTTAACAGCCATCTTCCCTTAAACCCCCTCTCCATTGTTCGGGTCCCCCTCCTGCATGTTCTTTCCCTTCACTCTTGTTACAAGGACCATGTGTAACTTTGTATCAAACAGAGACTTTTAAATGATCGGAAAGGAAGTGAGAGCAGAAGGGGATTTTCTGAATTGTCTCATGAGAGACCCAGCAGCAGTACATCAAGACCGGAGGAGGTGAAAAAGCTGGGCGATCTTCTGCAGCAAAGAGACAATGAAATCAGTATCCTTCTATTAAACAGCTAGCGATTGTTAGATAATTATCAGTTTAGACCTGTCCCATAACACTGCAACTTACACAACACGCTAGTACAAGACACATTCCATGTAACCTGTCACGCAGACACGCACAATAATATTTAGAATAAAAAATGAGGGTAAAATACACTCGTATGATTCCAGTTTGGTAAAGTTATCTAGATTACATCCAGTATCCTGACTGCTCAGCCATGTATTCATATACCCAGATGTAGACAGTCCAGTAAATGGGAAGACCCTCAGAAAGGGTCTGCCTAAATATGTGTCGGTCCCAGATAGATAAGGTGGGGGTGGACACTGCTCTCCATTTGCCCCAGAGAGAAGCAAGTTTGCAGGTGAGCATGTTCTCACTAATAGATGAATGGACCTGAATCTGACCGCTAGCTAAAGGGACAGTCTAGTCATCAAACCTCACTGTGGTGCAAGGTGAAGATTACTGATTGTATAGTACAGACTTTTTTTTGATGCAGGCATTCTGCAAACATCACATTTTTAATATTTGACTCAAGCACTCCCCAGTGATTACTCTGTATGTTTACTGCAGGTGCGGCAGCACTGATTATATAGATATTGAGGATATAAAGTTTGTTTTTTTCATTTAGTCACTCCCTGTGCTGCTGGAATAGAATACAGTGTGTGGACTGTGGTAGACTTGCTCTTGTACACAGTAGGATCTCTTAACAGTGCAACATATTGCCTGATAACATCACTAGAGAGACAGGAAATTCCATTCATTTGGATGAATTTAAAAAATTCCAGCCATTTTACCAGCCACATATGTTTCCATGCTGCCTTGCAGTGTACAGGTCATAGGTGACCAGATGTGATTCTGTGGGTTCTGGTACTTGATTAGTTAATTGATTTCCTTTTGGTCACGTGACTTCTATACAGTGCAAGGCAGCATTCGATAGTCAGATGTGGCCGGTAATAAATGGCCGATGTGGCCACCCTAGTCTGAGCCGGCTTATTGCGAGCAAGGAAATCAATCGGCAGATGTAGGGTTAAGTTGTGTGCTCCGGGGGTGGAGACTGAAATCAGTCTGGAATCCCTGGGTGAAATGTACTAGTCTAACCATAAAAACCCCATCCTTATAAAGTGCCATTAATACCGGCTCAGACACCCACACTATCTGAACATTATACCGGCCTCGTAAGAATGTACATGGCCGCCAACAATTACCTGGAGTCTAAGGATTTGTTTTGGTCCAAGGATCTGCTTGGAAGGAGGTATGAAATGTTACTATGCTGATTGCCTGGTATTTCGGCAGGATCTCTCCTCTTACTGCTGGGTGAAGAGACACTAGACTCACAGCTAGTAATTATCACTCAGTGTATAAGGGCCCCATCACCTAAACATTATTTATCCAGTGATTGCAGAGAATTCTACATGATCGAAAATGATCTATATATTGTGTTAGCAGAATAAGAAGCAAAAACATACATTAAGAGAGACTCCCCTCCCATCTGCGGCTTGATAGGCAAATGATATATATATAATTACACACCTGCATCACTTTGTGGGACTATTGTGTGACAGAAGCCCTTTCGCATGGAAAGCGTCAGATGAGAAATGTAAAAGGAGATTGAATTAGTTGGGATGTGCAGTGTCCGTACAGCAGGCAGTGTTGGTGTCTGTGTGATAACGTTATATGGATATCTGTGCTACGGCTTGACAGGGGCCTGATGCCAGAAATAATTAATTCCATCATCATCACAATAACAGCATTAAAAACATACTTTTTTTCCCGTTTTGTGAACCAAAAATTTGGGGTATGGCTGTCCTCTTCAGGCATCTTCATGGAAAAGCTTGAGGAAGACTATGAGGTTTATTCATGAGAAAGGGAATTGTAAGATTAAGGCCAAAATAGCTGAGTTTGACTTATAACTGGGAGCATTTTGCAATTCCTTCTTTCATGGGTAAAACCAATAGGGCTCGAATTCATGAAAGAGAGAAATGCCGGGAATTTCAAAATGTTGACTTGGAAAAATGCTCCCATTCAGCTACTTTGGCCTTAAGTTTGAAATTGCCTTCTCAATTCCATGCATTTCTCTTTCATAAATAAAGCCCTGTCTGTGTAACACACACTGGGGGTGTCTGCGCCAAAGTAGAACCACTAACGCCCAACATGAGTCAGGAGTGAACTGTCCTATTCTTAATCCTTGCTCCATGGCAAGTCATGTATAAATAAACCGAAACAGTGCTCCCGGAAAGTGACCCATCCCCTGTGCCAAACGTCTGACTGATTAATATCTGTTAAGGGGGCTTAGTCACAGTGTAACCCCATCTCCCATTTCATGTCATGCCCCCTTTCATTAGTATGTCCTTTAACAGCCACATACCCCCCAACTGTCCTGCATTACGTGGGACAGTACTGAATCTGGACCGTTCACTGGACACCTATGGGAAAGCTCTTCCATATGTACAGATTGTTAGAGTAGGGAAATTGTATAAAATGGCAGCCTAAACGGTGAATTCAACAGATAAACTGCAAACACAACAAATCAAAGTAGCTTTCAGTAGAAAAGAATAATGGGGCAAATGTATAATAACTCTCTCATGGCAAAGTATGGGGAGTTTAATAAAAATTGCTGTTTGATATGTATAATGGTGAATGTGCTTTTTTATAACTCCCAACACTTTGCATTGAGGGAGAGAGGGACCTCCGTCAAACTGTTTGGAGGAGGTCCTCCACACAAGGTGCTTTTCAGCGCCTGATTTATTATCTATGGGCTGCACCGACTCAACCTAAATCTACACATTCGGCATAGAGAATGCAGACTCCCATGAGTCTACTTTATACATTGGCGCACACAACGAGTGCACCGGTATTTGGTGCAATATGCATGAGCGCCGGGTTTATACATACAGGAAGGGGACTATATATATCCTATACCTTGTACTATATGTAGCACTTTGTTCGTGAAAGAGGGAATTACAAGGAAATTTAAACGTAAGGCCAAATTCTCCCATATAGCTGAATTGGAGATTTTCTCCCAACTCGGTTACTTTGGATTCTTCCCATCACGAATAAAGCTCTATAATAAATTGGATTGTAATGATGAATTTCCTAAACTGTGTATAACAGATATACTAGTTGGCATGCTAAAGAAAGAGAAGAAGAGGGCTGGAGATGCAGGGATTCATCCTCGCTCATATCACCCATCACCTGTATCTTCCAGTGTTCAAGACATGAGCGACGCCTCCAAACTGGAAGAACGGCTCAGAGCCCCCCACAGGAAAGCAGGTGCGTAAAACACAAATTACGAGATAACGGACGTGAATGTACATGCATCTCTCTTCTCAAAGTCTCCGAGCGGTCATAAAACAAACCGTGCCTTTAATACATCACAATGACATTCCCCTCCAAAACCCTGATTGTTAGAACCATGGAAACAGACGTCTGACTGCTGCCAAGTACTTATATTGCAAGATATGTGAGCTTCCATCCAGATGTAACATCCCAGCCAGTTCCATCAAGCATTGGGCTTGGACACCAACCTGTTTGTTTAAAGTCTTCTTCAAATTGGACCCTTGCCTCGCACAGTGTACTGCAGAACATGTGCACATTGTTTTTTATTGGCCCCCCTGGCACCGCCTTACACAGTGGAATTATGGGGCTTTGCGATATTATTGCTCCCATTAAATCTCATGGAAAATCTGGGGTATGTCCTGCTATGTGGGGGAAGAATGAAGTTTATTATAACTTCATCAAAACAATACTGAATTTGGAAATGGTCTTGTGTGGGATCTTCTAGAGCCATGGCATGTCCAGTATACTGTGCTAGCATGTCTGAAACCTCTGACAAACATACAATGTGCATGTTTTTCACACGCATGCACATTGAGCTATACCCCTGTCACATATCTATATGTCTTTCTATCTTTAGTTCTCGCTTTATATGGGTAGAGACAGACTGTGAGCCCAGATCAGACACATGGAGAGCTGAGCACATACTGATACATGCACAGACTAAACCCCACTCTATCTGCAAAGATACACTTTGAGGTGTATCGGGAACAATGCTAAAGGTTTTTGTTTTTTTTAAACTTTGCTTCTATTGGTGGAGATAACCTTTACTGCCACATTAAAGACTTGGCTCTTTCACAAGTGGATTTTTTTTTCTGTCTCTCTTTAATTTTTGCCTGAATGTGAGGTGGTCTGCCAAGTGGTGGCAGGGCATCCCAATGACACATGCCTTGTAAAGACAACGTAGATAGCTTCTGGTAGGGTTTGATAACAAAATAAGTGAGGGAGGCATGGCAGCAGGTGGGAATGCCCCTAATGTGGGCACGACTGCACAGGAAGTGGCTGGGTGTAAAAAATGGTTGTATGGACAATTGGGATTGGGACAAAAGGGATGAGCCCAATGAAGAAGGAGCCATGAGAGCTGTAAATACACTGAATAGTTAAATATAGGCACACAGTGTTCTCATCCAGCCAGTTTTTGATTGGAAGGCTGGTGAAGCCAATGTTAAGCGAAGGAGCCAATAGGATGGCTGGTTTTTTATTAGTGTTTTTTTGGAAGAAAGGTGGCAGCCCTATAAGCAGAGTTATGTAAAGTGTCCATACAAGGACCCCAGTGCCTGTGACAAGGTCTGTGAAGGTACTTTAGAAGATCATTATATTGTCCGTCCCCAGGAAATGGTTAATGACCCCTGCCAGCCAGGAGACTAGGCAATCTGCTGTCAAGGTATGTGGATAGTGGGTGAATTATTATTACAGCCAGCATTTCAGTCTTACCTGGCGCATTTCACAACCCTGGAGAGATGTGGCGAATCCACTATGGTCTCAGAGCTTCCTTGAGTTTGAGTCTTTTGAAAAATTTTCATTTGATTGAAATTGCAGCCAAGTTACACGAACTAGTTCATTGATCTGTTCGGACCCTCGTTTATAAGATGTAACAGTGATATATAGATAGCCTTGTGACATAAAGTTACTGTAACTAGAGCATTGATCTGTCCAGTCCCTCGTTTATAAGAATAAAACAGTGATATATAGATAGCCTTGTGACATGAAGTTACTGTAACTAGAGCATTGATCTGTCTAGACCCTCGTTTATAAGAATAAAACAGTGATATATAGATAGCCTTGTGACATGAAGTTACTGTAACTAGAGCATTGATCTGTCTGGACCCTCGATTATAAGAATAAAACAGTGATATATAGATAGCCTTGTGACATGAAGTTACTGTAACTAGAGCATTGATCTGTCCGGACCCTCGTTTATAAGATGTAACAGTGATATATAGATAGCCTTGTGACATGAAGTTACTGTAACTAGAGCATTGATCTGTCTGGACCCTCGTTTATAAGATATAACAGTGATATATAGATAGCCTTGTGACATGAAGTTACTGTAACTAGAGCATTGATCTGTACGGACCTTCGTTTATAAGATAGCCTTGTGACATGAAGTTACTGTAACTAGAGCACTGATCTGTCCGGACCCTCGTTTATAAGATATAACAGTGATATATAGATAGCCTTGTGACATGAAGTTACTGTAACTAGATAGCCTTGTGACATGAAGTTACTGTAACTAGAGCATTGATCTGTCCGGACCCTCGTTTATAAGATATAACAGTGATATATAGATAGCCTTGTGACATGAAGTTACTGTAACTAGAGCATTGATCTGTCCGGACCCTCGTTTATAAGATATAACAGTGATATATAGAAAGCCTTGTGACATGAAGTTACTGTAACTAGAGCACTGATCTGTTCGGACCCTCGTTTATAAGATGTAACAGTGATATATAGATAGCCTTGTGACATGACGTTACTGTAACTAGATAGCCTTGTGACATGACGTTACTGTAACTAGATAGCCTTGTGACATGACGTTACTGTAACTAGAGCACTGATATGTTCAGACCCTCCTTTATAAGATGTAACAGTGATATATAGATAGCCTTGTGACATGACGTTACTGTAACTAGATAGCCTTGTGACATGAAGTTACTGTAACTAGAGCATTGATCTGTCCGGACCCTCGTTTATAAGATATAACAGTGATATATAGATAGCCTTGTGACATGAAGTTACTGTAACTAGTGCATTGATCTGTCCGGACCCTCGTTTATAAGATATAACAGTGATATATATATAACTTTGTCTGATGAAGTGTTACTTTTTTAATCAGGTAATGGGGGCTACAGGCAATACCTCTATTAAAGGTACCTAAACTTCAAAATGTACCTGTCACTGACAATGCTGGATGATGATCTCCCATCATTTTTCTGTAAAGGCAGACTGGGTCTCACTGTGTGTAACTACTACTACCATGCTGTATGACATAAATCAGTTATATGGTAAAGAATGTAAAATGCATTAAGTTAACTGTAATAAGCTGATATATAGAATAGTAGATATAAAATGCAGTGCTTATTGTGTGTGACATCCACATTCTGTTAACCTAAATCCTTCAGAATGATTCACCGGAGAGAGTTTATATAGCGCCTTCAGTCCTACAGACACGTTCTGGAGCCAGCGTTTTGGATTTTCCGTCTGTTTTTTATTTTCTTGAAATAATGAAAAGCCTCGCTTGTTCTGCTCTGCAGCTCGCAGAAGGCCCATATTGTTCTCTTTAAAAGAAAAAAAGTCAGCAATCTGAGGCTTGTTCTTAATGTGACTTGTGTATGTTTTCCAACTCATCACCTGGAACCATTCAGCCCCCTGGAAATCCCCATGTGACTCACAGCAGCCTTTAACCCTGTCAGGGCCACCGTCGAGGGGGTCAGCGCTTCATGTTGCGCCATGATTGGTTCCTGGTACCGCTGGCTGTGGGTTGATGGACCGGACTCTTGCTGGGCAGTGATGTCAGGAATTATTCCAGGCAGCGCAAGGATGGGTCCAGTCTACTTCACCAAAGGACACAATCCCAGGAATCCTGTCTGGGGCCGCATATATATTCCCAAAAATGGCTGGCAGATCAAACACCCACTGAAAGACTTGCAAGGCATGTCACGGACGCAGTGTGGGAAGGAAATATGTTATTAGGTTTATATGGTTTTGTTGAAATGTACAGGTCTTTATTCACAAAAAAGGGAATTACAGGAAATTTAGAAGGTCATTTGAAATGTAAGGTTACAGTAACCAAGTTGGGAAATTCCCCCATTCAGCAGAATTGGAGAAGTCAAAAGGATTTGGCTGGCGCTGGGTATGGTTCCTGTTTATATCATCTCACGAGCAAGTACCTGATCACCAGGTCTGATACCATCTGAGAGAGACCAGGTGACATTCCCAGTGTAGGACAGGACCTTGAATGGTGTCTTGGAGTGATGCCCTTTATGGGTGGTTCTTGGTCTCTGGTGTAGCCCTAAACAAAACACCCAAATGGGGCTGCCATATCGGCTCTACATAATAGTCTCCCGTCAGCGGAGTGCTTATGTGGCCCCGAAGCATGTGGGGTCTTTGTTGCTTAAATTGCTGGTATGGTAGCTCTACCCCTTTTTGGAACAAGTCTGATATTCTTGTTGGTAGAAGTTAATACAGTGAAGTAGTTTAAGCATGCATGGGATAGGTATAAGGCTATCCTAGATATAAGATAAGGTCAGGGACTAATGGAAGTATTACTGTACTGAGAGGGTAGTGGATGTATGGAATAGTCTTCCAGTAGAAGTGGTAGAGGTTAATACAGTGAAGGAGTTTAAGCATGCATGGGATAGGTATAAGGCTATCCTAGATATAAGATAAGGTCAGGGACTAATGAAAGTATTACTGTACTGAGAGGGTAGTGGATGTATGGAATAGTCTTCCAGTAGAAGTGGTAGAGGTTAATACAGGGAAGGAGTTTAAGCATGCATGGGATAGGTATAAGGCTATCCTAGATATAAGATAAGGCCAGGGACTAATGAAAGTATTACTTTACGAGAGGGTAGTGGATGCATGGAATAGTCTTCCAGTAGAAGTGGTAGAGGTTAATACAGTGAAGGAGTTTAAGCATGCATGGGATAGGTATAAGGCTATCCTAGATATAAGATAAGGTCAGGGACTAATGAAAGTATTACATTACTGAGAGGGTAGTGGATGTATGGAATAGTCTTCCAGTAGAAGTGGTAGAGGTTAATACAGTGAAGGACTTTAAGCATGCATGGGATAGGTATAAGGCTATCCTAGATATAAGATAAGGCCAGGGACTAATGAAAGTATTACATTACTGAGAGGGTAGTGGATGTATGGAATAGTCTTCCAGTAGAAGTGGTAGAGGTTAATACAGTGAAGGACTTTAAGCATGCATGGGATAGGTATAAGGCTATCCTAGATATAAGATAAGGCCAGGGACTAATGAAAGTATTACATTACTGAGAGGGTAGTGGATGTATGGAATAGTCTTCCAGTAGAAGTGGTAGAGGTTAATACAGTGAAGGACTTTAAGCATGCATGGGATAGGTATAAGGCTATCCTAGATATAAGATAGGGTCAGGGACTAATGAAAGTATTACATTACTGAGAGGGTAGTGGATGTATGGAATAGTCTTCCAGTAGAAGTGGTAGAGGTTAATACAGTGAAGGAGTTTAAGCATGCATGGGATAGGTATAAGGCTATCCTAGATATAAGATAAGGCCAGGGAGTAATGAAAGTATTACATTACTGAGAGGGTAGTGGATGTATGGAATAGTCTTCCAGTAGAAGTGGTAGAGGTTAATACAGTGAAGGAGTTTAAGCATGCATGGGATAGGTATAAGGCTATCCTAGATATAAGATAAGGTCAGGGACTAATGAAAGTATTACTTTACTGAGAGGGTAGTGGGTGCATGGAATAGTCTTCCAGTAGAAGTGGTAGAGGTTAATACAGTGAAGGAGTTTAAGCATGCATGGGATAGGTATAAGGCTATCCTAGATATAAGATAAGGCCAGGGACTAATGAAAGTATTACTTTACTGAGAGGGTAGTGGATGTATGGAATAGCCTTCCAGTAGAAGTGGTAGAGGTTAATACAGTGAAGGAGTTTAAGCATGCATGGGATAGGTATAAGGCTATCCTAGATATAAGATAAGGTCAGGGACTAATGAAAGTATTACATTACTGAGAGGGTAGTGGATGTATGGAATAGTCTTCCAGTAGAAGTGGTAGAGGTTAATACAGTGAAGGAGTTTAAGCATGCATGGGATAGGTATAAGGCTATCCTAGATATAAGATAAGGCCAGGGACTAATGAAAGTATTACTTTACTGAGAGGGTAGTGGATGTATGGAATAGCCTTCCAGTAGAAGTGGTAGAGGTTAATACAGTGAAGGAGTTTAAGCATGCATGGGATAGGTATAAGGCTATCCTAGATATAAGATAAGGTCAGGGACTAATGAAAGTATTACATTACTGAGAGCGTAGTGGATGTATGGAATAGTCTTCCAGTAGAAGTGGTAGAGGTTAATACAGTGAAGGAGTTTAAGCATGCATGGGATAGGTATAAGGCTATCCTAGATATAAGATAAGGTCAGGGACTAATGAAAGTATTACATTACTGAGAGCGTAGTGGATGTATGGAATAGTCTTCCAGTAGAAGTGGTAGAGGTTAATACAGTGAAGGAGTTTAAGCATGCATGGGATAGGTATAAGGCTATCCTAGATATAAGATAAGGTCAGGGACTAATAAAAGTATTACTTTACTGAGAGGGTAGTGGATGTATGGAATAGCCTTCCTGTAGAAGTGGTAGAGGTTAATACAGTGAAGGAATTTAAGCATGCATGGGATAGGTATAAGGCTATCCTAGATATAAGATAAGGCCAGGGACTAATGAAAGTATTACTTTACTGAGAGGGTAGTGGATGTATGGAATAGTCTTCCAGTAGAAGTGATAGAGGTTCATACAGTGAAGGAGTTTAAGCATGCATGGGATAGGTATAAGGCTATCCTAGATATAAGATAAGGCCAAGGACTAATGATAGTATTACTTTACTGAGAGGGCAGTGGATGTATGGAATAGTCTTCCAGTAGAAGTGGTAGAGGGTAATACAGTGAAGGAGTTTAAGCATGCATGGGATAGGTATAAGGCTATCCTAGATATAAGATAAGGCCAAGGACTAATGATAGTATTACTTTACTGAGAGGGTAGTGGATGTATGGAATAGCCTTCCAGTAGAAGTGGTAGAGGTTAATACAGTGAAGTAGTTTACGCATGCATGGGATAGGTATAAGGCTATCCTAGATATAAGATAAGGCCAGGGACTAATGAAAGTATTACGTTACTGAGAGGGTAGTGGATGTATGGAATAGTCTTCCAGTGGTAGTGGTAGAGGTTAATACAGTGAAGGAGTTTAAGCATGCATGGGATAGGTATAAGGCTATCCTAGATATAAGATAAGGCCAGGGACTAATGAAAGTATTACTTTACTGAGAGGCTAGTGGATGTATGGGATAGTCTTCCAGTAGAAGTGGTAGAGGTTAATACAGTGAAGGAGTTTAAGCATGCATGGGATAGGTATAAGGCTATCCTAGATATAAGATAAGGCCAGGCACTAATGAAAGTATTTAGAACATTGAGCAGACTAGATGGACTGATTGGTGTTGCATGTACAGCAATGCTTCATTGTATTTTTATCATTAGGCCACAATGTGAATTACATTAACATTTATTTATATAGGACCAACAATTTACAGAGCATAGACGGGGATTGCATACCTTTTGAACAACAGGGACCGGCTGATAAGTGAGGTAGAGAGCCTTGCACACAGAGCTTACAATCTAGATTTATAACTCCCTTGTTTTTGTGGATTGTAATTGTTTAATATGCCCAAATGAGTGGGGGAGGCATAATTATGAAACATGAAATGATAGGTCAGTATCCTAAACAAACACAACCCCCCCCCCCCCCCCTTCTTTTTTATAAACCAGTGGCTTCCATGGTGACTCTTTTTGAATTGTTCTCGCTAGATGAACCCCAATAATCTGAAATTTGGAACCAGCAAAACTTAAATAATAACGGTATTAAATTTACCATGAATTATTTCCCTAAAACCTATTTCACTTAATACCCTGGCCCCCTTCCATGGCCAGTAATTTTCTGAATTAGTATATTAAGTAATTTTTACAGTTTGGCCAAAGTGTACAGGAAGGGGATCTCTCGCTCCCCGCAGAGCAGGCAGCCCACACACACTGTTCACTCTGCCCTGCTTCTTCAGAGGTTAGCACAATAAAGGAGAAAGCTCTTTCTAACCATTGTATTGTGACATAGAGAACATGTATATTAGGGGGCAGGGGGCTTGCATCTTTTCCCACTCTATATTTTTCCAGAGCGCCATTCGTTGAGAGAGTCCAAGCTTTACATCCTGACTTTGGCTCGTGTCCGTTCCCTACACATGTACTCTTTTGGTCCAAAATAAACAGGTGTAGTGAATTGTCTTGGATAACCGCAAGTAATTACCTCACTGCTCTGTGCTCGTTCAATCACAGTTTCATTGATGTTTCCAAATCACAGAAGGCAGTTTTCTGCTAAAGTCAATAAGCCCTTTTTTTTTCTTTTTTTAAAAGTGTATTTTTATTCAAACAAATGACTAACTCTTCCGAATGAGCGGCTCTGGTTTCACGAAACATGCTCGTCGATATATATCTTCCCAGCTTTGGGTATGTGATTGAGTAAGCAGATGTTTTGTGTAATGCTTTCTGTAATACTGGCCTGTTCTGCCATCACTTGCAGAATTGCTTACACATCACATTTTGGCTTCAAAACGCATTACTTGGTTATTTTCAGTGCTATGTTTTTTTCTCGCTACCTCTTCTCTTTTATTTTCCTTTATTGGGTTGTTATATTATAGAAGGACCAGTTCGCAAATAAAATTTTGCTGACAAAAAATTAACTATACCTTTTAAAGAACTGGTGGTAATAATGACCCAGTACATTAGCCTGATGCACATCCCATGTATTAAGTATGTTACGTATCCTTTAGCCTGATGCACATACCGTGCATTAAGTATGTTACGTATCCTTTAGCCTGATGCACATCCCATGTATTAAGCAAGTTACGTATCCTTTAGCCTGATGCACATCCCATGTATTAAGTATGTTATGTATCCTTTAGCCTGATGCACATCCCATGCATTAAGCAAGTTACGTATCCTTTAGCCTGATGCACATCCCATGCATTAAGCAAGTTACGTATCCTTTAGCCTGATGCACATCCCATGTATTAAGTATGTTACGTATCCTTTAGCCTGATGCACATCCCATGTAGTAAGTATGTTATGTATCCTTTAGCCTGATGCACATCCCATGTATTAAGCAAGTTACGTATCCTTTAGCCTGATGCACATCCCATGTAGTAAGTATGTTACGTATCCTTTAGCCTGATGCACATCCCATGTATTAAGTAAGTTACGTATCCTTTAGCCTGATGCACATCCCATGTAGTAAGTAAGTTACGTATCCTTTAGCCTGATGCACATCCCATGTAGTAAGTATGTTACGTATCCTTTAGCCTGATGCACATACCGTGTATTAAGTATGTTACGTATCCTTTAGCCTGATGCACATCCCATGCATTAAGCAAGTTACGTATCCTTTAGCCTGATGCACATCCCATGTATTAAGTATGTTACGTATCCTTTAGCCTGATGCACATCCCATGTAGTAAGTATGTTATGTATCCTTTAGCCTGATGCACATCCCATGTATTAAGCAAGTTACGTATCCTTTAGCCTGATGCACATCCCATGTAGTAAGTATGTTACGTATCCTTTAGCCTGATGCACATCCCATGTATTAAGTAAGTTACGTATCCTTTAGCCTGATGCACATCCCATGTAGTAAGTAAGTTACGTATCCTTTAGCCTGATGCACATCCCATGTAGTAAGTATGTTACGTATCCTTTAGCCTGATGCACATACCGTGTATTAAGTATGTTACGTATCCTTTAGCCTGATGCACATCCCATGCATTAAGCAAGTTACGTATCCTTTAGCCTGATGCACATCCCATGTATTAAGTATGTTACGTATCCTTTAGCCTGATGCACATCCCATGTATTAAGTAAGTTACGTATCCTTTAGCCTGATGCACATCCCATGTAGTAAGTATGTTACGTATCCTTTAGCCTGATGCACATCCCATGCATTAAGTATGTTACGTATCCTTTAGCCTGATGCACATCCCATGTATTAAGCAAGTTACGTATCCTTTAGCCTGATGCACATCCCATGTATTAAGCAAGTTACGTATCCTTTAGCCTGATGCACATCCCATGTATTAAGCAAGTTACGTATCCTTTAGCCTGATGCACATCCCATGTATTAAGCAAGTTACGTATCCTTTAGCCTGATGCACATCCCATGTATTAAGCAAGTTACGTATCCTTTAGCCTGATGCACATACCGTGCATTAAGTATGTTACATATCCTTTAGCCTGATGCACATCCCATGTATTAAGCAAGTTACGTATCCTTTAGCCTGATGCACATCCCATGTATTAAGCAAGTTACGTATCCTTTAGCCTGATGCACATCCCGTGCATTAAGTATGTTATGTATCTTTTAGCCTGATGCACATCCCATGCATTAAGTATGTTACGTATCCTTTAGCCTGATGCACATACCGTGCATTAAGTATGTTACGTATCCTTTAGCCTGATGCACATCCCATGCATTAAGTATGTTACGTATCCTTTAGCCTGATGCACATCCCATGCATTAAGTATGTTACGTATCCTTTAGCCTGATGCACATCCCATGCATTAAGCAAGTTAAGTATCCTTTAGCCTGATGCACATCCCATGTATTAAGCAAGTTAAGTATCCTTTAGCCTGATGCACATCCCATGTATTAAGTATGTTACGTATCCTTTAGCCTGATGCACATACCGTGCATTAAGTATGTTACATATCCTTTAGCCTGATGCACATCCCATGTATTAAGTATGTTACGTATCCTTTAGCCTGATGCACATCCCATGCATTAAGCAAGTTACGTATCCTTTAGCCTGATGCACATCCCATGCATTAAGTAAGTTACGTATCCTTTAGCCTGATGCACATCCCATGCATTAAGTATGTTACGTATCCTTTAGCCTGATGCACATCCCATGCATTAAGCAAGTTACGTATCCTTTAGCCTGATGCACATCCCATGTATTAAGCAAGTTACGTATCCTTTAGCCTGATGCACATCCCATGTATTAAGCAAGTTACGTATCCTTTAGCCTGATGCACATCCCATGTATTAAGCAAGTTACGTATCCTTTAGCCCGATGCACATCCCATGTATTAAGTAAGTTACGTATCCTTTAGCCTGATGCACATCCCATGTATTAAGCAAGTTACGTATCCTTTAGCCTGATGCACATCCCATGCATTAAGTAAGTTACGTATCCTTTAGCCTGATGCACATCCCATGTATTAAGCAAGTTAAGTATCCTTTAGCCTGATTCACATCCCGTGCATTAAGCAAGTTAAGTATCCTTTAGCCTGATGCACATCCCGTGCATTAAGCAAGTTAAGTATCCTTTAGCCTGATTCACATCCCGTGCATTAAGCAAGTTAAGTATCCTTTAGCCTGATGCACATCCCGTGCATTAAGCAAGTTAAGTATCCTTTAGCCTGATGCACATCCCATGTATTAAGTATGTTAAGTATCCTTTAGCCTGATGCACATCCCATGTATTAAGTATGTTAAGTATCCTTTAGCCTGATGCACATACCGTGCATTAAGTATGTTACGTATCCTTTAGCATGATGCACATACCGTGCATTAAGTATGTTACATATCCTTTAGCCTAATGCACATCCCATGTATTAAGCAAGTTAAGTATCCTTTAGCCTGATGCACATCCCATGTATTAAGCAAGTTACGTATCCTTTAGCCTGATGCACATCCCATGTATTAAGCAAGTTACGTATCCTTTAGCCTGATGCACATCCCATGTATTAAGCAAGTTACGTATCCTTTAGCCTGATGCACATACCGTGCATTAAGCAAGTTACGTATCCTTTAGCCGGATGCACATCCCATGTATTAAGTAAGTTACGTATCCTTTAGCCTGATGCACATACCGTGCATTAAGCAAGTTACGTATCCTTTAGCCTGATGCACATCCCATGTATTAAGCAAGTTACGTATCCTTTAGCCTGATGCACATCCCATGTATTAAGCAAGTTAAGTATCCTTTAGCCTGATGCACATACCGTGCATTAAGTATGTTATGTATCCTTTAGCCTGATGCACATCCCATGTATTAAGTATGTTAAGTATCCTTTAGCCTGATGCACATACCGTGCATTAAGTATGTTACGTATCCTTTAGCCTGATGCACATACCGTGCATTAAGTAAGTTAAGTATCCTTTAGCCTGATGCACATACCGTGCATTAAGCAAGTTACGTATCCTTTAGCCCGATGCACATCCCATGTATTAAGCAAGTTACGTATCCTTTAGCCTGATGCACATCCCATGTATTAAGCAAGTTAAGTATCTTTTAGCCTGATGCACATACCGTGCATTAAGTATGTTACGTATCCTTTAGCCTGATGCACATACCGTGCATTAAGTAAGTTACGTATCCTTTAGCCTGATGCACATCCCATGTATTAAGCAAGTTAAGTATCCTTTAGCCTGATGCACATCCCGTGCATTAAGTATGTTATGTATCTTTTAGCCTGATGCACATCCCATGCATTAAGTAAGTTACGTATCCTTTAGCCTGATGCACATCCCATGCATTAAGTATGTTACGTATCCTTTAGCCTGATGCACATCCCATGCATTAAGTACGTTATGTATCCTTTAGCCTGATGCACATCCCATGCATTAAGTATGTTACGTATCCTTTAGCCTGATGCACATCCCATGCATTAAGTTAGTTAAGTATCCTTTAGCCTGATGCACATCCCATGCATTAAGTATGTTAAGTATCATTTAGCAAAGTCTGTGGTATAAATGTGTTGTGTTGTTTTATACTGCTGTAAGGAACATTGCCAGCATGGGGGAGAAGAACTGGGGGTCCTAATTTAGACTTTAAACCATTCCCATGAATACTTGTAGTATGTCTTAAATTCTGCTCAGGGGTACAACAGTCATAGGTGTATAATTATCAGAAGGTACAATATTGACTCCTCTCCCAGGTAGAAAGGTAGTAAAGGATGAAGACAGAAGGAGATGGAGCAGAGTTGACAAGAGCACTGTAACCAGACCACAGGGATTATACTGGCTGCTATTATGGAGGGAGGCAGTAACATGTGACATGACTGCTCTCAACATCAATGGACATTGGGTCAAAGGGAGATGGGACATAATAAATGTACTCAGTGGGGTTAGGTACTCTTAATTCCTAAGATACAAAAACAATCCTGACATTTTCTATTAAGGTGTAGGATGTAAAGCTGACTTATGGTGTCAATCCCATGATACTGGACATCATTACCTATGTGTAACATGGGACTGGGTATGTATGGCACATAGCCCAGGCACTCACAGGTACAAGTGGGATGAGGTTTTACTGTGCCCACCTAACATTAATCTACTGGAGTTTCCGTCATTGTTTTGGCACAGGTGTTGAATAGTAATTTTAAATCTGTCTTTAAGGGCAATGGGCCATGTACCTCACCAGCAGGAATCTAGGTGTGCGACGACGTTCCCTTACTGTTCCTGGGTCCTTCACAGGACAGATTAATACCTCTAGATCATTGATCTGCTTCCCAAAGGGCAATGGGCCTCTCCATGTACCTCACCAGTAGGAATCTAGGTGTGCGATGACGTTCCCTTACTGTTCCTGGGTCCTTCATAGGACAGATTAATACCTCTAGATCATTGATCTGCTTCCCAAAGTGGTTCACTATGTGAACTAGTTTAGGCCATGCATGTACGGTGACAAGATGGACTCCTTGTGATCGAGCACCTATGATAAAGACAGTTCTTTGGTTTAGTTACTTCTAATGGCTCTCAATGTTGATTTTCTGAAGCAATAGGTCATTTCTACTAATACACAGTCCATAACCGGAATTGTTATTCGTACCGTCGTGATTGCCCACGCCGTCAGACGGACTAACCTTCTATACATACTCAGCTTGTTTACTGTTGTTTTTTCCATTTGTCTGGATGAATAATCGTATATCCTGTTTGTTCTCCCCTCTACTTTTCTGCTGAAATATTTATATTGCTCTAACTTAGAAACTCTGTGTCACACTGCACTGGACTTGGTCCCCAGGACATGGTACAAATGAGAATAATCTCAATTTAGTCTTCTTGGTAAAACACTTTATTAACAGAATTATTAAAACTTCCAGTGTTGTAACCTCTTCCAGTGCCGTCCGGTGCCACGCACCACTGCCAGCCACTTTATACATACTTTTGCAACCTCCAGACTTGAGCTATAGCACAATCCTTCCATCATGTGAGATTGAACCAGAGGCTGATCTCATGGATACAAGGTTCTATCTCTTTGGCCTCTCCTCTCCTTAACTTGAGTAAACCAGTGAACTTCCCATCTTACCAGCACAACTCAGCCCCTCCTCATAGTAGCTGGCTCTGTTTTGGGGCTTTCAGATAACTTCGACTTTCAATAGACCAGTTCTGAGTTTCCCAATTGGCTGCTGCACATCTGTAAATTCCTTCCCAGTAAACACAGGTCTATTCACATGTACAAATTATACAGCCAAACCTTCCAGTGCAGGCTCCTCGCGAATCCTATAAATATACAGCACAATCTAGAATTGGAATCTAAATGTAGATCTCATCTTTGTATTTATAAGCTGGTGTAACATCAGGCTTACAGAAGGGAATCAATGTCTTATGGTTGCTTTGATTGCTTAATAATAGCTGTTAATTAATTATCTCTCATTAGATACCTTTATTTTAATTATGTCATGTTATTTTAACATGCTCATATTTTTCAAAAGTAGAAAACCCAGAGTATGTTGACACTTTTCATACAGTCACTTTAAGTTCAGTCTTAGTTTTCCGTAATATATTTATTTTTTTTTACACACCTTTTGCCTCAGGTATGAAGTTACAGGGTTGATATGTGTGTAACGGACCGTCACACCCAGCAAGTCTTTCCTGGACCCTTGCTCTTTGTACCCAAATAGACAGGACATCTAGCAGTTAGGTACAGCAAGATTGAACAACTTTATTTGACAAACAACACAGACTTATAAAAGACATACACATGACATTAGTATACAATGGGGGGAAGGAACTAAACATAGTCCTCCAACTAACTGGGGCTAGGAAAACATTAGACATTCAGACTGCAAACCAAATTACCATACAGTGAGTAGACACACAGTAAGAAACATAATGTACACAACATAACCAGTTTACCAGTTAATCCAGTTAAAACAGAACAATGGATGTTGGAGTAAACTATTGGAGTCACTGTCACATTATAAACCTTCAGAGTGGTCTACTAACAGAATTAAATATTACACATAACCAATATACCAACAGAATATAACTAACTAACAATATTAACGTATAGTGCTATGGCACATCCCTTGCCCTGGTAGTCCATTCATTTGTGAGTTGGTTCGGTAGATTCAATCTACCGAACACCCAGGCAGAAAGGCACGAACAAGCCTTTCTGCAGGGGAAAATGCAAGCTTTTACCATGGGGCCATAGTCCAGAGGCAGCAGGCGAGCAAGCAGGCTTCTCCAGAACATAGTGGCGAGGTTGGTTCCGCCACAATGTGTAATTCCCAAACACTTTAATAAATTCTCAGCAACTTCCCCTGAGTCTAGTGGTACCCCATATGCAAAGGTTAACCAGGTTTATGTGTCAGGTACTGGCCAAATTTGGGATATGATCATTGCACATTTGTATGCTTTTGGGCTACATTTCCTATCATGCTCAGCCAGCCATAAGCGACCTAAGCATAATAGCAAATGTAGTCTTTAGTAGGAAATAAAGATTGTTACCCTTGCTACCCTACGACTGCATGGATTATATATCCAGCTGCTGTGGGCCAATGTAAATCCCTATATATCCGTAGAGGACCACTGACAGTTCTAACATATCACTGGCCCTCTATAGGATAACCTCTTATGTTTTTAATATAATTTATTTGTAAAAAAAAATAAATATTTGAAAATTAATTATTACAATACAAAAAAGGTGATTTATTTATTTTAAAAAAAGCCTTGGGGAGTTATTGAGGGACCATGGGCAGACTGCTATCCGAGGATCAGGATATCAGGCAGGAAGACACTATCCGTAGTTTCTCAATGCCCCACGATCGCTGTGGAGCAAGAAGAGACTATAACTGTCAAAGCAGGCACTTGCTTTGCCAGCTATAAACAGCCGATCGCTGTGATTGGCTGTTTCCGGGAGGGCCTCAGCAGACATGGATGAATTGCCTCTGTACCGGGGAACTTCGCCTTGTCAATTTGACCCTGATCTCAGTATACCAGCTTTCATACCACCATCGGATCTGCATGGTGGTCCACGATCAGCATGGTGGTCTAGGATCTTTAATTGATTTTGAAGTAAAGCATCTACACCTAACGTATGGTTAATTGGTAGGTTTGTATTAATATGTTTTTGGTTGACATGATGGTTAGATTGACGCTGTTGCTGTCAGTTCATCCCCTTATTAAATGTAATGCCATC
The DNA here is from genome assembly GCA_036172795.1 of Pelodytes ibericus. NCBI lineage: Eukaryota > Metazoa > Chordata > Amphibia > Anura > Pelodytidae > Pelodytes > Pelodytes ibericus. The sequence goes on along the minus strand of CM069862.1, from coordinate 9,406,253 downwards.
TAGTTGTCCCAACCGTTCATCTCCGCTCACTTGACTTCAGGTTCACACAGCAGAGGATCTAGTTGTTATCTGTAGTGGATTGAAGACTTTATAAAGCAGCTTCTTTCAGGACAGAATGAAAGATATTTGACGTTGGTCTGTATCGTGTTCTCATGAAGGTTAGAAGCCATGTGTAAACACACTATTTCACTTTGGATTCATATTGAAATGTTCATTTTTCTCTTCTACCAGATCGTTTTTCATATTTTCCTTGATTGCGGCAAAGAGGAAAATGATTTGAGATCTTAAACAATGATGTAAAACCAATCTGTATTTAAACTAATCCCCTTGCTGGATTCAGATCTTCCCTTAAAAAGCAAACGCCTTGCTGCGGCTTATGGCACCTCCACAGAGGGTGTAACAAGTGCCAGAGTATTGGCAGAAACGCCACATGGCTAGGGTGGGAGTCCCTTCTCAGAGAATTATTCCAGTGCAAGCCCCCCTGTATCTTCAGAGACCACTGTATCCATTACACAGACATACATGACTTACAGACACCATTTCTGACTTGTTGTTGTTAAAAGCAAATGTATACCCTGCCCCGTCTGTGGGAGAACAGTCATGTACTTAAGGCTTTTCAGGCAGTTTCTCCCCATGTCCTTCAGGGATGCTGTCAGCGGGGAACTTTAATGACTCTTCATTTTCTGGTGGACAGATAGAATCATATCCAAATCATCTCTGTGCTCACCGATACCACGCTCCATAATATTATCCATTCCACATCCCGCTGAAACTGTGCTTGCTAACATTCCCCACTCTATGCCCGCCGACACCATGATTACTAACTTAACCTGCTCTGTACACACCGACACTATGCTTGCTAACCGTACCCAGTCTGTACACACCGACACTATGCTTGCTAACCGTACCCAGTCTGTACACACCGACACTATGCTTGCTAACCGTACCCAGTCTGTACCCAACCTGTACAAACTGACACTGTGCTTGCTGACCGTTCCCAGTCTGTACAAACCGACACTATGCTTGCTAACCATATCCAGTCTGTACAAACTGACACTATGCTTGCTAACCATACCCAATCTGTACAAACCGACACTGTGCTTGCTAACCGTACCCAGTCTGAACAAACTGACACTATGCTTGCTAACCATACCCAGTCTGAACAAACCGACACTGTGCTTGCTAACCGTACCCAATCAGTACAAACCAACACCATGCTTGCTAACCGTACCCAGTCTGTACAAACTGACACTGTGCTTGCTAACCGTACCCAATCGGTACAAACCATCACTGTGCTTGCTAACCGTACCCAATCTGTACCCACCATCATAGCGGTCGCTAACATTCCCCACCCTGTGCCCGCTGACTCTCTGCTCGCTAACTTTACCTGCTCTGTACAAACCTGTGCTTGCTAACTGTACCCACTCTGGAACTGCCGGCACTGTGGTTGCTAACATTCCCCACTCAGTACCAACCAACACTATTCTCACTACTGTACCCTGCAATCACTAACATTACCCACTCTGTACCCTGCAATCACAAACATTACCCACTCTGTACCCTGCAATCACAAACAATACCCACTCTGTACCCTGCAATCACAAACATTACCCACTCTGTACCCTGCATTCACTAACAATACCCGCTCTGTACCCTGCAATAACTAACATAACCCACTCTGTACCCTGCAATCACTAACATTACCCGCTCTGTACCCTGCAATCACAAACATTACCCGCTCTGTACCCTGCAATCACTAACATTACCCTCTCTGTACCCTGCAATCACAAACATTACCCGCTCTGTACCCTGCAATCACTAACATTACCCGCTCTGTACCCTGCAATCACTAACATTACCCTCTCTGTACCCTGCAATCACAAACATTACCCGCTCTGTACCCTGCAATCACTAACATTACCCGCTCTGTACCCTGCAATCACTAACATTACCCGCTCTGTACCCTGCAATCACAAACATTACCCGCTCTGTACCCTGCAATCACAAACATTACCCGCTCTGTACCCTGCAATCACTAACATTACCCACTCTGTACCCTGCAATCACTAACATTACTCTCTCTGTACCCTGCAATCACTAACATTACTCTCTCTGTACCCTGCAATCACTAACATTACTCTCTCTGTACCCTGCAATCACTAACATTACCCTCTCTGTACCCTGCAATCACTAACATTACCCACTCTGTACCCTGCAATCACTAACATTACCCTCTCTGTACCCTGCAATCACTAACATTAACCGCTCTGTACCCTGCAATCACTAACCTTACCCGCTCTGTACCCTGCAATCACTAACATTACCCACTATGTACCCTGCAATCACTAACATTACCCGCGCTCTGTACCCGCGCTCTGTACCCGCACTCTGTACCCGCGCTCTGTACCAGCACGACTGGTTTCTGACTTGGGCACCTTTGGGTGCTGTTTCTGGTAGTCAGTGGTGAGCAATCCCTCAGTCTCTCCAGATTGCTGTAAATTTCCCCTGGTTTTGTTTGCGGATGTGATGATCACTTGTGTGTGAGCCAGACACGAGCAGACAGCAGTCTTAGCAGTGCATGCCCTGTGTGACTGGCATCATGCCTGTGTGCCATGTGTCATGCCTGGCTCTGTACGGTTTGTTTAGGTGTGGTGCTGGGTGGATCTGGTAACAGTGGGTTTGGAAGTTTCCCTCGTATCCATTTCCCACACAGCCTGGCAAGCTCACCCCGCTCCAGCCTGGCTGCATCCAGCAAGCTGCTCTTACTTCCTTTCATTTATTTTTAGACTTTCTTTAATTCGTTCTTGACTCACGGCTGCTGTTAGAGTTTGTGTCCTCAAGCTGTGAGTGTCTGTGTAATTATTAACAGTCCGAGCCACGGGTCCCTGCGTGTCATGTTTTAATACTTTACTTTTATTATATATTTATTATATATTTTAATCAGGATCTCTATCCCAACGGCTTGGCTTGGCTAGAAAAGGATGTTTTATTCCCATTATATAGCACCTGATGCGGCATTCGATTTGGGGAGTGAAAGGCTGTGTGAGTCTTGTCCTGTTTGTGCTGTTGTTGTGTCTATACTAATGGTTTATCATTTGTGTTTGCGGGAGCTGTAAGCACTCAACATTAAAGCCAACGCATCTCACAAACTCTGTATAATGTAAAGGAATAGTCAATATGCAACCACAGGTCACATCACTGGTGCTAAAAACGAAATCACTGGCCCTAAAAACGAAATCACTGGCTGGGCCGAGGCGGAACAGTGGGTGTACAGCAGGTGCCTGTTCCTTTAAGAGCATCCATGATAGACACAGTCCAGTATCACCACCACTATTGGCTATGTTGGCCTAGTGGGTGGGGCCCAGAAATTATCCTGCACCACGGTATTTAATGGTTCTTTTCTGCCTCCTCTGATCCAGCATAATAGGCGACAGACTTATGGGCACAGGTTTCACAAAGTTATAGCCACAGCCCAACGCTTTTCACCCAATGCAGCCAACTTAATCTGGGAAAAGCAAAAAGAGGTGCTCCAACATGTCCTCCACTTCCCTAATCCTATAGCTTTGATTCATCTCAGACATAGATCAACCATAGCTCACTGTAAAGGACATCTGTTGTGATGACCTCCAAGGTGCTCAGTTGGTGCTCTTTGACCTCTTTAATCCCGCTGTCTCCATGCAAGTCACATGTCTGAACCTCTGTGCAGAATAGACACTGTGCAGGTTTCCTGACAGATATCATGCCAAGGCACTGCTGCTCTGTCTGCTTGCGTTCAGTTACTAAGAGTCATGCCAAAGCTGTACTGGGGACACCCTGCCTTGTGTTTTATTTGGCCCTGTGCAATGTAAAGGCCCTGGGTCCTTGAGCTGTATTCAGCTTCTCATGAGGTCAGAGGAAAAAAAGCCTTTCATTTGAGGAATCCAGTAATTACACAAGCTAGGGAACAGCCCTTTGACAAAGCAGCACTCTGTGACAGCAGAGAGAGACCGTGTATGTCTGCTCCTCCCACTTCTGGAGGGGTGTCTGCTCCTCACCCCTCTGGAGGGGTGTCTGCTCCTCCCACTTCGGGAGGGGTGTCTGCTCCTCCCCCCTCTGGAGGGGTGTCTGCTCCTCCCCCCTCTGGAGGGGTGTCTGCTCCTCCCCCCTCTGAAGGGTGTCTGCTCCTCCCACTTCGGGAGGGGTGTCTGCTCCTCCCACTTCGGGAGTGGTGTCTGCTCCTCCCACTTCGGGAGGGGTGTCTGCTCCTCCCACTTCGGGAGGGGTGTCTGCTCCTCCCCCCCTCTGGAGGGGTGTCTGCCCCTCCCACTTCGCGAGGGGTGTCTGCTCCTCCCCCCCCTCTGGAGGGGTGTCTGCTCCTCCCCCCCTTTGGAGGGGTGTCTGCTCCTCCCCCCCTTTGGAGGGGTGTCTGCTCCTCCCCCCCTCTGGAGGGGTGTCTGCTCCTCCCCCCCTCTGGAGGGGTGTCTGCTCCTCCCCCCCTCTGGAGGGGTGTCTGCTCCTACCCCCTCTGGAGGGGTGTCTGCTCCTCCCCGCTCTGGAGGGGTGTCTGCTCCTCCCCGCTCTGGAGGGGTGTCTGCTCCTCCCCGCTCTGGAGGGGTGTCTGCTCCTCCCCGCTCTGGAGGGGTGTCTGCTCCTCCCCGCTCTGGAGGGGTGTCTGCTCCTCCCCCCTCTGGAGGGGTGTCTGCTCCTCCCACTTCGGGAGGGGTGTCTGCGCCTCCCAATTCGGGAGGGGTGTCTGCGCCTCCCCGCTCTGGAGGGGTATCTGCTCCTCCCCCTTCTGGAGGGGTATCTGCTCCTCCCCCCTCTGGAGGGGTATCTGCTCCTCCCCCCTCTGGAGGGGTGTCTGCTCCTCCCCCCTCTGGAGGGGTGTCTGCTCCTCCCCCCTCTGGAGGGGTGTCTGCTCCTCCCCCCTCTGGAGGGGTGCCTCAAACCCGCAGCCATGGCCTCAAACCCACAACTAGGACATCACATTCATTCATGTTTTTCGGAATAATATCACCTGTGCCATGGTATGCAAATGAACTGGTTTTCAGTGGGAAATGTGTCATTTACATATCCAGCCACAGGTGATGTCATAAGCAGGAGACACATTTTAAACTCATTTTTTTTTCTGATTGTGGCATTTGCTGCAATTCTGCCGACACAGTGTACAGATGATTTTTATTCTCTACATTCGCAGTATAATCAATGTTTAGGTGATACAGTCCCTTTATTCTCTACATTCGCAGTATAATCAATGTTTAGGTGATACAGTCCCTTTATTCTCTACATTCGCAGTATAATCAATGTTTAGGTGATACAGTCCCTTTATTCTCTACATTCGCAGTATAAGCAGTGTTTAGGTGATACAGTCCCTTTATTCTCTGCATTCGCAGTATAATCAATGTTTAGGTGATACAGTCCCTTTATTCTCTACATTCGCAGTATAAGCAGTGTTTAGGTGATACAGTCCCTTTATTCTCTACATTCGCAGTATAATCAATGTTTAGGTGATACAGTCCCTTTATTCTCTACATTCGCAGTATAATCAATGTTTAGGTGATACAGTCCCTTTATTCTCTACATTCGCAGTATAATCAATGTTTAGGTGATACAGTCCCTTTATTCTCTACATTCGCAGTATAATCAATGTTTAGGTGATACAGTCCCTTTATTCTCTACATTCGCAGTATAATCAATGTTTAGGTGATACAGTCCCTTTATTCTCTACATGCGCAGTATAATCAATGTTTAGGTGATACTGTCCCTTTATTCTCTACATTCGCAGTATAATCAATGTTTAGGTGATACAGTCCCTTTATTCTCTGCATTCGCAGTATAATCAATGTTTAGGTGATACAGTCCCTTTATTCTCTACATTCGCAGTATAATCAATGTTTAGGTGATACAGTCCCTTTATTCTCTGCATTCGCAGTATAATCAGTGTTTAGGTGATACAGTCCCTTTATTCTCTACATTCGCAGTATAATCAATGTTTAGGTGATACAGTCCCTTTATTCTCTGCATTCGCAGTATAAGCAGTGTTTAGGTGATACAGTCCCTTTATTCTCTACATTCGCAGTATAATCAGTGTTTAGGTGATACAGTCCCTTTATTCTCTACATTCGCAGTATAATGAATGTTTAGGTGATACAGTCCCTTTATTCTCTACATTCGCAGTATAAGCAGTGTTTAGGTGATACAGTCCCTTTATTCTCTACATGCTCAGTATAATCAATGTTTAGGTGATACAGTCCCTTTATTCTCTACATGCGCAGTATAATCAATGTTTAGGTGATACAGTCCCTTTATTCTCTGCATTCGCAGTATAAGCAGTGTTTAGGTGATACAGTCCCTTTATTCTCTACATTCGCAGTATAATCAGTGTTTAGGTGATACAGTCCCTTTATTCTCTACATTCGCAGTATAATCAATGTTTAGGTGATACAGTCCCTTTATTCTCTACATTCGCAGTATAAGCAGTGTTTAGGTGATACAGTCCCTTTATTCTCTACATTCGCAGTATAATCAATGTTTAGGTGATACAGTCCCTTTATTCTCTACATTCGCAGTATAATCAATGTTTAGGTGATACAGTCCCTTTATTCTCTACATTCGCAGTATAATCAATGTTTAGGTGATACAGTCCCTTTATTCTCTACATTCGCAGTATAAGCAGTGTTTAGGTGATACAGTCCCTTTATTCTCTACATGCGCAGTATAATCAATGTTTAGGTGATACAGTCCCTTTATTCTCTACATTCGCAGTATAAGCAGTGTTTAGGTGATACAGTCCCTTTATTCTCTACATGCGCAGTATAATCAATGTTTAGGTGATACAGTCCCTTTATTCTCTACATTCGCAGTATAAGCAATGTTTAGGTGATACAGTCCCTTTATTCTCTACATTCGCAGTATAATCAATGTTTAGGTGATACAGTCCCTTTATTCTCTACATTCGCAGTATAATCAATGTTTAGGTGATACAGTCCCTTTATTCTCTACATTCGCAGTATAATCAGTGTTTAGGTGATACAGTCCCTTTATTCTCTACATTCGCAGTATAATCAATGTTTAGGTGATACAGTCCCTTTATTCTCTACATTCGCAGTATAATCAATGTTTAGGGGATACAGTCCCTTTATTCTCTACATGCTCAGTATAATCAATGTTTAGGTGATACAGTCCCTTTATTCTCTACATGCTCAGTATAATCAATGTTTAGGTGATACAGTCCCTTTATTCTCTACATTCGCAGTATAAGCAGTGTTTAGGTGATACAGTCCCTTTATTCTCTGCATTCACAGTATAATCAATGTTTAGGTGATACAGTCCCTTTATTCTCTACATGCTCAGTATAATCAATGTTTAGGTGATACAGTCCCTTTATTCTCTACATTCGCAGTATAAGCAGTGTTTAGGTGATACAGTCCCTTTATTCTCTGCATTCGCAGTATAAGCAGTGTTTAGGTGATACAGTCCCTTTATTCTCTACATTCGCAGTATAATCAGTGTTTAGGTGATACAGTCCCTTTATTCTCTGCATTCACAGTATAATCAATGTTTAGGTGATACAATCCCTTTATTCTCTACATTCGCAGTATAATCAATGTTTAGGTGATACAGTCCCTTTATTCTCTACATTCGCAGTATAATCAGTGTTTAGGTGATACAGTCCCTTTATTCTCTACATTCGCAGTATAATCAATGTTTAGGTGATACAGTCCCTTTATTCTCTGCATTCGCAGTATAATCAGTGTTTAGGTGATACAGTCCCTTTATTCTCTACATTCGCAGTATAATCAGTGTTTAGGTGATACAGTCCCTTTATTCTCTACATTCGCAGTATAATCAATGTTTAGGTGATACAGTCCCTTTATTCTCTACATTCGCAGTATAAGCAGTGTTTAGGGGATACAGTCCCTTTATTCTCTACATTCGCAGTATAATCAATGTTTAGGTGATACTGTCCCTTTATTCTCTACATTCGCAGTATAATCAATGTTTAGGTGATACAGTCCCTTTATTCTCTACATTCGCAGTATAATCAATGTTTAGGTGATACTGTCCCTTTATTCTCTCCAGTCACAGTATAAGCAGTGTTTAGGTGATACTGTCCCTTTATTCTCTCCAGTCACAGTATAAGCCATGTTTAGGTGATACAGTCCCTTTATTCTCTGCATTCGGAGTATAAGCAGTGTTTAGGTGATACAGTCCCTTTATTCTCTACATTCGCAGTATAAGCAGTGTTTAGGTGATACAGTCCCTTTATTCTCTACATTCGCAGTATAAGCAGTGTTTAGGTGATACAGTCCCTTTATTCTCTGCATTCGCAGTATAAGCAGTGTTTAGGTGATACAGTCCCTTTAATCCAGCATTTAATGAAATCTGTGACTTCCGATGGTGATTTGTTGCAGAAGTCTGTTGTCTTTGTGATTCGGATTGTTCAAGGCCTCATTTGATTAGTTAGTAGTACTGCCGCCTTACGTCTGCCAAGCTGCCATTAGTGAGGTCTGATGCTCGCGGCCTTTGTTCCCTGACCAGCCTGTTTGGGATTAAGATGCATTATATTAATAGAGCAGACAAATTAACAGCAGGAAAATAATTCTCTGACGTCAGGATGACTTCTATAAAGAGCGTATACAAGATGATCTGAGTTACAGTGAGATCTGCTAATGTGATATAATAATCTCTCCTTGTTTACAGTTCAATGAAAGAAAGTAATAGTACTGTGTATATCGGCCCTATAGTATCCATATAGACAAGTAGTGCGTTGGTCCGTGAAGGCCCTGCTCACAGTGATTGCTAGCGTGGGACCCGGAGGCAGGGGCTTTACAGACCCTGCGGATCCCTGCTGAAATATCGAGAAACCTTGTGACATCACAGAGGCGTTCCTGAACCCAGGCACGGTGCCATTTTGTAAAATTATTTTTATTAACCGTGGTTACTTGTGTCGCACCAGGTGGCCTTATCTGACAGGTAGGTCCCTGCTGCAGCCCCCCACAGCCAGGACTGTTCCTATAACAGCAATATTACTACACTATATAGTTTTTAGGAAATAGGAAGAGTTTGAGTAAAACTAAACTCCCCCTTTCTTTCTATATGCTGCACATGTCCTGTATGCTGTCATACACGGTGCTGAACACTGCTGAGCGGAATGCTGGTCTGGGCGGTGCGGCACCCTGGGCTGGGCTGTACAGCGTGCTGGGCGGTGCGGCACACTGGGCTGGGCTGATCTGCACGCTGGGCTGTGCGGCATGCTGGGCTGGGCTGTGCGGCGTGCTGGGCTGGGCGGTGCGGCACACTGGGCTGGGCTGAACTGCATGCTGGGCTGTGCGGCGTGCTGGGCGGTGCGGCACGCTGGGCTGGGCTGATCTGCATGCTGGGCTGTGCGGCATGCTGGGCTGGGCAGTGCGGCACACTGGGCTGGGCTGATCTGCATGCTTGGCTGTGCGGCGGGCTGGGCTGTGCGGCGTGCTGGGCTGGGCAGTGCGGCACACTGGGCTGGGCTGATCTGCATGCTTGGCTGTGCGGCGGGCTGGGCTGTGCGGCGTGCTGGGCTGGGCTGGGCGGTGCGGCACGCTGGGCTGGGCTGGGCTGAGCGGTACACTGTGCATTATTTACAATGCACTAAACTTTCATTCTTACTTTTAGTTCACTCATAGAACTAAAAGTTAAGACTGTTTCACCTTGCATTAAGCCTAACTTGCGTCTTTGCAGATACACACGTGTACTCTGACCTCGGTCTTCCGGCTGTGGCATAGCTTGTCCGAGGTCAGTGTGCTGTCATTCTGATCTGGGCTAACAGTCACTCACTGGTACAGCAGAGACAGGCAGTCACCAACAGAGGGAGCTAGTGACATGTGATGACTGAGGTCTGACTGCACTGAGAGTGCCAAGGAACCATCATGGATGTTGGTCAGAGGACATGTCCTCTTACTCGGGCCAATGGCTGCTTCACTTGGGCTTTTTGTTGATGCACACGTCCAAAGGCTGTTTCTAATAAGCAGATATTCCCATTATTATTGGGATTTTCCTTTGCAGATGTAATGATTTTTAGCTTCTGTCGTCCAGCAGGTGAGATGTCTTTGGGCCGCCAAGAAGCATTTGAAATTTTCAAGAGAGATTACACAGACAGGGTGACCATTGAGGACAACAAAGGACTTCTCAAACAAAGGTACGGAGATTAAATGGGAATATCTAGCTATGCAGAGAGAGGTAAGTGATGAGTATAGACACTTCTGGATCCAAACAGAAGTTAATGAGAACCTGGTAAATATTGAGATTAAATAGAACACAGGATTAAACACCTATTGAACAGGTGGGATGCTTGTGATTGACACAGTCTCCCACCAATGAGAGCTGAGCTCTGTGATGTGGCGGTCTGGAAGTCTTATTTAAATGTCTACAATAACTGCAGTATATTTAGTATGGCGCCCTCTAGAGCCTCGGTTCACAAGGTGTTTCAATCAGGCGGAGGTAACGTGTTTATGTTAAATAATGTATTCTTTAATCATTTTTTTCTCGGTTATAGTTTTTCATGTATAATTGCCAATTATATTAATCTGCTCTTCACACACCAAATGGTGGATTAATAGGGTTATCATGAAAAAATAAAATACTGGCTATTAGCCATTTATCGGCCGGCCAGTGAAACACCGGCTGGGTGGCGGCATCCTGGCCGTCACAGCTAAATATTGAGCATTTTCAGTATCTGCCAATAAACATATCACTGATATTAGTGAAAATGATGTATTCCTGTCTGGGAATTACTATACATTTTGTCAGACATGCCAGTTTTTGTACAAATGCAGATTGTGATACTCGACCCTACTGTATTTTATAAAGCGGTCCTTATAATGGTGCTGGGAGGCTGGCACTCAATGGTTAACAAAACTTGGCAAAACAGCCAATATAAATATAACAGGATAAAATATCTGAGTTACGTAATATATAGGGGATGTGTATTAACCCTATAAACCCCGCGAGAATGTGAAATCCATGTGTACCTGCAGTGCACACGCGTGTGAACATATATAGAGAATAATTGTGACTAGGTGAAATACCGACTGATACCAACCTGTCCATTCTGTCTCTGGAGCCGTGTGGTTTCCTGTGCGGTTTTACTGAGTTTACTCTGCACTGACTAAGCATTTGCAAAGTTTGTGTGTCCGTACAGTACCTCTGACTCATCAAACATGACCCCGTGATGCCCCCTTTAAAGCCTTGTGTGAGGCATGCAGAACCGTACTCATTGTAATACAAATCGTATATATACAGTCCCCCTGTTATTAAAGAGGTACACAATGATTATTTGTTTATATATGGACCATTCCTCCCTGTTTTATATGATTTTGGAATGGTGCTTCTGTGAACCAGCATTCAATACATATCTAATCATCTGTGTCCAAAGGACAGACTTGAGAGAAATCATTTATTGAAGCTGTAATCTTATGATATTGAGTATAGGATCCGCAGATAAGAGAACAGACACTCTCTAATAGACAAGACAGATAGTGAGGATGTTTTACCTTAATGATAACACACCTTGAGCCACCATGGACTTAATACTCAAAACACACTGAATGCTAAAGGAGAGGAGGTCTGTACTGTAATACACCAGATGATAGTAACGCTGAGATACTGGAGCAGGTTAGTATACAGCAGGGAGGTCAATGCAGACCGAGGTCAACACAAACAGAATACTGGATAATCAGAAGGCAAGCAAGGATCGAGGCAGGCAGCAATCAGGATAGTCAGAACAAACTGGGTCAAAACCAGGATCGAGGCAGGCAGCAATCAGGATAGTCAGAACAAACTGGGTCAAAACCAGGATCAAGGCTGGCAGCAATCAGGATAGTCAGAACAAACTGGGTCAAAACCAGGATCAAGGCATGCAGCAATCAGGATAGTCAGAACAAACTGGGTCAAAACCAGGATCAAGGCATGCAGCAATCAGGATAGTCCGAACAAGCTGGGTCACGCTGGGAAATTAAGATAATAAGGACAAGGCAATAGAATGGTCAGGAACAGGCAAGGATCGAGGCTGGCAGCAATCAGGATAGTCAGAACAAACTGGGTCTAAACAGGGTAATCAAAACAATAAGGACAAGGCAATAGAATGGGCAGGATCAGACAGGAGTCAGGATAGTCAGAACAAACTGGGTCAAAACACGGTAATCAAGGCAATAGAATGGTCAAGAACAGGCAGCAATCGGGACAAGCAGCAATCAAGCAATCAGGATAGTCAGAGCAAACTGGGTCAAAACAGGGTAATCAAGACAATAAGGACAAGGCAATAGAATGGCCAGGAACAGGCAGGAGTCAGGACTGGCAGCAATCAGAATAGTCAGGGTATGAGCAAAAGGTCTGCAACAGGAATCAGAATCAATAATAACGCTAGTGAGGCTGGAGAGCGCCCTATCACAGTTGGAGAACTGAGGTTTAAATAGCCCTCCTGTAATTTGGCCAGCTGCTGGGCGGAGTTAGCTGGGAGGAGGGAAATTTACAAATAGCCCTTTAACTAGGCTCAATTAATAAATTATTTTGGTCCCTTCGCGCATGCGTAAACGAACATGTAACATGGCGATGCTCGCTACCTACTCGTGCTGCAGGAAGCGATGTCGGCACAGCCGCGCATCTGGTCATCTCCGGAGGATAACCGGAGCGACGTCAAGAAGTAGGAGTGTAATGTTGATAGGAGGCATGATGGGGAAGTAAGAATGAATGCAAATGCTAATGTGAACTGGTAATAAGAATGAACGTGAAATAGGAGGGGACTGGTTGACAGTGGCGAGAAAGAGGAGCCAGAGCCTCAGAGGAGTTACACAAGATGTCAGCACTGGAGTAGAAATGTAGTGTGCAATGTGGGTGCTGTCTGTGGTAATGCCACCTAATAAAATGTTATACAATGCTGCCAAGGGCCAATACAAATAAGCTACATACAAAACAACTACATAACAAATAAACTGACATACAGACTTAAACATACTACAGTATTTTTGTGATAATGGAAAGAACATTTCTGCTGAATTTTTTGACGACTGAATTCTACCTCCTCTTATACCATTATATGTGGATTGTTTGCTCAATGTAATAACCTTTCAGATGTTAGTCTAAAAACCATCCTAGTCTCACCACAGGAAAAATGGCACCTTGGATTGACCTAAATAAAGAGTTTTCTGCAATTATAAAAAAGAGATGAAATAAGTTGAGCAGGAATGAGACCCAGTCACCAGAAGTTTGACTCGGGCTTATGTCTCTGAACATAAATCGTGATTTAAACGGTTAAAACAGGTCACAGCGGTCACTGAAAAACATTTCTCATACTGCATTAGCCAAACTAAACTCCTTTATTGTTATTAATACATTCTTAATAAATCAGGATACAGAATGAACCTCTATTCATTATCCTTGCCAGTCCTTTAAATAAACCTACACATGTCTTTAATAACGCTCTATCCTATTAAATTATAACATTACCCTGGGGGGATGTTCCCTTCCCCCTTGTCCTTTTCAAATTACCACCTCGGTGGGCACATCCATTGTACACAGCATAAGGTAAGGGCACTCCCCCCGAACTTCTTATTCCAATTAACTCATTCTCCTTTATCCTTCAGTTTCGACCAGCCAGGAGACCTCACAACTTGATTGTAACTTGGTTTATTGCATATAAAATGGGCTCAAAAGCCCTTGCCATCACTGCTCTAGTGTTATCAAGGTTATATGTTCAACTGTTGTGTTGCCAATTTTTTTAAGTTGGATTAAACCAATAAAACTAGTTTGATCGGGCAGATTGCCTCTTCAAACTGATTAAAACTGTACTTTTGAAACGTGCACTGGTTGTGCACCATTCCAAAGATATACCTCTTGGTCACTGCATAATCAAGGACTGGGGGCTACCATTTAACAGCTGGGAGACTCTTTCCTCATCATTGGTATGTGGGCGTGCCAATCGTCGGGCACCCATAGGGACTAGATGCTCATACCTTCCAAGCTGGAGGTTTGTTCTGTGATTCTGGCACTACAGCCCCCTGTATTGATTTTGTATAAAAATAAAGGTCTTTTAATATCAGTGACCAGATGAGACTGGCTGCATCACAGTGAAGCATGGTGGCTGCCGATCTGAGAATAAAATTACCGCCATCTTAAAAAGTGCATGTTTTATTCCCATACTAGGACCGCTGTATGTTCCATTCTCTCTCTAAGGAACACACAAGCGGGGAGAACATGTTTCTCTTTATGGGTTGCCAGGCATACAGGGAGGGTTTCTAAATGTAGTTCTGGCCTTGGCAGGATGGGTACATAGGTAGCAGTATGCCAGCAACAATAGAGGAACATACTCCAATGCCTGGACGCAGCTTGTATGTTAAAGGGAATGTACAAGTTGTCCCTCAGTAGGTGGCTTGACAACTTTATGTGAGTGGACGGACCAGAACCCACAATGTTTATTTTTATATGTGTAACGAAGAAATGATTCATAAAACCCACTCTGTTACTCATAGCCCTTAACAGCTCATGGTAGACATGCTTCATTTATATAGTGTTAAATAAGACACATACTCATCACTTCTTATCCATGGACATATAGCCACAACTGGAATCCTGCACACAGGATGGCTGGCAGCGTCAGTACCAGACACATGCTAATAGCTACCCAGGGCCGTCTTTAATATTTATTGGACCCAGGGCAAACACCCACGCTCTCTAGCATGCAATCATACCCTCCATCCCAACAGCAAAAAATTTATTGATAATAGTAATCCATAAGCAACAGCTGGAGTGCCTTTTAATCAGCTAATTATTTATTTTCATTTACAAAACTTTGCTAAACAGTATAGCCTTCTTCCATCACCAGATACCCCACTTACATATAAAATGTCACACTGATTGTCCTTATTGGAAAGCAGTAAAAACTGCAGTTAATAGTCCACAGGATGGACTAGGCCTGCTTGCTGGTGCTCCAGGTTTTCCATGTGCCCACTGATCCACTTCTGGTGGCAAGACTTCTTGTATATATTTGTACTAATATATAATAATTAAATACACCAATCAGCCGGAACATTATGACCACTGACACGTGGCAAGCCGGCGGAGACAGTGTTATGCTTTTGGTAATGTTAGTAGTGTGGGAAACCTTGGGTCCTGCCATTCATGTGGATGTTTAAAAATGGCTCAGGATTGGTTTGAGGAACACAACAACGAGTTCAAGGTGCTGACTTGGCTTCTAAATTTCCCAGATCTCAATCCATTCGAGCATCTGTGCAATTTGCTTGATTTAATTCTGCTGGTAGTGGTGCAACGTTGCTCGCTGTGCATTACAAATATGAATAAATAAATAATTGTGATCAATATTACAAAAGAAAAAAACACACGTCTCCATAGTCTCTGTAAGCCGATATTACGATGTATTCACAAGTTAGTGACATGAGAATGCAGGAGATGGGTAAGGACCAGTTGACCCATAACAAAAGCCCTGATTTATTTTTGGGGATTGTTTTTTGTACTCCCCAGGCATATTTGAATTAGTTTACAGGGTGCTAAATGTAGAGCGTAGGAATATGTCATGTGTGTATCCTAGTTGACACGGTGGCTGGGAGGATGATTATTGTGGGGGGTTACGTATTCTGTG
Source organism: Pelodytes ibericus (assembly GCA_036172795.1). Classification (NCBI taxonomy): domain Eukaryota; kingdom Metazoa; phylum Chordata; class Amphibia; order Anura; family Pelodytidae; genus Pelodytes; species Pelodytes ibericus. Next base: position 9,390,646 of record CM069862.1, on the reverse strand, counting down.
GAAATAATTCATCTGAATTTGTCTTCTTTTTATTAGGTTTGCTGAAGCGAAGTCTCTCGGGGAGGAAGTTAATAAAGTCAGAAACAGAATCAGTGAGTACATTACATGTTAATAGTGATTTTGTGTTTTTATGTGCATTGCCCAGGATCCCCAGGGTTTTTTTTTTTAATTTTTTTTTTATTATCCCTTAAAAGTACCTCCTAACATTTGTGTTCAGGGAATCTGGGCACCAGTGGGAAAAAAAATGCATAACGGGTGTGTGAACAGTTATACACATGTACATTGTTACTCATACTGCAGCACCATCTAGTGGCACGCAGATAATATATATATATATATATATATATAATAAATACAGTTCTGCAATGGGACTTTTATGTCCTGGGCAGCGTCAGTCCGGGTCAATGCAGAGTCCCAGATTGAGAGCTTTGAGAGAAGGAGGTCTCAGCCAATCAAGTGAGACTTCTCAACTCTCCTGATTGGCATAGTCCCTCCTTCACATAGAGCTCAACCCACACGCTTTCTCTGACAGTGACTGTGTATGTGTGAGATTATAGGAGTGCAAGTTGGTTTAACTCCTCTGAAAGTGCCTATATCTAGCAATCCAGGGGTTAAGTCCTCTGAAAGTGCCTATATCTAGCAATCCAGGGGTTAAGTCCTCTGAAAGTGCCTATATCTAGCAATCCAGGGGTTAAGTCCTCTGAAAGTGCCTATATCTAGCAATCCAGGGGTTAAGTCCTCTGAAAGTGCCTATATCTAGCAATCCAGTTAAGTGCCATGAAAATGCTCCTGTATGATAATGACTATATATATTATGTATATATTTCGATCCAAAGTCTAAATGATTCCCAAGGCTTCTTAATACCTTATTTGTGCGAATGTAAGGCGACTCCCCCAAACTTTGGATATTTAGGTGGAAAATATAAAGCGTGAATATAAATCTACGCTATAGGAAAGACATTGTTTTAATTTTTCATTGTAATTAGTTCGTAATAAAAATTATATTTGAAATATGTGTTTCTTGTTTTTATTGCCAGTCCCCCCAAACTTGCCAATGCACACACACACACATTCACACACAGAATTATATATATCCTTGTCCGTGCACTATCCTTACTGGTACCCTCTGCCAGGGTCATCATGTAATTATCACTACAAACATAAATATGTTGATATATACACACACACATATTCAAAAAACCCTCGGGACAACATTTAGAAACTATTTAGACGGGCTCTTTTTTAATGATTTCATTTGTGTAACTTATATTTTAGGTCAAAGTTAGAAAAAGTGGGTTTTTAAAAAATTGTCATCATATTTTATGATTTGTTTTGTAGTAAATTATAAGATATAATGAACATAATGGTATCTAATGAAATCCCTTCTTATGACGATAAAAACAACATATAATTTGTGTGGGTACAGTATGTGAGAAAGAATCAAATTGCAGCTAAACACAAACACCCCAGAAATGTCAAAACAGCCATTGTCACCAAGGGAAAGTCAAGGTGAAAATGTCTTGTCACTAAGGGGTTAAACAGGTGCTTTAAAATAAATATAAACAAAACAAAATTCCTTTGTTCTTACTTGAGCTCTCTGGAACTACTATAGCTAAATCCAAGTTGTGCTCAGTACACAGCAACTAGTGCTTTTGGAGCACCGGCCCACCCTGCTCTAGAGATGCTTCGCCCCAGTGACCCATAGCGTGTCTTGCAGAGTACCAGCAATGTATTCTGCTAACTGAACATCTCTCCCTGGGACATTTAACTGCAAAACCCTGGCTGCTGTGTAGCAAAGCAGGCCTGAAATATCTCACTTCAACCACTATTCCACATTTTCGCTCACAATAAATATATATATAATATATCCCTCCCCCTGGACACATGGTCACTCTAGTTGATACGTATTATTCCAGAATGCATTATTTAACATGGAGGTACATACATTTGTTAATCTATGTTAAGTCTTTATGTATAATTCATATAACTATCCATCTCACACCAAATGGAGGTCATATAGGATTGTCACCTTTTCTTCCAAAATAAAATGACCACCCATGCTGATTCCTCCATAGAGTTAATACTGACCACAGGCCACATTGGCCATCTCCAATACAATCCTGGCAAGGCTTGTGTCCATACCAAATATGTAACCAATATATGTAACTTATCACTTGTATTGGTGAAAATGATGTCATTTTGTTGGAGAATGAATGACTGTTTTATGTGGTGGTATTGGTTTTACACTTTTGTACGCTGCTGTTTCTTTAAGATGAAAGCATGTGAGGAGATTTTACCAATTCTGTGCTGGTGTATGTAATAGGGAGAGTGCGATACTTACACACTACGTTAACCCCTTTCTGGACTTCAAAAGGTCACTACTAATTTCAAATCTGTGTAAAGGGTGCATGAACCTCACAAGCAGCATGGTCCACAGCGCTGGATAATGAGCAGACAAACATCAGAATAATACAGATACATAGAGGTCTGTGCTAATATAAGGAATCTATTATACTGTCATGTAGTTATATCAGGTCCCTGGCTCCTAAAAATAACCAGGCTGGCTCCTGACCTGTTCTTCCTGGCTCCTAAAGGGATGTGTTATATCATATCTACAATTCTCTTAGCCCCTGATGCACCATGTAATCAATGGGAGAGGAGAGAGTTAGGTCAGAAGGACCAGAAGAGAGTTGCAGTAGTCAAGAGGGGATAGGATAATCCTCAATACATATACTTTCACAGTCGGAGTCATCCGATTGGGTTCATTCCTTCATCTCTATTGTACATTATGACCTACGTATATAGGAGACGGCTGCTGATAGAATATATATTGTAAAGATCTCCATTGCTCCCAAGTCAGTACTATACAACACAGTGCATAGCAAATTGTATACACATTCTAAATTAGCACAACTAACTTGTTTAATTTAAAGATTGCATCTTTTTTTAAATAGAAATGCTTTAATGACTGCAAACAAATTAAGTACATTATTGAGCCATGTTTGCTCTCTTAGGGGTGGAAATCTTGGGTTAGATCATCCTTCTGTCCCAAGATTCCAAACAACATGTCCGCCACCTGGTTCACAGCAAAGAGGGGTCAATAAAGGGGCTTTATGTGTTTTCTTTCATTAAAACATCTCTAGTTAAAAAACATAATGTAATATTTTAACTAAAACATTAAAGAGTTACATTTTTGCCTACAGTTATATTATAAGGGATAAATGCACAGAGCACAAAGCCATAAAATCTACTGCTTTGGCAAGTGACACATTGATTATTTGTAGGTACTTATAAAGTCCGTTGGGGCTCTTTCTAACACCGTCTGGACTCATATGGTATCTGATCTGTAACTGTGGGGATTTACGAGGGATAATTCAGAATTAGCTTCTCAAGAAACACAATGAGTAAGTTACTAAACCCATTATTATTCACGAGAGCAAATGATTATTTAAGTAAAGATTGGTGTGCTGGTCTTTCCTTCGATGAAAGACAATATGTCCTCTCTCTCTGAGCCAGCTGGCCCTAGCACGGATTAGTCAACAGATATAAATGCCAGTAGTAAAATGTGCTGATATTGTTTATACCATTGCTTCTCAATTAGATCTCCATAAATTAGGGATTTCGGACAGTGAGCGTGTAGATTTGTGATGGCTGCCTCTGTCTTGTGGACTGTTTGTTTGCTGCGTTTCATGCTGTTGTCCATAGCACTGGCGACTGGCCCTATCGTGTGAAAGATGTCCGGCCAAGTTAGGTTCTCTGTGGACCCCGGAGATCTATAACTGTTACAGATGTGATGTTCCTGTGAATGCTTGACCGATGCTCTGTGATTGTATTTTACTTCATTAATACTGGACTCCCAAAGCTTTAATGTGCTAAAAGGGATGCAGATGAACTTAACCCCTTCATGACTGTAGGACATTGTATGCTGTCCTAATCTACAGTAGTCAAATTCCAGTAAGACAACATGAAACAACCTTACTTTAACAGCTCATCACTGCCCTCACCATCAGCTGTACATCCTGATGGTCTAATTCCAGGGACCCCACCTGGCAGATGAAGCCACTTTCTGACCTTAGTTTGATGCGGGAAATGTACCCAACGCTCACATTGGCGTCTTTAAAAGAAGAAAAACTACCACAACTAGAGGACATAGTCTTAAATTAGAGGGGCAACGATTTAAAAGTAATGTCAGGAAGTATTACTTTACTGAGAGGGTAGTGGGTGTATGGAATAGTCTTCCAGTAGAAGTGGCAGAGGTAAACACAGTCAAGGATTTTAAGCATGCGTGGGATAGGTATAAGGCTATCCTAGCTATAAGACCGGGAACGGGGGACTAATAAAAGTACTCAAAAAAAAATGGGCAGACTAGATGGACCGAATGGTTCTTATCTGCCGACACATTCTATGTTTCTATGTTTCTATGCATTTTTCTAAATTGTGCGCGATCTTTTCAGCAGGGATTCACAAGATCTGTTAAGGTCCTGATCAGGTTCTCTGATACTGTATCCATGGCTCTCGATCACTACTGTGAGTGTTATTGCTGTGATGTGTGTGATACTCACATTCTGCACATTACTGGGAGTTTTATTGCTGTGGAGCCTGTGATACACTCACACACTGCACATTACTGAGAGTTTTATTGCTGTGGAGTCTGTGATACACTCACACGCTGCACATTACTGTGAGTTGCATTGTTGTGGAGTCTGTGATACACTCACACGCTGCACATTACTGTGAGTTGCATTGTTGTGGAGTCTGTGATACACTCACACGCTGCATATTACTGTGAGTTGCATTCCTGTGGAGTCTGTGGTACACTCACACGCTGCATATTACTGTGAGTTGCATTGCTGTGGAGTCTGTGGTACACTCACACACTGCAGATTACTGTGAGTTGCATTGCTGTGTAGTCTGTGATACACTCACACGCTGCACATTACTATGATACACTCACACGCTGCACATTACTGTGATACACTCACACGCTGCCCATTACTGTGATACACTCACACACTGCCCATTACTGTGATACACTCACACACTGCCCATTACTGTGATACACTCACACACTGCACGTTACTGTGATACACTCACACACTGCACGTTACTGTGATACACTCACACACTGCACGTTACTGTGATACACTCACACGCTGCCCATTACTGTGATACACTCACACGCTGCCCATTACTGTGATACACTCACACGCTGCCCATTACTGTGATACACTCACACGCTGCCCATTACTGTGATACACTCACACGCTGCCCATTACTGTGATACACTCACACGCTGCCCATTACTGTGATACACTCACACGCTGCCCATTGCTGTGATACACTCACACACTGCATATTACTGTGATACACTCACACACTACATATTACTGTGATACACTCACACACTGCATATTACTGTGATACACTCACACACTACATATTACTGTGATACTCTCACACACTACATATTACTGTGATACACTCACACACTGCACATTACTGTGATACACTCACACGCTGTACATTACTGTGATACACTCACACACTGCATATTACTGTGATACACTCACGCTGCACATTACTGTGAGTATTATTGCTGTGGAGTCTGTGATACACTCACACGCTGCACATTACTGTGATACACTCACACGCTGCACATTACTGTGATACACTCACACGCTGCACATTACTGTGATACACTCACACACACACTGCCCATTACTGTGATACACTCACACACACACTGCCCATTACTGTGAGTTGCATTGTTGTGGAGTCTGTGATACACTCACACACTGCATATTACTGTGAGTTGCATTCCTGTGGAGTCTGTGGTACACTCACACGCTGCATATTACTGTGAGTTGCATTCCTGTGGAGTCTGTGGTACACTCACACGCTGCATATTACTGTGAGTTGCATTCCTGTGGAGTCTGTGGTACACTCACACACTGCAGATTACTGTGAGTTGCATTGCTGTGGAGTCTGTGATACACTCACACGCTGCAGATTACGGTGAGTTGCATTCCTGTGGAGTCTGTGGTACACTCACACACTGCAGATTACTGTGAGTTGCATTGCTGTGTAGTCTGTGATACACTCACACACTGCAGATTACTGTGAGTTGCATTGCTGTGTAGTCTGTGATACACTCACACGCTGCCCATTACTGTGATACACTCACACGCTGCCCATTACTGTGATACACTCACACGCTGCCCATTATTGTGATACACTCACACGCTGCCCATTACTGTGATACACTCACACGCTGCCCATTACTGTGATACACTCACACGCTGCCCATTACTGTGATACACTCACACGCTGCACGTTACTGTGATACATTCACACACTGCCCATTACTGTGATACACTCACACTCTGCCCATAACTGTGATACACTCACACACTGCCCATTACAGTGATACACTCACACGCTGCCCATTACTGTGATACACTCACATGCTGCACATTACTGTGATACACTCACACACTATACATTACTGTGATACACTCACACACTGCACATTACTGTGATACACTCACACACTGCACATTACTGTGATACACTCACACTCTGCATGTTACTGTGATACACTCACACACTGTACATTACTGTGATACACTCACACACTGCATGTTACTGTGATACACTCACACACTGCATATTACTGTGATACACTCACGCTGCACATTACTGTGAGTATTATTGCTGTGGAGTCTGTGATACACTCACACACTACACATTACTGTGATACACTCACATGCTGCCCATTACTGTGATACACTCACACACTGCATATTACTGTGATACACTCACACACTTCCCATTACTGTGATACACTCACACACTGCACATTACTGTGATACACTCACACGCTGCACATTACTGTGATACACTCACACGCTTCCCATTACTGTGATACACTCACACGCTGCACATTACTGTGATACACTCACACACTGCACATTACTGTGATACACTCACACACTGCACATTACTGTGATACACACACACGCTGCCCATTACTGTGATACACTCACACACTGCATATTACTGTGATACACTTACACGCTGCACATTACTGTGAGTATTATTGCTGTGGAGTTCATGATAGACTGAAACACAACGTCAAAAATGCTGCTGGCTCTAGCTACCTAAAAAGGCCCTTTTCCCTTAAACTCTGGGTGGCTGAGGATGATCAGAGAAGGAGTTAATCTTTTGCACAGTGCACTTTAGTTGTGACTTAATGCTGATGTATGTTTTTTCTATGAAGCTTTTTGGGTGTAAATGCTGAAAATGAATGACATATAGGTAATTGCACAGGGAAGCAGATGACTGTCCTGATTACTTGCAAAGTGTTATTGTGTATTTGTTTCTTTATTTTGAGTGAATTCTTGCAGTGCTTTTACACATTGGTAATGAAACCTTCATACCCAATGTATTTACACATGAATCATGACTGTACATCAATGGGAAAAGCCACCCAGTGATAGAACCTGGAAAGGATCCAGTAATGAATGACTCAAAATAAAATGATATTTTATACCGGGTTATGCGCTATTTACTGAATGCTCAGTTATACTTGTAGCCCCTAAATAGATTTCCCAGTCTAAACAAATAGATTTAGACCCCCTCAAAAAGCTTCCACTTAACTTCTGAGTATTATACAGAGACTGGGACCCCCAGAATTCCCGACTTCCCAGCAGCAGGAAGACCAGGAGCAATGCATGAGCAGCCATAGAATAAATACAATAAACAAATGATATCATTGCTCCTGGTCTTCCTGCTGCTGTATTTCTGGGAGACGGGAATTCCTGGGGGTGGCATGTGCTGGTCTCAGTGCCGCTCTCTGATGTCATGATAATAATGTGCCTTTATGTCAACATTTTCAATGAATTATGCCATGTATTCTCTTCTTTCAATCTTCAATATGTCCATATTGCTTGTATATTGTTAGTTTCAGTATATATAAACAACAAATATTGCATCTTCCAGTGTGTGCTGCCGAGCGTGGCCTGTGCAGGTGTTTCTGTACTTGCCGACGACCAGGCCACACCCCCCAGGACAGATTCCAGGAAGTAAATATTCTACTGCTTGGTTTCATTCCTAGGCAATTAGTGATATCTTCTAAATCAAACAGGATAAACAGCTATTAAAGAACAACTGTTGACAGAAAATAAGCCAACGTTTAATTGAAAGTGTATTTTAAATAAAAATGCTTTAATGAAAGAATACAAATAAGGTATCCTATAGAGCCCTGCTTGTATAGATCTATAAGGGGCAGAAATATTTCAGCAAATATAGGCATTTTTAAAAGAATTGTTTTAATCAAAGAAGACAAAGTACCTTATTGAGCCTTCTCTCTTTGTACAGCTTATCAGGGAAGACATCTTGGGTCAAAAGTTTCTTCTTCTGACCCGAGATTCTAAACAATATGTCTGCCTCCTCTAAGGTTGCCAGTCTCTTACCAGCAGAGTGGCAGTGGCATGTCCGATATTTTTCTGGAGAAAAGATGGCAACCCTAGCCTGCTCTACAGAGCGGAGAGGGCTAGAGACGGTGCTTTATTTGTATTACTTAAAGTATTCCTATTCTTGAGGCAATCTTTCAATGAAACATGACGTGTGGTTTTTTTTCCCCGACAATTGTCAGAAAACTGTTTCCAATTTATTAAATGCTTTAAAATGACAGCATCGCTTCCTTTTTAACTATTTCTTTTTCTTCTAAAGCTTGAAGAATAGAGATCTTTGTATGTCTATTCTTTTAAACTGAATTGTATAGATGTGGAGAGGTTTGTTTTGTCTTAGATGAGATGAACTCTTCATAGACAAACTCTCTTTCAAAGTATGCCACATAAGGACAGCATTAGAAACTACTAGATAAATGATCTGCATCATATGATACAATCAGTCTCGGATGAGCACTTATTATTTGAGCTAACATCATTTGCATAATTGAAAACATGCCCTATGTTTGTGTCTTGTCAGTTTTGCTCATATAGACGGAGGTCATTAGAGGGCACTGATAACCATAGACAACTCGTTCCAGAGAACAGTCTGTAGAACAGCCTGACATGTCTAAGGGACCTGGTGTGATCTCTTCCCCTGCATTCCTTCTGGTCGAAAACCACACAAAATCCCAAAACGAATCCTTCATTTCGATAAACAAATATTGAGGTCACTGGAACGGCAAACTTGGCTCCATTGACAAACTTGCTCGGTTTTTCTTGTTCAGCTCTATTGAGAGCTCCCATTTGCAAGCCTGTTAACTGTCACTGGAATATAGCTCCCATTATTCTCTGCAAGACGCGTCTTCTACAACTGCTTGGAACAATCCTGGTGTAGATTGTGTCCCTGGATGGCCAGATTTGCCCTTTCATTAAGACTTATGCAAAATGTCTTACCTTTCCAGCAAAAATACAAATGTCAGTGCACTAAGGTTGTCCTGGCACTCATAATATACATCTGTTACGAAAACAAAAAACACCTGTGCTCAAGAAAAACAGCTGAAAAAGTACTTAACTAAACGGAGTAATCAGAATAAAAAAAATGTCCCAAAAGCCCAGAGTATAATATAAAACATAAAAAAAGAGAGAAAATTCTATAATAAGGATCCATCAGTATGGCGCCATAGTGCTGCTCCTGCGTAGCGGGGTCCACGTCCTTTTCCAGTAATATATGCTGCGCCACATATAACTATAAGGGTCTACTCAATAAAGAGAGACTTAGAGAGGAATTAATACAGACATTTCACATTTGAGCCGAGTTGGAAAAAATGTGAATGGGAGACTTTTTCCAACTCCAGCTACTTTGCCCTGAATTTCCTGTCTCCGTTACCTACAAGTCTGTGTTGATTGAGTAGACCATTATGACCACCAATATAGAGTCCATGAAAGAATACAAATTAACAGTCAATCCCGGATACTGCAATGTTTACTTGGGCAGAGATGTGAATCACACCAAGCTTAACTAATCTTGTCATCCCTGAGGAAGTTGTAATTTCTCACCAAAACGCGTAGGGTCTCTTAAACCTTCTGCATAGTGAGGTTTCTCCATTGAATTGTGGTTCAGTCTGGCAAAACTGAACGTTAATCCTGGTTTGGAACTTTCCACGGCCGATTCGTTGGAACCATTTGTGTATACTGGACAGTCGAACATCTATTACGACAACCTGTGGATCTTGGATCCAAGGAAAAAAGATTGTAATGTGCTGTTAGGAGAGAGCTTTGGTGAATCCTCAGGAGGGTGAGACCCCTGATTCGTGGTCACTTATTTACATTTGTGAATGTGTTTTATCTATTCTTTTACACTAATCAATGTATCTCATTTTGGGGAGGACACCTGTATCGACTGCAATGCTGTGGGCTTTTAGAAGAACAAAGAATAATTAAAGGACAACAAAACTTGTTGCTTCTGAAGAAAGCTGTAATTGCCCCTAATCTGCGTTTAACCGGCAGATTCGTTTGATATTACACGCCAGTTTATCATTTGACCGGCAGCTGCCATGATTCCATGTCTGGTAAGGTCGGTGACTGTCTCTCTGCTAGTCCACTAGAGACCCTTGTTTTTACATGGGATCCGCAGGGTCCTGATCTTTTACTCCTCCTCCCTCTGCGTCTACACTTTGTGCTCGCCATTTGTAATATGTTGGGATTATTCTATTCTTTTTAATGCTCTTGCATTGTTTGATCCTGATCCTACAGTCCTTCACACACGTTGCTGGATCACAGTGCTTGCGCAACACATTATTTTTGTGTATTTTAGAGACGAAACCCTCCCTAGTAACTGTAGAATCAGACAGAAGCCTTTAGTCGCTGCTTACGTACAGGGCCCATGTGATCATGTGTGGCCCCATCCCTCAATAAACACCTTGCCCTGACTCAATCACCTAGCAGCTCCTAAACTACAAATCCCATAATCCCACTGCAGCGTTAAGGTGGATTGGACTCTGTCCACATGACATGTTATCAAGTAGATCCAGACGGTGCTGCACGCCGCGTCACCACTGTAGTGAAATAAGACTTAATATGTAACAGAGATGTGCGAGACCAGTGCCGAGCCCGGAGGCAAACAGTGTTTTGGCCTTAATGTTGCAGGGAATTGACAAGTGAATTGTAATTATCTCTTTCAGGAATAAAGCCCTTAGTGTACTTATACAAACTATATATATTTTTTAAGGGAACATATTGCTTCCTTTCAAATGACAATAAAAACATTTTTGACCCTTGCATATTTTAAGGAAGCAAGAGTTAAATAAAGTGTCCCTTTTCCTCTAGTAATCGCAGAGAGAGACAGTCGCTGACCTGGCATCCTATGGAAGGATAAACTGGTGTGTACTACCAAAAGAACCTGCCAGTTTATACTCATAGTAGGGATAACTAACATTGGATTGTGTATTAGAATCACCAGTGGAAAAACCTTCACTTGTCCTCACTGAAGCCATTCTTATGATTATAAAGCAGAATTTAACCCGAGACCCCTTGTTTAGATTCATGTTGACCCAGGACCTCCAGATATCTGCTCTGTGTATGTTCAGCTCGGTGTTAATATCATTTGCAGACAGTGAGTAACCGTGCAGGTTTGGCGAGTGTGTCTCCTGTTAGGAATGAAAGGCATGTTGGGAATATACCAAAGACAGTATTCATTTGTGCCAGATCTGAGCCTCCGGGGCTAGACTTTATCACTTCATTATTCAGCTCTTCTTAAAGAGGCTCTGTCACCGAAACCTTTTATATACTGTGAATGTAAAGAATTAAAAATGATCTATACGTTGTGTGTTTTTGCCGCAGTATATATGACTTGTATTGTACAAAGATACACAGATTCAGTATGTTTATTCATTAGTTTGTGTACATAATTTACTTTGTTCTTGTTCTAATCGGCTTCACCAATTAGTGGAAAGGCCCTAAAATATAAACCACAGAAGAATACTTGGCCGTGGGAGTGTCCCCCAGACACACAGTGTTCCTTATAACTATTAGAGATCATGTCTGATGCTATAATACCACCATAGACTTTATTCATGAAAGGGAATTGAGAACGGAGTTGCAAACTTTAGGGCTGAGTAGTAAAATATGAAATATAGCTGAATTGGAGAATTTTTCCAGCTGGGCTACTTTGGCCTTAAAGGGACATTCTAGTCCCCAAAACTCACTTTGGTGCAAGATGAAGATGACTGCTTGTATAGTGCACAGGCTTTTATCCCAGTGTGATTTGATGCAGGCATTCTGCATAAATCACGTTTTAATATTTGATGCAAGCCCTCCCCAGTGATTACTCTGCATGTTTACTGCAGGTGCAACAGCACTGATTATATAGACACTGAGGATATATGTGTTTTTTTTTCATTTTGTCACTTCCTGTGCTCATGGAAAAGAATACATTATGTGGACTGTAATAAACTTGCTCTTGTACACAGTAGGATCTCTTAACAGTGCAACACATTGTCTGATGACATCACTAAAGAGACAGGAAATTCTATTCATTTGAATGAAGTTATTCACATTCTCCCCTGTGGGTCCCTGGAAAAAAATGACAAGACTTTCTGATGTCATGTGTAACGTCACGGAGGCGTGCCCGAACCTGGAAGTTTGGGCACAGCGTGATTTGATAAAATGTAGCCAGTGCTCGCTTTTAATGTCGGCTATATTTTTCCTGTCAGACTGAGATCACTCAAGGTGACTTCATCTGATGGGTGGGATCCCGCTGGAAGTCCCTGCAGCGGGATCCAAGCACAGCTCATCGCGGGGAGCTACAATGAGCTGTAAAACGCCTAGCATCTTTTAGTACCAGTAAAATTAAGACGGCATAGAACGTCCTAGCATCACGAAGGGATTCATAAGTAAACCCTGTGTGTTTGTATCTTTTACTGATGACAAGGCTTCTATTCCTGTAGTTGACAAATCTCTCTGGTGCCTGGATTTGAATTTCTTTGGGAGAGGCAGGCCCCATCCACCTCTTGGATGTTTGCCTCTTCCCACCACATGGCCCTTTTCGTTTTTGGCTAACTTTACCCCCTCCTACCCTAGACTGGCCCCTCCTGTCCAATGCCTGCCACTCAGCTGGAAAGACAAAGGCATCTCCAGAGCATTGTGAAACGGTCTGCATTTTTCTTCTAATATATATATATATATATATATATATATATATATATATATATATATACCCCTTTAGGACACATGACATGCCTTCTCCTACTCCATAGACATGACCAGTCCCAGTTATCTTGGTTGGAATCTATATGATGGATGTGCTTGATAAGAGCAGGGGAGTCCACTACTGCACATGGGAATAACACAAAGGTTGAATTACTTCTAGATATACGATTCTGTCATTCTGTTAATTAGGACTCATTTTATACAACATTAGGTTACCGTATAACCTGCTTTTGGAATTAACAAAATTTTATTGGATGAGTGATCTGCACACGTGGTACTCTGCTAATGTGACTTACAGCATCATTTATTTTTATGTTTGTACATATTTGCCACACCCTAGGAGGATATCTGTATTGGTTTCTTTGCCTATATCGATTTTACTATAAAATTGAAAACAAAATAATATAAAATAAACCAGTGTATAGTTTTTCAGTAAATAAAATGATTGTTAAAATACAACTGCACCAAGTGTATGCAGTTTAAATAGAAATGCTTTAATGAAATATACAAATAAAGTACCTTATTAAGCCCTCTTTGTTGTGTATAGTTCTATCAGGGGGCTGACATGTTGGGTCAGATCTTCCTGCAGCTGATCCAAGATTCTAAACATGTCTGCTCCCTGATAGAGCATTAAGGTACAGTGTAGTGTCAACACTTGATGTAACCTTACAAATAAAGGGACTGTATCATTCTATACACTGTTTATATTGTGAATGTAGAGGATAAAAGATGAAAAGTGATCTATACATTGTGTTATCAAAATGACAGCAAATACATCAAATAAGATACATATTTATTGTAAGTCTCCTGCTATCATGTCATGTGTGGTTTTATATTCTGATAACATTTATTTATTGAACACCAGCAATGTACGCAGTGCTTTGGTACAGAGCATAGACAGGCAGTTGCAGACAGAGGAAAGTTGTGGGACGGACTGCAAACTAATAACGTTTCAATTCTGAATGTGTCATTTGCATATCAAGCCGCAGGTGATGTCATAAACAGGAGACACCGCAGACATTTTAAGACACATTTTTCTCTAATAAAATTCTGCAAACACCATGTATCACAGTGCAATATGTCACTTGACAACACATCATAAAACTCTAATCCTTAAGGGGTTATTAGCCACATAATGCTAAATACAGCATGGAGTAAAGTGCCATTAATATCAGCTATAAGATTCATATACAGCATGGAGTAAAGTGCCATTAATATCAGCTATAAGATTCATATACGGCATGGAGTAAAGTGCCATTAATATCAGCTATAAGATTCATATACAGCATGGAGTAAAGTGCCATTAATATCAGCTATAAGATTCATATACAGCATGGAGTAAAGTGCCATTAATATCAGCTATAAGATTCATATACAGCATGGAGTAAAGTGCCATTAATATCAGCTATAAGATTTATATACGGCATGGAGTAAAGTGCCATTAATATCAGCTATAAGATTCATATACAGCATGGAGTAAAGTGCCATTAATATCAGCTATAAGATTTATATACAGCATGGAGTAAAGTGCCATTAATATCAGCTATAAGATTCATATACAGCATGGAGTAAAGTGCCATTAATATCAGCTATAAGATTTATATACGGCATGGAGTAAAGTGCCATTAATATCAGCTATAAGATTTATATACGGCATGGAGTAAAGTGCCATTAATATCAGCTATAAGATTCATATACGGCATGGAGTAAAGTGCCATTAATATCAGCTATAAGATTCATATACTGCATGGAGTAAAGTGCCATTAATATCAGCTATAAGATTCATATACAGCATGGAGTAAAGTGCCATTAATATCAGCTATAAGATTCATATACGGCATGGAGTAAAGTGCCATTAATATCAGCTATAAGATTCATATACGGCATGGAGTAAAGTGCCATTAATATCAGCTATACGATTCATATACAGCATGGAGTAAAGTGCCATTAATATCAGCTATAAGATTCATATACGGCATGGAGTAAAGTGCCATTAATATCAGCTATAAGATTCATATACAGCATGGAGTAAAGTGCCATTAATATCAGCTATAAGATTCATATACGGCATGGAGTAAAGTGCCATTAATATCAGCTATAAGATTCATATACGGCATGGAGTAAAGTGCCATTAATATCAGCTATAAGATTCATATACGGCATGGAGTAAAGTGCCATTAATATCAGCTATAAGATTCATATACGGCATGGAGTAAAGTGCCATTAATATCAGCTATAAGATTCATATACGGCATGGAGTAAAGTGCCATTAATATCAGCTATACGATTCATATACAGCATGGAGTAAAGTGCCATTAATATCAGCTATAAGATTCATATACGGCATGGAGTAAAGTGCCATTAATATCAGCTATAAGATTCATATACAGCATGGAGTAAAGTGCCATTAATATCAGCTATAAGATTCATATACTGCATGGAGTAAAGTGCCATTAATATCAGCTATAAGATTCATATACTGCATGGAGTAAAGTGCCATTAATATCAGCTATAAGATTCATATACGGCATGGAGTAAAGTGCCATTAATATCAGCTATAAGATTCATATACGGCATGGAGTAAAGTGCCATTAATATCAGCTATAAGATTCATATACTGCATGGAGTAAAGTGCCATTAATATCAGCTATAAGATTCATATACAGCATGGAGTAAAGTGCCATTAATATCAGCTATAAGATTCATATACAGCATGGAGTAAAGTGCCATTAATATCAGCTATATGATTCATATACAGCATGGAGTAAAGTGCCATTAATATCAGCTATAAGATTCATATACGGCATGGAGTAAAGTGCCATTAATATCAGCTATAAGATTCATATACAGCATGGAGTAAAGTGCCATTAATATCAGCTATAAGATTCATATACAGCATGGAGTAAAGTGCCATTAATATCAGCTATAAGATTCATATACAGCATGGAGTAAAGTGCCATTAATATCAGCTATAAGATTCATATACGGCATGGAGTAAAGTGCCATTAATATCAGCTATAAGATTCATATACAGCATGGAGTAAAGTGCCATTAATATCAGCTATAAGATTCATATACGGCATGGAGTAAAGTGCCATTAATATCAGCTATAAGATTCATATACGGCATGGAGTAAAGTGCCATTAATATCAGCTATAAGATTCATATACGGCATGGAGTAAAGTGCCATTAATATCAGCTATAAGATTCATATACGGCATGGAGTAAAGTGCCATTAATATCAGCTATACGATTCATATACAGCATTGAGTAAAGTGCCATTAATATCAGCTATAAGATTCATATACAGCATGGAGTAAAGTGCCATTAATATCAGCTATAAGATTCATATACGGCATGGAGTAAAGTGCCATTAATATCAGCTATAAGATTCATATACGGCATGGAGTAAAGTGCCATTAATATCAGCTATAAGATTCATATACGGCATGGAGTAAAGTGCCATTAATATCAGCTATAAGATTCATATACGGCATGGAGTAAAGTGCCATTAATATCAGCTATAAGATTCATATACAGCATGGAGTAAAGGGCCATTAATATCAGCTATAAGATTCATATACAGCATGGAGTAAAGTGCCATTAATATCAGCTATAAGATTCATATACAGCATGGAGTAAAGTGCCATTAATATCAGCTATAAGATTCATATACAGCATGGAGTAAAGTGCCATTAATATCAGCTATAAGATTCATATACAGCATGGAGTAAAGTGCCATTAATATCAGCTATAAGATTCATATACAGCATGGAGTAAAGTGCCATTAATATCAGCTATAAGATTCATATACGGCATGGAGTAAAGTGCCATTAATATCAGCTATAAGATTCATATACGGCATGGAGTAAAGTGCCATTAATATCAGCTATAAGATTCATATACGGCATGGAGTAAAGGGCCATTAATATCAGCTATAAGATTCATATACAGCATGGAGTAAAGTGCCATTAATATCAGCTATAAGATTCATATACAGCATGGAGTAAAGTGCCATTAATATCAGCTATAAGATTCATATACTGCATGGAGTAAAGTGCCATTAATATCAGCTATAAGATTCATATACAGCATGGAGTAAAGTGCCATTAATATCAGCTATAAGATTCATATACAGCATGGAGTAAAGTGTCATTAATATCAGCTATAAGATTCATATACGGCATGGAGTACAGTGCCATTAATATCAGCTATAAGATTCATATACAGCATGGAGTAAAGGGCCATTAATATCAGCTATAAGATTCATATACGGCATGGAGTAAAGTGCCATTAATATCAGCTATAAGATTCATATACTGCATGGAGTAAAGTGCCATTAATATCAGCTATAAGATTCATATACAGCATGGAGTAAAGTGCCATTAATATCAGCTATAAGATTCATATACAGCATGGAGTAAAGTGTCATTAATATCAGCTATAAGATTCATATACGGCATGGAGTACAGTGCCATTAATATCAGCTATAAGATTCATATACAGCATGGAGTAAAGGGCCATTAATATCAGCTATAAGATTCATATACGGCATGGAGTAAAGGGCCATTAATATCAGCTATAAGATTCATATACGGCATGGAGTAAAGTGCCATTAATATCAGCTATAAGATTCATATACTGCATGGAGTAAAGTGCCATTAATATCAGCTATAAGATTCATATACAGCATGGAGTAAAGTGCCATTAATATCAGCTATAAGATTCATATACAGCATGGAAAAAAGTGTCATTAATATCAGCTATAAGATTCATATACGGCATGGAGTACAGTGCCATTAATATCAGCTATAAGATTCATATACAGCATGGAGTAAAGGGCCATTAATATCAGCTATAAGATTCATATACGGCATGGAGTAAAGTGCCATTAATATCAGCTATAAGATTCATATACTGCATGGAGTAAAGTGCCATTAATATCAGCTATAAGATTCATATACAGCATGGAGTAAAGTGCCATTAATATCAGCTATAAGATTCATATACAGCATGGAGTAAAGTGCCATTAATATCAGCTATAAGATTCATATACGGCATGGAGTAAAGTGCCATTAATATCAGCTATAAGATTCATATACGGCATGGAGTAAAGTGCCATTAATATCAGCTATAAGATTCATATACGGCATGGAGTAAAGTGCCATTAATATCAGCTATAAGATTCATATACGGCATGGAGTAAAGTGCCATTAATATCAGCTATAAGATTGATATACAGCATGGAGTAAAGTGCCATTAATATCAGCTATAAGATTCATATACAGCATGGAGTAAAGTGCCATTAATATCAGCTATAAGATTCATATACAGCATGGAGTAAAGTGCCATTAATATCAGCTATAAGATTCATATACGGCATGGAGTAAAGTGCCATTAATATCAGCTATAAGATTCATATACAGCATGGAGTAAAGTGCCATTAATATCAGCTATAAGATTTATATACGGCATGGAGTAAAGTGCCATTAATATCAGCTATAAGATTCATATACGGCATGGAGTAAAGTGCCATTAATATCAGCTATAAGATTCATATACGGCATGGAGTAAAGTGCCATTAATATCAGCTATAAGATTCATATACAGCATGGAGTAAAGTGCCATTAATATCAGCTATAAGATTCATATACAGCATGGAGTAAAGTGCCATTAATATCAGCTATAAGATTCATATACAGCATGGAGTAAAGTGCCATTAATATCAGCTATAAGATTCATATACGGCATGGAGTAAAGTGCCATTAATATCAGCTATAAGATTCATATACGGCATGGAGTAAAGTGCCATTAATATCAGCTATAAGATTCATATACAGCATGGAGTAAAGTGCCATTAATATCAGCTATAAGATTCATATACGGCATGGAGTAAAGTGCCATTAATATCAGCTATAAGATTCATATACGGCATGGAGTAAAGTGCCATTAATATCAGCTATAAGATTCATATACAGCATGGAGTAAAGTGCCATTAATATCAGCTATAAGATTCATATACGGCATGGAGTAAAGTGCCATTAATATCAGCTATAAGATTCATATACGGCATGGAGTAAAGTGCCATTAATATCAGCTATAAGATTCATATACGGCATGGAGTAAAGTGCCATTAATATCAGCTATAAGATTCATATACAGCATTGAGTAAAGTGCCATTAATATCAGCTATAAGATTCATATACAGCATGGAGTAAAGTGCCATTAATATCAGCTATAAGATTCATATACAGCATGGAGTAAAGGGCCATTAATATCAGCTATAAGATTCATATACGGCATGGAGTAAAGTGCCATTAATATCAGCTATAAGATTCATATACAGCATTGAGTAAAGTGCCATTAATATCAGCTATAAGATTCATATACAGCATTGAGTAAAGTGCCATTAATATCAGCTATAAGATTCATATACAGCATTGAGTAAAGAGCCATTAATATCAGCTATAAGATTCATATACGGCATGGAGTAAAGTGCCATTAATATCAGCTATAAGATTCATATACAGCATGGAGTAAAGTGCCATTAATATCAGCTATAAGATTCATATACAGCATGGAGTAAAGTGCCATTAATATCAGCTATAAGATTCATATACGGCATGGAGTAAAGTGCCATTAATATCAGCTATAAGATTCATATACGGCATGGAGTAAAGTGCCATTAATATCAGCTATAAGATTCATATACGGCATGGAGTAAAGTGCCATTAATATCAGCTATAAGATTCATATACAGCATGGAGTAAAGTGCCATTAATATCAGCTATAAGATTCATATACAGCATGGAGTAAAGTGCCATTAATATCAGCTATAAGATTCATATACGGCATGGAGTAAAGTGCCATTAATATCAGCTATAAGATTCATATACGGCATGGAGTAAAGTGCCATTAATATCAGCTATAAGATTCATATACGGCATGGAGTAAAGTGCCATTAATATCAGCTATAAGATTCATATACAGCATGGAGTAAAGTGCCATTAATATCAGCTATAAGATTCATATACAGCATGGAGTAAAGTGCCATTAATATCAGCTATAAGATTCATATACGGCATGGAGTAAAGTGCCATTAATATCAGCTATAAGATTCATATACGGCATGGAGTAAAGTGCCATTAATATCAGCTATAAGATTCATATACAGCATGGAGTAAAGTGCCATTAATATCAGCTATAAGATTCATATACGGCATGGAGTAAAGTGCCATTAATATCAGCTATAAGATTCATATACAGCATGGAGTAAAGTGCCATTAATATCAGCTATAAGATTCATATACAGCATGGAGTAAAGTGCCATTAATATCAGCTATAAGATTTATATACGGCATGGAGTAAAGTGCCATTAATATCAGCTATAAGATTCATATACAGCATGGAGTAAAGTGCCATTAATATCAGCTATAAGATTCATATACAGCATGGAGTAAAGTGCCATTAATATCAGCTATAAGATTCATATACAGCATGGAGTAAAGTGCCATTAATATCAGCTATAAGATTCATATACAGCATGGAGTAAAGTGCCATTAATATCAGCTATAAGATTCATATACAGCATGGAGTAAAGTGCCATTAATATCAGCTATAAGATTCATATACAGCATGGAGTAAAGTGCCATTAATATCAGCTATAAGATTCATATACGGCATGGAGTAAAGTGCCATTAATATCAGCTATAAGATTCATATACGGCATTGAGTAAAGTGCCATTAATATCAGCTATAAGATTCATATACGGCATGGAGTAAAGTGCCATTAATATCAGCTATAAGATTCATATACAGCATGGAGTAAAGTGCCATTAATATCAGCTATAAGATTCATATACAGCATGGAGTAAAGTGCCATTAATATCAGCTATAAGATTCATATACAGCATGGAGTAAAGTGTCATTAATATCAGCTATAAGATTCATATACAGCATGGAGTAAAGTGCCATTAATATCAGCTATAAGATTCATATACAGCATTGAGTAAAGTGCCATTAATATCAGCTATAAGATTCATATACAGCATGGAGTAAAGTGCCATTAATATCAGCTATAAGATTCATATACAGCATGGAGTAAAGTGCCATTAATATCAGCTATAAGATTCATATACGGCATGGAGTAAAGTGCCATTAATATCCGCTATAAGATTCATATACGGCATGGAGTAAAGTGCCATTAATATCAGCTATAAGATTCATATACGGCATGGAGTAAAGTGCCATTAATATCAGCTATAAGATTCATATACGGCATGGAGTAAAGTGCCATTAATATCAGCTATACGATTCATATACGGCATGGAGTAAAGTGCCATTAATATCAGCTATAAGATTCATATACGGCATGGAGTAAAGTGCCATTAATATCAGCTATAAGATTCAAATACAGCATGGAGTAAAGTGTCATTAATATCAGCTATAAGATTCATATACAGCATGGAGTAAAGTGCCATTAATATCAGCTATACGATTCATATACAGCATGGAGTAAAGTGCCATTAATATCAGCTATAAGATTCATATACAGCATGGAGAAAAGTGCCATTAATATCAGCTATAAGATTCATATACGGCATGGAGTAAAGTGCCATTAATATCAGCTATAAGATTCATATACGGCATGGAGTAAAGTGTCATTAATATCAGCTATAAGATTTATATACGGCATGGAGTAAAGTGTCATTAATATCAGCTATAAGATTTATATACGGCATGGAGTAAAGTGCCATTAATATCAGCTATAAGATTCATATACAGCATGGAGTAAAGTGTCATTAATATCAGCTATAAGATTTATATACGGCATGGAGTAAAGTGCCATTAATATCAGCTATAAGATTCATATACGGCATGGAGTAAAGTGCCATTAATATCAGCTATAAGATTCATATACGGCATGGAGTAAAGTGCCATTAATATCAGCTATAAGATTCATATACAGCATGGAGTAAAGTGCCATTAATATCAGCTATAAGATTCATATACAGCATGGAGTAAAGTGCCATTAATATCAGCTATAAGATTCATATACAGCATGGAGTAAAGTGCCATTAATATCAGCTATAAGATTTATATACGGCATGGAGTAAAGTGCCATTAATATCAGCTATAAGATTCATATACGGCATGGAGTAAAGTTCCATTAATATCAGCTATAAGATTCATATACGGCATGGAGTAAAGTGCCATTAATATCAGCTATAAGATTCATATACGGCATGGAGTAAAGTGCCATTAATATCAGCTATAAGATTCATATACGGCATGGAGTAAAGTGCCATTAATATCAGCTATAAGATTCATATACAGCATGGAGTAAAGTGCCATTAATATCAGCTATAAGATTCATATACGGCATGGAGTAAAGTGCCATTAATATCAGCTATAAGATTTATATACGGCATGGAGTAAAGTGCCATTAATATCAGCTATAAGATTCATATACAGCATGGAGTAAAGTGCCATTAATATCAGCTATAAGATTTATATACAGCATGGAGTAAAGTGCCATTAATATCAGCTATAAGATTTATATACGGCATGGAGTAAAGTGCCATTAATATCAGCTATAAGATTTATATACGGCATGGAGTAAAGTGCCATTAATATCAGCTATAAGATTCATATACAGCATGGAGTAAAGTGCCATTAATATCAGCTATAAGATTCATATACGGCATGGAGTAAAGTGCCATTAATATCAGCTATAAGATTCATATACGGCATGGAGTAAAGTGCCATTAATATCAGCTATAAGATTCATATACAGCATGGAGTAAAGTGCCATTAATATCAGCTATAAGATTCATATACGGCATGGAGTAAAGTGCCATTAATATCAGCTATAAGATTCATATACGGCATGGAGTAAAGTGCCATTAATATCAGCTATAAGATTCATATACAGCATGGAGTAAAGTGCCATTAATATCAGCTATAAGATTCATATACGGCATGGAGTAAAGTGCCATTAATATCAGCTATAAGATTCATATACGGCATGGAGTAAAGTGCCATTAATATCAGCTATAAGATTCATATACGGCATGGAGTAAAGTGCCATTAATATCAGCTATAAGATTCATATACAGCATTGAGTAAAGTGCCATTAATATCAGCTATAAGATTCATATACAGCATGGAGTAAAGTGCCATTAATATCAGCTATAAGATTCATATACAGCATGGAGTAAAGGGCCATTAATATCAGCTATAAGATTCATATACGGCATGGAGTAAAGTGCCATTAATATCAGCTATAAGATTCATATACAGCATTGAGTAAAGTGCCATTAATATCAGCTATAAGATTCATATACAGCATTGAGTAAAGTGCCATTAATATCAGCTATAAGATTCATATACAGCATTGAGTAAAGAGCCATTAATATCAGCTATAAGATTCATATACGGCATGGAGTAAAGTGCCATTAATATCAGCTATAAGATTCATATACAGCATGGAGTAAAGTGCCATTAATATCAGCTATAAGATTCATATACAGCATGGAGTAAAGTGCCATTAATATCAGCTATAAGATTCATATACGGCATGGAGTAAAGTGCCATTAATATCAGCTATAAGATTCATATACGGCATGGAGTAAAGTGCCATTAATATCAGCTATAAGATTCATATACGGCATGGAGTAAAGTGCCATTAATATCAGCTATAAGATTCATATACAGCATGGAGTAAAGTGCCATTAATATCAGCTATAAGATTCATATACAGCATGGAGTAAAGTGCCATTAATATCAGCTATAAGATTCATATACGGCATGGAGTAAAGTGCCATTAATATCAGCTATAAGATTCATATACGGCATGGAGTAAAGTGCCATTAATATCAGCTATAAGATTCATATACGGCATGGAGTAAAGTGCCATTAATATCAGCTATAAGATTCATATACAGCATGGAGTAAAGTGCCATTAATATCAGCTATAAGATTCATATACAGCATGGAGTAAAGTGCCATTAATATCAGCTATAAGATTCATATACGGCATGGAGTAAAGTGCCATTAATATCAGCTATAAGATTCATATACGGCATGGAGTAAAGTGCCATTAATATCAGCTATAAGATTCATATACAGCATGGAGTAAAGTGCCATTAATATCAGCTATAAGATTCATATACGGCATGGAGTAAAGTGCCATTAATATCAGCTATAAGATTCATATACAGCATGGAGTAAAGTGCCATTAATATCAGCTATAAGATTCATATACAGCATGGAGTAAAGTGCCATTAATATCAGCTATAAGATTTATATACGGCATGGAGTAAAGTGCCATTAATATCAGCTATAAGATTCATATACAGCATGGAGTAAAGTGCCATTAATATCAGCTATAAGATTCATATACAGCATGGAGTAAAGTGCCATTAATATCAGCTATAAGATTCATATACAGCATGGAGTAAAGTGCCATTAATATCAGCTATAAGATTCATATACAGCATGGAGTAAAGTGCCATTAATATCAGCTATAAGATTCATATACAGCATGGAGTAAAGTGCCATTAATATCAGCTATAAGATTCATATACAGCATGGAGTAAAGTGCCATTAATATCAGCTATAAGATTCATATACGGCATGGAGTAAAGTGCCATTAATATCAGCTATAAGATTCATATACGGCATTGAGTAAAGTGCCATTAATATCAGCTATAAGATTCATATACGGCATGGAGTAAAGTGCCATTAATATCAGCTATAAGATTCATATACAGCATGGAGTAAAGTGCCATTAATATCAGCTATAAGATTCATATACAGCATGGAGTAAAGTGCCATTAATATCAGCTATAAGATTCATATACAGCATGGAGTAAAGTGTCATTAATATCAGCTATAAGATTCATATACAGCATGGAGTAAAGTGCCATTAATATCAGCTATAAGATTCATATACAGCATTGAGTAAAGTGCCATTAATATCAGCTATAAGATTCATATACAGCATGGAGTAAAGTGCCATTAATATCAGCTATAAGATTCATATACAGCATGGAGTAAAGTGCCATTAATATCAGCTATAAGATTCATATACGGCATGGAGTAAAGTGCCATTAATATCCGCTATAAGATTCATATACGGCATGGAGTAAAGTGCCATTAATATCAGCTATAAGATTCATATACGGCATGGAGTAAAGTGCCATTAATATCAGCTATAAGATTCATATACGGCATGGAGTAAAGTGCCATTAATATCAGCTATACGATTCATATACGGCATGGAGTAAAGTGCCATTAATATCAGCTATAAGATTCATATACGGCATGGAGTAAAGTGCCATTAATATCAGCTATAAGATTCAAATACAGCATGGAGTAAAGTGTCATTAATATCAGCTATAAGATTCATATACAGCATGGAGTAAAGTGCCATTAATATCAGCTATACGATTCATATACAGCATGGAGTAAAGTGCCATTAATATCAGCTATAAGATTCATATACAGCATGGAGAAAAGTGCCATTAATATCAGCTATAAGATTCATATACGGCATGGAGTAAAGTGCCATTAATATCAGCTATAAGATTCATATACGGCATGGAGTAAAGTGTCATTAATATCAGCTATAAGATTTATATACGGCATGGAGTAAAGTGTCATTAATATCAGCTATAAGATTTATATACGGCATGGAGTAAAGTGCCATTAATATCAGCTATAAGATTCATATACAGCATGGAGTAAAGTGTCATTAATATCAGCTATAAGATTTATATACGGCATGGAGTAAAGTGCCATTAATATCAGCTATAAGATTCATATACGGCATGGAGTAAAGTGCCATTAATATCAGCTATAAGATTCATATACGGCATGGAGTAAAGTGCCATTAATATCAGCTATAAGATTCATATACAGCATGGAGTAAAGTGCCATTAATATCAGCTATAAGATTCATATACAGCATGGAGTAAAGTGCCATTAATATCAGCTATAAGATTCATATACAGCATGGAGTAAAGTGCCATTAATATCAGCTATAAGATTTATATACGGCATGGAGTAAAGTGCCATTAATATCAGCTATAAGATTCATATACGGCATGGAGTAAAGTTCCATTAATATCAGCTATAAGATTCATATACGGCATGGAGTAAAGTGCCATTAATATCAGCTATAAGATTCATATACGGCATGGAGTAAAGTGCCATTAATATCAGCTATAAGATTCATATACGGCATGGAGTAAAGTGCCATTAATATCAGCTATAAGATTCATATACAGCATGGAGTAAAGTGCCATTAATATCAGCTATAAGATTCATATACGGCATGGAGTAAAGTGCCATTAATATCAGCTATAAGATTTATATACGGCATGGAGTAAAGTGCCATTAATATCAGCTATAAGATTCATATACAGCATGGAGTAAAGTGCCATTAATATCAGCTATAAGATTTATATACAGCATGGAGTAAAGTGCCATTAATATCAGCTATAAGATTTATATACGGCATGGAGTAAAGTGCCATTAATATCAGCTATAAGATTTATATACGGCATGGAGTAAAGTGCCATTAATATCAGCTATAAGATTCATATACGGCATGGAGTAAAGTGCCATTAATATCAGCTATAAGATTCATATACGGCATGGAGTAAAGTGTCATTAATATCAGCTATAAGATTCATATACGGCATGGAGTAAAGTGCCATTAATATCAGCTATAAGATTCATATACGGCATGGAGTAAAGTGCCATTAATATCAGCTATAAGATTCATATACGGCATGGAGTAAAGTGCCATTAATATCAGCTATAAGATTCATATACAGCATGGAGTAAAGTGCCATTAATATCAGCTATAAGATTTATATACGGCATGGAGTAAAGTGCCATTAATATCAGCTATAAGATTCATATACGGCATGGAGTAAAGTGCCATTAATATCAGCTATAAGATTCATATACAGCATGGAGTAAAGTGCCATTAATATCAGCTATAAGATTCATATACGGCATGGAGTAAAGTGCCATTAATATCAGCTATAAGATTCATATACAGCATGGAGTAAAGTGCCATTAATATCAGCTATAAGATTTATATACGGCATGGAGTAAAGTGCCATTAATATCAGCTATAAGATTCATATACAGCATGGAGTAAAGTGCCATTAATATCAGCTATAAGATTTATATACGGCATGGAGTAAAGTGCCATTAATATCAGCTATAAGATTCATATACAGCATGGAGTAAAGTGCCATTAATATCAGCTATAAGATTCATATACAGCATGGAGTAAAGTGCCATTAATATCAGCTATAAGATTTATATACGGCATGGAGTAAAGTGCCATTAATATCAGCTATAAGATTCATATACAGCATGGAGTAAAGTGCCATTAATATCAGCTATAAGATTCATATACGGCATGGAGTAAAGTGCCATTAATATCAGCTATAAGATTCATATACAGCATGGAGTAAAGTGCCATTAATATCAGCTATAAGATTCATATACGGCATGGAGTAAAGTGCCATTAATATCAGCTATAAGATTCATATACAGCATGGAGTAAAGTGCCATTAATATCAGCTATAAGATTCATATACGGCATGGAGTAAAGTGCCATTAATATCAGCTATAAGATTCATATACAGCATGGAGTAAAGTGCCATTAATATCAGCTATAAGATTCATATACGGCATGGAGTAAAGTGCCATTAATATCAGCTATAAGATTCATATACAGCATGGAGTAAAGTGCCATTAATATCAGCTATAAGATTCATATACAGCATGGAGTAAAGTGCCATTAATATCAGCTATAAGATTCATATACAGCATGGAGTAAAGTGCCATTAATATCAGCTATAAGATTCATATACGGCATGGAGTAAAGTGCCATTAATATCAGCTATAAGATTCATATACGGCATGGAGTAAAGTGCCATTAATATCAGCTATAAGATTCATATACAGCATGGAGTAAAGTGCCATTAATATCAGCTATAAGATTCATATACAGCATGGAGTAAAGTGCCATTAATATCAGCTATAAGATTCATATACAGCATGGAGTAAAGTGCCATTAATATCAGCTATAAGATTCATATACAGCATGGAGTAAAGTGCCATTAATATCAGCTATAAGATTCATATACGGCATGGAGTAAAGTGCCATTAATATCAGCTATAAGATTCATATACAGCATGGAGTAAAGTGCCATTAATATCAGCTATAAGATTCATATACGGCATGGAGTAAAGTGCCATTAATATCAGCTATAAGATTCATATACGGCATGGAGTAAAGTGCCATTAATATCAGCTATAAGATTCATATACGGCATGGAGTAAAGTGCCATTAATATCAGCTATAAGATTCATATACAGCATGGAGTAAAGTGCCATTAATATCAGCTATAAGATTCATATACAGCATGGAGTAAAGTGCCATTAATATCAGCTATAAGATTCATATACAGCATGGAGTAAAGTGCCATTAATATCAGCTATAAGATTCATATACAGCATGGAGTAAAGTGCCATTAATATCAGCTATAAGATTCATATACAGCATGGAGTAAAGTGCCATTAATATCAGCTATAAGATTCATATACAGCATGGAGTAAAGTGCCATTAATATCAGCTATAAGATTCATATACAGCATGGAGTAAAGTGCCATTAATATCAGCTATAAGATTCATATACGGCATGGAGTAAAGTGTCATTAATATCAGCTATAAGATTCATATACGGCATGGAGTAAAGTGCCATTAATATCAGCTATAAGATTCAAATACAGCATGGAGTAAAGTGCCATTAATATCAGCTATAAGATTCATATACAGCATGGAGTAAAGTGCCATTAATATCAGCTATAAGATTCATATACAGCATGGAGTAAAGTGCCATTAATATCAGCTATAAGATTCATATACAGCATGGAGTAAAGTGCCATTAATATCAGCTATAAGATTCATATACGGCATGGAGTAAAGTGCCATTAATATCAGCTATAAGATTCATATACAGCATGGAGTAAAGTGTCATTAATATCAGCTATAAGATTCATATACGGCATGGAGTAAAGTGCCATTAATATCAGCTATAAGATTCATATACGGCATGGAGTAAAGTGCCATTAATATCAGCTATAAGATTCATATACGGCATGGAGTAAAGTGCCATTAATATCAGCTATAAGATTCATATACAGCATGGAGTAAAGTGCCATTAATATCAGCTATAAGATTCATATACAGCATGGAGTAAAGTGCCATTAATATCAGCTATAAGATTCATATACGGCATGGAGTAAAGTGCCATTAATATCAGCTATAAGATTCATATACGGCATGGAGTAAAGTGTCATTAATATCAGCTATAAGATTCATATACAGCATTTAGTAAAGTGCCATTAATATCAGCT
The DNA here is from genome assembly GCA_036172795.1 of Pelodytes ibericus. NCBI lineage: Eukaryota > Metazoa > Chordata > Amphibia > Anura > Pelodytidae > Pelodytes > Pelodytes ibericus. The sequence goes on along the minus strand of CM069862.1, from coordinate 9,361,037 downwards.
ATAAGATTCATATACAGCATGGAGTAAAGTGCCATTAATATCAGCTATAAGATTCATATACGGCATGGAGTAAAGGGCCATTAATATCAGCTATAAGATTCATATACGGCATGGAGTAAAGTGCCATTAATATCAGCTATAAGATTCATATACGGCATGGAGTAAAGTGCCATTAATATCAGCTATAAGATTCATATACGGCATGGAGTAAAGTGCCATTAATATCAGCTATAAGATTCATATACAGCATGGAGTAAAGTGCCATTAATATCAGCTATAAGATTCATATACGGCATGGAGTAAAGTGCCATTAATATCAGCTATAAGATTCATATACAGCATGGAGTAAAGTGCCATTAATATCAGCTATAAGATTCATATACAGCATTTAGTAAAGTGCCATTAATATCAGCTATAAGATTCATATACAGCATGGAGTAAAGTGCCATTAATATCAGCTATAAGATTCATATACGGCATGGAGTAAAGGGCCATTAATATCAGCTATAAGATTCATATACGGCATGGAGTAAAGTGCCATTAATATCAGCTATAAGATTCATATACAGCATGGAGTAAAGTGCCATTAATATCAGCTATAAGATTCATATACGGCATGGAGTAAAGTGCCATTAATATCAGCTATAAGATTCATATACAGCATGGAGTAAAGTGCCATTAATATCAGCTATAAGATTCATATACGGCATGGAGTAAAGTGCCATTAATATCAGCTATAAGATTCATATACAGCATGGAGTAAAGTGCCATTAATATCAGCTATAAGATTCATATACGGCATGGAGTAAAGTGCCATTAATATCAGCTATAAGATTTATATACGGCATGGAGTAAAGTGCCATTAATATCAGCTATAAGATTCATATACAGCATGGAGTAAAGTGCCATTAATATCAGCTATAAGATTCATATACGGCATGGAGTAAAGTGCCATTAATATCAGCTATAAGATTTATATACGGCATGGAGTAAAGTGCCATTAATATCAGCTATAAGATTCAAAAGATTTAATATCCAATTCATGGGCACACACAACTCCAGAATCATTACACACAGTCAGGCACAGTGTTATACAGGGAATTAAAGGAAGGCAGGATAATATTATTAATTACTGATCACTTGATGATATGGAAAGAGAAATGCAAAGGATGCTAGCTCCAGCACCATATAACCTTTATCCAATGGACAGTTTACCAGCCACCAGTGATGGTTGGCTACCTTTATTAAAGTCCACCTCTCATGCACCCTGGTGCTGGGTTATTGTATTATTTAGCGTTGGGGGTCAGCACGATCGTGTATCCATGGTAACGCTTTCACTGAAACATGCACAGAGTCTAACAGGTCAATACATATCCTCTGAGCTTCCTGGGAGTTACTCCAGGGTCTCTTGGGCTCTCCTGGAGATTCTCTGCTTATTCTCCATACTGTAGACGTCCATAGCTTGTATGAAATGAACACCTTCCATGCCTGAATCAGAGGGTGGATGCATAGACCCCATATTATCTGTTACACATTCCTGCTGACACTTTAATGAATGATGTGCCTCCAGCGAGGCTGTGAATCATGACAGTACAATGCACTACTGGCAGGATGTTTCTATTTAAATTACAGATGTGTATATTATATCAGCAGATCAGATGCCACATGTTTATTTTCCAAAATAGCCTTACAGTCACTATTAGCCCATTCATATTTTACTTTTCCATGTATTGAGAGATTGGCAGACCAATGACAGGTGTATGTTTGGGGGTGACGCCCTTGTACGGACACATTTTTGAACCGGTTTAATGAGAGCGTTTTGGAGACCAGGCACTGTTCAAGTTTACTGTTGACATTTGAAACAGGTGATGTAAGGTCTATTACCTGTTACTTGGTAACATGCAGTCTTCTTTTTGGTGCCTCCTGTATCAGGTACAATCTTTATCCAGTGACTATACATTGGATTCTGTAGAGAGTCCTCTCCAATGTTATGAGGTGGCAGTTTCTGATTTGTAGACATCCTTTCAGCAGAGTCTATTTCAGTTACTAATTTACAGTCGCAGAATGTGGCACCTCTTCTCTTCGCTTCTGATCAGGTCCTCTTTCTTGAGGAATCTCTGGTCCTCTCTTTAGTCCATGTGGTGCCTTCTGCTCTTGTTGGGTCCATTTTGGAAGTGTTATGTAAAGCAGATCTACCTTCATGCATGTTCATAGCTTAGTCTGCTTACAGGACTGGATAACTCAATCTGACCAAGTAAGATGTAACCACTGTAATCTATCAGATCAGCCCAAATTATATCTGGGTAAAGCTTTATAGCACAGTATTACACATCAGAGAGCAACGAGTGGTCAGAACAGGAAAGTGCTTCACAAATTCCTTTACACTCCTTTCTAAATGACATAGGAGCAATATTAAATATCCCCTCGTCTAGCTCTGATTGCTTTCAGATATGCCCAGAATTTCTCCTCTGTTTGCTTTAATAATAAATATTTGTATCAGATGTACTCTGAAGACCCTGTTTGGGAATATTCCAATCGCTCCTGAAATAAAGTGGAAGCACTCCATTTATAAGGAGAGATAATCATGCAATGGGCTTTACTCTGCACACCCATTCCTAGTGCAAAATCTATTGACATTTCCAAAACATCTCAGTAAACACTGTTTTTCTTGGGCCTTTCACGCAGTTATTTGGTCTAATCACTCGAGAGGAAAATATGAAACCCCGTGGTATTTAGAAAACCCACAGCAGAAGCGGAATAAAATAGCCAGTGTAATAAATGTATGCACAGCTGTCCAAAAACACAAATAACGCATGAGCTATGGCTGAGAGTGGATCTGCAGACACACGGGGGTGTAATGGAGGCTGCAGAAGGCTTGCAGTCCAGCAGATTTACAGAGCTGTGTAGGGGGGGTTTGTAGACATTTTAATGTGGCAATTTCCCAAATACTATATTGTGGTGACATCGACATGTGAATCATAAGAGTTCAGGAGATCTGTCTGTAATGTTCCATCTCTTCACATTACGATATAGTAGTGCTGGGTTTTGTAACAAGGTCAATATACACCTATATACTAATACATCAAATAATTATATACATCGATCAGCCATAACATTATGAGCACTGACAGGTGGCAAGCCGGCGGAGGTAGTATGATGCTTTGGACTGACAGGTGACAAGCCGGCAGAGGCAGTGTGATGCTTTGGACTGACAGGTGACAAGCCGGCGGAGGTAGTATGATGCTTTGGACTAGCAGGTGAAAAGCTGGCGGAGGTAGTATGATGCTTTGGACTGGCAGGTGGCAAGCTGGCTGAGGCAGTGTGATTATTTGGACTGACAGGTGGCAAGCCGGCGGAAGCAGTGTGATGCTTTGGGCAATGTTCTGCTGGGAAACCTTGGGTCCAGCCATTCATGTGGATGTTACTTTGACATGTACCACCTACCTAAGCATTGTTACAGACCATGTACACCCTTTCATGGAAACAGTATTCCCTGATGGCATTGGCTTCTTTCAGCAGGATAATGTGCCCTCCCACAATGCAAAAATGGTTCAGGAATGGTTTGAGGAACACAACAACAAGTAGGTAAAGAGGGAAGAAGGATATATAGCATTTTAATAATCACAGGATAAATTGATTTAATTATGCACTTTACAGTATAGGGTCGTTTTGACCACAACCATGGGTAGTTAGATCGAAATAAGTACCGCCCCTATATGTGCTTTTATAATTTTGAGCAATTTGAAAGGAACAGGGTACGGTTGATGTTATTATATCCACTTAACAACGCCATGTTTGAAACGGAATACCGAGTGTGAAAAAAAAAAAAAAAATCCAATTGCGCATCTGTGGGATGTGCTGGACAAACAAGTCCGATCCATGGAGGCCCCACCTCACAACTTACAGGACTTAAAGGATCTGCTGCTAACGTCTTGGTGCCAGTTACCCCAGCACACCTTCAGAGGTCTAGTGGAGTCCATGCCTCGATGGGCCAGGGATGTTTTGGCTGATAGCGATTGCTGCCAACTTATTTTCCCTGTGTATGAAGTTCTGATGACATTGGAGTGAACAAAAATAAAGCCAAACTAGTTCTTGCGACAAAAATGGAGAATATAATGAGTCTTTTGTGGTTTTGCATGAACAAGGTTGGAGCGCTCAAGAAATTTCCAATGACAAAGACTTAAAACAATTTACTAACAACATATAAAAATGATACTAATTTTAATATAAACCTCCAAAATCGATGGGTAGGAATGTTGGAGTAAGGAAAGATTGGTCGCATTAATATCATATAGTAAAAAACACACCCATGCCATTTTATATCGTAAGAATACAAGTTAAATCAAACACATGTCTAAACTAATCGTTTAAGTAAACACCATGACCATCTTTCACGAATGAGGTTTGATCGGGATTTTAAGCTGATGAGGACTTTCTGGGTCGTGTAAACAGGATGCCTTACAGATCTGGAATTTAGAAAGTCTAAATTTGGACCTTCCAAAACCCTTTGATGCCCACTCATTCAAAAGCCCCTATTGAGATTTCTTCTTTTTCATACACAATGCTGACCTCTTAGAAATAATATTACTCTGTTTATAAAGAGGTAGTGACATTTGGAAAAGGGGAAATCGGATAATAAGCCATTGTGCATTCTTTAGAACAGTAAGTGTGAGCTTTCATAAAACAAATGTATATTAAAAATACGTTTTTCAAAATCATAGTATATTGCTTTTCCATAGAACAAATCGAAAGCAGAGAGGTCTATACCGTGATTCCTATTGTTTGTGCATCTCATTTCATGTATGTTTTTGTGTGTGTGTGTTGTACCAAGTAAAAATAAATGGAAAGGGTAGGTAGTAGGTATACCTGGTAATCCAAAAGTATGATCCTGTGCAGCTCTAGGTATATAACACCACTGCTCTGAGTGGTGCAAAGTATACAATATAATCCAGCCAAAAAAGACCACCAGAGGCAATGCAAGTGAAATGCTCCTCCAATATGGCTGCTGCCCTCTTGTGGGTAGAGCGTTGAAGTGAAAATACATTTCTCTCATGCTGTTGCTAGACAGCCGGCAGTCAGCAACATTGCAATGAAAAAAAAAAACATAATTGGCAAAAAATCTAGGGTTAGGGTTACAATTAAATTAGGGTTAGCATAAGGGTTATGGTTGAAATTAAATTCTAATTAGAATAAATTAAGAATTAGCATAAGGGTTAGGGTTAAATTTAGGGTTTGGGTTACGGTCAGAAGGTCCCTGTAGGTGAAAACCTCCCCACTATTTTTGGTTATTGCCCTATAAAACTTCAGAAAAAGATGGAAACAAGCATGTTTCTAAACTTGGGACAAAATTTTAAACTATTTAGACAGGGTCTTTTTTTAATGATTGTATTTGTGTCAATTATTTTTTAGGTCAAATTTATGATTTTTTTTGTAGTTCATTATTTAACATATGTGGACTATATGAACATAGTGGTATTTAATGAAAACCCTTCTTATGGCGATTAAAAACAATATATTATTTGTGCGGGTGCTGTATGTGAGAGAGAAGAAAATTACAGCTAAACACAAACATCCCAGAAATGTCAAAATAGCTCTTGTCACCAAGGGAAAGACAAGGTCAAAAGGTCATGTCACTAAGGGTTTAATAATGGAGTTAATTTTCCTGATTCCAATCTTATCTCTATAATAAAATATAAACGTATTACTTCAACAGCATTATTCTATACTCTTTAAACCTAATGTGCAGGAATCAGTGCCACATTGAAAATGCAGTGCTTAATTCAAATTTCAGACAGGGGGGAATCTTGCAGGAAATAGATTTTGGAAAGGGTTCACGTACTTTAATTCATTAAAGACAACCGGAGAGTTTGGATTTATCATGATAGGTTTCACGTGCACCTCCTCTTGTCTGTTATTTTCTCCTAAACCCAACTGTCGGGATGGGAAAGAACATTATTACATGGAATATTCCTGTTATTTTGTCTAAATGTTTGTTCCACTTCCAGGATCTATTACAAAACAAAGGTAACGAGAGATTAACAGTATAACTCATTAAATTGCTCTCTTACCTTTTAGATCAGCCTTTAAAATTGGTGAATTGAATTTGTTGTGGTTGAACTCTAACCCGTATGCAATCCCTTAATATATTTTAATTTTAACCCTATCCTTTATGCTAAAATTATTTAATTTTAACCCTAACCGCTAATCTTGCCATAATCCTAGTTTTAAGGTAATTTTGCGTTGATCGCGAAAACCGCTCGTTTCAGCGCAGAACGTGTCAGACGCGTTGATTGTCGCGTAGGGGTTAATATGTTGAACTGGCTCTGACAACAAGGACTTTCTTTACACCATCGTATAGCAGTTTAACTGCTTTACTCTGTGTTCAGCATTTAAAATCTGTTCAGTTTGTTTATGTTTTATAAAAGTTGGCTGATGGTTTATAACAAGCCTATACTTACTGTCATTTTACATTGGGCACAGTGGGTATATTGCATAAATGTCCCCTTTCTGCACAGTGGAATGCTTCATCCCTGTTATGTGCTGATGGTGTAATAATATGGCCGACTGTAACATGTAGTCAGAGTGAAGGGTTCTGTATCAGTAGTGAAGGAATAAATGTGGTTTGTCGGATTCAAAAGGTACTCCCTTTTGTGGCCAACGGTTTAGAAATTAATGGCTGTGTGTTGAGTTATTTTGTTATACAGGCTGTACACTTACTACTTTACATTGGAGCAGAGTGTCATTTCTTCAGTGTTGTCACATGAAAAAAAAAATTACAAAAATGTGAGGGGTCTACAGTGTGTGTGTGTGTGTGTGTGTGTGTGTATTCCTGCCCTATTTCAGAAAGGAGGAGCTATCTCTCTTGTGTGCTACTGGGGATATATAATGAAAAGGAATTCCCAGAACTTAACTCTGCTACTCAGTGGTGTATCATGGATTTGTGCTGCCCTAAGCAGCCGAAATTTGGACCTGCCCCCTACTCACGAAGCACACCCACGACATGACCCATAACCCACGTTGAACACCAAGGACATGCCCCATCACCCCATTTACATGCCCCTATCACATACACAGTGCCAGTATTATTTGCCATTAATATTCCCCAGCCAATTTGCCCAATAATATGCCAGTATTATTTCCCATCAATAAGCCACAGCCAATTTAACCAATAATATGCTATTATTTGCCATTTAATAAGCCACAGCCAATTTGCCCAATATTATGCCAGTGTTATTTGCCATTTAATATGCCTCTGCCAATTTGCTCAATAATATACCAGTATTATTTGCCATTATATGCCCCAGCCAATTTGCCCAATAATATACCAGTATTTGCCATTAATAAGCCACAGCCAATTTGCCCAATAATATGCCAGTACTTGCCATTTAGTATGCCCCTGCCAATTTGTCCGTTTTTTATATACCAGTATTATTTGCCATTTAATATGCTCCTGCCAATTTGCCCAATAGTATGCCAGTATTATTTGCCATTTAATATGCCCCAGCCAGTTTGTCCAATAATATGCCAGTGTTATTTGCCATGTAATATGCCCCTGCTAATTTGCCCAATAATATGCCAGTGTTATTTGCCATTTTATATGCCCGGACAATTTGCCCAATATTATGCCAGTATTATTTGCCATTTAATATGCCCCAGCCAATTTGCCCAAAAATATGCAGTGTTATTTGCCATGAATAAGCCCCTGCCAATTTGCCCAATACATCCCCCCATCTACCCAGCACTTACCTTTTTCCCTGGTGGCTAGTGGCAGGCAGCATGGTGTCCTCCATGCTGCCTCTTCGCTCCCCGGCGGTTGTGCCGACAGGTCACGTGACCCGCCGCACATCTGACGTCAGAGCACCGGTCACGTGACTGTCAGCACTCCCCTGTCACACTTCACGGGGAGCCAAACAGGCAGCATGGAGGTTTCTCTGTGCTGCTTGTTCGGCTCCCCGTGCAGAGGGGTTTTGTGCCGCCCCTAATGACAAACAAGGCAAGTGTCGCCCTTGGCACTTGCCTTGTTTGCCTCGCGGTAAATACAGCGCTGCTGCTACTGATTGGTACAGATCTGGCTTATTTGAAATACACTTTGTGTTTTCTGCAGGAAACTCGAATTTGACTTAACAAGAGTTCTTATTTTTTTTTTTTTTACAAAACCAAAGTTCTTTACACTTTTCAGCCTGTAGAGGAACCAGACAAGATGTTAAAAATAAAAATACCATTTCCCTCACATTTAACATTACCCTTTCATTCTCCTACAACAGGGGTCTTTAAACTTTTCAGTACAAAGGCGACATTGTGGGACAAAAAAAAGGAGCTTTGTCTACTCTCAATTTAATTTATATTGCCATGTCTGCTCCCAAATTAATTTCTAGTGTCATGTCTTCTCCCAAATTAATTTCTATTGCCATGTCTACTGCCAAATTAATTTATGGTGCCATGTCTGTTCCCAAATCAATTTATAGTGCCATGGCTGCTCCCTTTCCTTATTCCCAGTGCCACCCGTGACCCCATATATATTCCCAGAGCCATCCTTATCTCCAAACATCTTCCCAGAGCCATCCTTGTCTCCAAACATCTTCCCAGAGCCATCCTTGTCTCCAAACATCTTCCCAGAGCCATCCTTGTCTCCAAACATCTTCCCAGTGCCATCCTTGTCTCCAAACATCTTCCCAGTGCCATCCTTGTCTCCAAACATCTTCCCAGTGCCATCCTTGTCTGCAAACATCTTCCCAGTGCCATCCTTGTCTGCAAACATCTTCCCAGTGCCATCCTTGTCTGCAAACATCCTCCCAGTGCCATCCTTGTCTCCAAACATCTTCCCAGTGCCATCCTTGTCTGCAAACATCTTCCCAGTGCCATCCTTGTCTGCAAACGTCTTCCCAGTGCCATCCTTGTCAATAAATATCTTCCCAGTGCCATCCTTGTCAATAAATATCTTCCCAGTGCCATCCTTGTCAATACACATCTTCCCAGTGTCATCCCTGTCAATAAACGTCTTCCCAGTGCCACCCTTGTCAATAAACATCTTCCCAGTGCCATCCTTGTCAATAAATATCTCCCCAGTGCCACCCTTGTCAATAAACGTCTTCCCAGTGCCACCCTTGTCAATAAACATCTTCCCAGTGCCATCCTTGTCAATAAATATCTTCCCAGTGCCATCCTTGTCAATAAATATCTTCCCAGTGCCATCCTTGTCAATACACATCTTCCCAGTGCCATCCTTGTCCACAAACCTTTTCCCAGTGCCACCCTTGTCCACAAACCTTTTCCCAGTGCCACCCTTGTCCACAAATCTTTTCCCAGTGCCACCCTTGTCCACAAACCTTTTCCCAGTGCCACCCTTGTCCACAAATCTTTTCCCAGTGCCACCCTTGTCCACAAACCTTTTCCCAGTGCCATCCTTGTCCACAAACCTTTTCCCAGTGCCACCCTTGTCCACAAACCTTTTCCCAGTGCCACCCTTGTCCACAAACCTTTTCCCAGTGCCACCCTTGTCCACAAACATCTTCCTGTGTGCTTGGCTAGGAGAGTGAGACGCATATTTCAGCAGCAATCCTTAGGAAGAAACCACCTACCTGCCACAGGTAAGAATATTACAGAAATAATTTTAACAGACTTGTGTACATTAAAGCCAACACATGTTAATCTTGCTGCCTGGAGTGTCCCTTTAAATTGATCAGTTATTAACATAAGTAATTCTCCCTACATTACACACAGCGGTTTTTGAGACATGAATTTAACAACAAATACATTTTCCAATCAAGAATCCACAAAAGTGTTTTGTCTCCTTTTAGAGCTGGAACGTTCCCTCCATCTGTTCAGCAGCAGATTTACATCACTAATACAAAGCAGCATTGTGTGAGGGCCGGCCAGAGAAATCCAGCTCTGTGTTTACACCAGGAAAACATCCGTCCTGCTTTTAATGACTGGTATTGACTTGTTATGAGTAGAGGGTACCCAAACCTCCCTGCCCAGAGCCGTAACATTGGCTGTAACAAGATTGGCACCTATTAAACAGTAACTTCACGGCTGAGCAATAGAATGACTCCTGTAGTATGCACAGGGTGACACGTTACAGGAACTGTATTGACATCTGTAGAAAAGAAAGCAACGAATCGTTTGAGTTAATGATCTGGTTCAATTGATGCCATATGCTGTGCGCAGATGAGTACCGGATCCATTGAGGCCATACGAAGTGCTCAGGTGGGTACTGGTTCTAGTGAGGCCATACGCTGTGCACAGGTGGGTACTGGTTCTAGTGAGGCCATACGCTGTGCACAGGTGGGTGCTGGTTCTAGTGAGGCCATACGCTGTGCACAGGTGGTGCCGGTTCTAGTGAGGCCATACTCTGTGTTCAGGCGGTGCCGGTTCTAGTGAGGCCATTTGCTGTGCATAGGTGGGTACCGGTTCTATTGAGGCCATACACTGTGCACAGGTGGGTGCCGATTCTAATGAGGCCATACGCTGTGCACAGGTGGGTGGCGGTTCTAGTGAGGCCATTCTCTGTGCACAGGTGGGTGCCGATTCTAATGAGGCCATACGCTGTGCACAGGTGGTGCCGGTTCTAGTGAGGCCTTCCGCTGTGCATAGGTGGCTACCGGTTCTATTGAGACCATATGCTGTGAACAGGTGGGTGCCGATTCTAGTAAGGCCATACGCTGTGCACAGGCAAGTCTTTTAATTTGTCTGGTGTATGTGGATTTGTGTTTAATAATAATGCCTCTGCTACCCCCTGAATATTAAGTAGGGGGTTTCCCCATCACCTTTACCCCCACCATATGATGTCTTTTTCATCATGCTGTACAATAACTTTTAACTCTATAACCAATGACCAACCAGACCTAAATTTTAACCCTTCCCAGGGATGTAGCTCATGTAACCCTAGCATGTATTTAAACACAACGGTGTAATCCCTAAATCCTATTAAGAGGGCAGGGCATTAAGACTGGTATACGAACCGCTGCTCTGGAACATCTCCCCAGCTGAACACAGAGGAGAACGGAAACCAGCGTGGAAAACTTTATTGTTACGGAATTTGTTGGATTGTCCATTGTAACTATAACAATGAGGCAGTTATTACATGGAACCTCACCTTACAAACCAAGTTGCTTGGTTATTAGAAAGGAAAGATATCCAGGACACGGGCACTACATGGATTCAGGACACGGGCACTACATGGATTCAGGACACAGGCACTACATGGATTCAGGACACGGGGCACTACATGGATTCAGGACACGGGGCACTACATGGATTCAGGACACGGGGCACTACATGGATTCAGGACACGGGGCACTACATGGATTCAGGACACGGGGCACTACATGGATTCAGGACACGGGGCACTACATGGATTCAGGACACGGGGCATTGAATGGATTCAGGACACACGGGGCATTGAATGGATTCAGGACACACGGGGCATTGAATGGATTCAGGACACACGGGGCATTGAATGGATTCAGGACACACGGCATTGAATGGATACAGGACACACGGGGCATTGAATGGATTCAGGACACACGGGGCATTGAATGGACTCAGGACACACGGGGCATTGAATGGATTCAGGACACACGGGGCATTGAATGGATACAGGACACACGGGGCATTGAATGGATTCAGGACACACGGGGCATTGAATGGATTCAGGACACACGGCATTGAATGGACACCCCATATCCATCCTCCCTTTTATTCCATATTAACCTTTCCACTCAATAGTTTTTCATTGTTTACATTTCTGCTGGTTATTTACATGCCTTAATCACAAGCCTCCCCCCCACCAGTGCTAAGCTTCGTCATGTTGACTTGCCGATCCTCAGAGATCTTGCCAGTTTTTCTAATGAAAATGGTACCCAGATGTACGGCGGCATTGTCTGGAAGGCTCTTGGACCAGCTTTGTTTACTCTAGTTCTCCAGCTGAAAGGAAGGTGGGAACTGTTTATAAGAATACGTATTTGATTATAGAAAGGTGAAGATAAAAAGCTCTCCGCGGGATTTCCGGTGCCCGTTAGAATTATTCGCCTGAGCGCACTGATCTGTACTTGCGTTACATTATACTAGTATACTGGCTCCAGAGTTTAGAATTCTTTATCTCCGTTTCTAGAGCCTCCCGTAAAATGAGCCTCCGGATCAACCAATGCTCTCTCTTTACTATGAGTTCTATAAGAGAGTAGGAGCTGGGAGATATGAGGACATACATGGAGAATAGGGGGAGAGAGAGATAGAAATGGGAGAACTAGTATTTGCTAAGTCATGTACCATGTCTAACTTTTCCCATTCTCTTGCCTGACCACCACCACCTTACCTTCTACTCAATCTTACCTCAGCCAACTACTACACAGCATACCTCAAATCAATTCCAAAGACTATCTAACTCCACCCTCCCACTACTTAATGCTACAACAGTGTGCTCACCTCAGCCCTTGACAACATTGCCCCTGTTGCTGCCAAACATGCCACAGACCCAACCAACAGCCGTGGCACACAAAGCATACATGCTTCGTCCAAAAATGTATTCGCACTGAGTGATGATTTAGGAAATCAAGCTGCAAGGATAATTTTCTTCATTATGCATTCATAGAAACATAGAATGTGTCAGCAGATTAGAACCAATTGGCCCATCTAGTCTGCCCAATTCTCTAAATAATTTTATTGGTCCCCAGTTCCCTATCTTATATCTAGGATAGCCTTATGTCTATCCCACGCATGCTTAAAATCCTTGACTGTGTTTACCTCTACCACTTCTACTGGAAGACTATTCCATTCATCCACTACCCTCTCAGTAAAGTAATTTATCCTGAAATTACTTTTAAATTGTTGCCCCTCTAATTTAAGACTATGTCCTCTAATTGTGGTAGTTTTTCTTCTTTAATATATACTCTCTTCTTTTACTGTGTTGATTCCCTTTATGTATATAAATGTTTCTATCATATCCCCCCGTTACGTCTTTCCTCCAAGCTATACATGTTAAGATGCTTGTGGCAAACCTAGCCACTTTAGGTCATATTGCAGAACATTTAAAGGTTGTCTGAAATAGCTGTGTTAACCTGGTGTAAAAATGTATTCGTGTTAATGTCAATGTTAGATATTCTTATGTTAAAACCAGGTTCTGCTGTACTGAGGGATAATCCACTTAACAGGATTATCTAGTGGGAGTGCCCCTCCCATACAGCAGTGCATGGTGGGAGAAATGTCCTGTATTTGCAGTTTCCCAGGTAGTCCACTATTGTATAGCCCCTGGAAGGGGATTAAGGAAACCCCTTGCATGGGGAATTGCATAAATGCTGGAGCTGTGAATAAACTAATCAGTTGACTCCCAGAACTGTGTTTCGTCCGGTTACTGGGGGATTTGGGATATTGCCTTACTTTCCAGTGCTTTACTTGGATTACCTTATTTTACCAGCGGAGATATTGGGATTTAATATTGCAGCTCCGCTACAATGCTTTAACCTTTCCTGGTAAGTTTTATCCTTCAACCCATGAACCAGTTTAGTAGCCCTTCTCTGAACTCTCTCCGAAGTATCAATATCCTTCTGGAGATATGGTCTCCAATACTGCGTGCAATACTCCAAGTGAGGTCTCACCAGTGCTCTGTACAATGGCATGAGCACTTCTCTCTTTCTACTGCTAATACCTCTCCCTGTGCAACCAAGCATTCTGCTAATACTTCTCCCTATGCAACCAAGCATTCTGCTAATACCTCTCCCTATACAACCAAGCATTCTGCGAATACCTCTCCCTATACAACCAAGCATTCTGCTAATACCTCTCCCTGTGCAACCAAGCATTCTGCTAATACTTCTCCCTATGCAACCAAGCATTCTGCTAATACCTCTCCCAATACAACCAAGCATTCTGCGAATACCTCTCCCTATACAACCAAGCATTCTGCGAATACCTCTCCCTATACAACCAAGCATTCTGCTAATACCTCTTCCTATACAACAAAGCATTCCGCTAATACCTCTCCCTATACAACTAAACATTCTGCTTATATCTCTCCCTATACAACCAAGCATTCTGCTAATACCTCTCCCTATACAACCAAGCATTCTGCTAATACCTCTCCCTATACAACCAAGCATTCTGCTAATACCTCTCCCTATACAACCAAGCATTCTGCTAATACCTCTCCCTATACAACCAAGCATTCTGCTAATACCTCTCCCTATACAACCAAGCATTCTGCTAATACCTCTCCCTATACAACCAAGCATTCTGCTAATACCTCTTCCTATACAACCAAGCATTCTGCTAATACCTCTCCCTATACAACCAAGCATTCTGCTAATACCTCTCCCTAAGCATTCATGCTCTGCTACTACAACTCTGCTTTCTCTGTCCAAGCAACAATACTTCTCAACCCTAATTTCAATCCTCTCATCAAACGTCTTCTTGACATTTAACACTCTCCTCTTACAGCCCAAGGTCATGCCTCTCATTTTAAATATAAATTTGACTCTATCAGGTGTAAATTTACCTCCTGCCTCGTTCCCTGCCCCCAAACCTACTTTGAACATCTCCCTTCTATCTGAGAAAGAGGTAGACAACCTGCTTTCCTGCTCGAGACCTTCTGCCTGTGTGCTAGACCCCATCACGTCTCACCTTGTCTGCTCTCTTACACCCCATAAATCTCTGGAATAGTTCGGTCAGTATTGAACCAGGCCCAAAGCAAACCTGTACTGAAAACAATCTTCCCTAGATCCCACACGTCCATCTAACCACCGTCCCAAATCCTTTCTCCCCATTGAGTCCTACTTGGAGAGAACTGTTCACTCCCAACTAACCATCTGTATGACCACTAATTACTTCTTGATCATTTTCAGTCTGGCTTTAGATCCATTTGGTCTTGTTCAGACACACGTCTGCCCCTCCTGTGGGTCAAACAACTTCAACTTCTCATTACCAGGATGTTTTCCTGTCTGATTAATCTTGTTGTTTCATTTGAAATCCTGGCATTGAGAAGTGGTTGGAGTTGTTTGACCCAATGTGTACGTTGGACGATTTCTACAACTGAAGTTTCTATACAATAACTGCCACTGACTGATACCTTGTTATTTACAGTCATTGGTAAAGTACACTGTCCTGTGTGTTTTTATTTCCGGTCATATTTAAATACATCATTGTTTGTAAGTGTGAATTTTTTTATACACACACTGCTATGGGTGTTTTCAGTGTATTTGCCTTGTTCCCTTGCGTAGGATTATTAGGTATTTCTGTGTTTTATTGTAGTAGGTAGTGTTCCCTATTCGCAGAGTATCATTTCTCCATACTGATCCTCTAAGATCTTTCTGTTGCCTTTCACACTGTTGACCACCACCTCCTTCTTAAGACTATCCCCAGTCAGCATCGGTGGTGTGGATCTCTCTTGGATCAAGTTGTATGTGTCTGAGCTCTCCTTCACCGTGGAGAGACATGGTCACCCATTCCCTGGACACCTCCTCTAGATAAAGCTCTTTTGGTTTGTAATACCACCTGTATCCTAGTGCACTCGCTAGCAATCTCATGTATCAGACTGTTATTCCCTTCTCTGAACCAAGCGCTATGTAACTTGTTGGCGCTATATAAAGGAATGTTATTGGCTGTAATGTTTGCTTCATTAATAAAACATGTAGTGTCACTAGTCTGGAGTAATGTCAACGCTCTTCTTTACAGATACTGTGTACTCGAAGGCAGAGAGAGATGCCACCAAACAGCAGTGAGAGACTGCCAGCCACAGAAGCCTAGGGCTTCATCATGGCTGCTGGTCATAGGATAACCTGACATGCTCCTTAATAAGCAGCTTCCGTTTCCACCTTGTATTACTGATATACGGTTTGTACGTGTGGGCTTTCTTGATAGCAGATGGCCGCTTTATTATAAACAATATCTGGTAGTTATCTATAAATGTCTGTAAATAAACATGCTCATTCCTTTTTCAGATGAAAACATCATATTAAATTAACACAAACCATTATTTTCGCCGTAAATGTCAGTTCCTGTGTTCTTTGCAGTATCCTGGAGATCTGCCGTGTGCGATGCAGAAGCTCTGGGCTGAGCACCCACTAAATGTGTTTTTCCCTAATCTCCGTCCACTACAAGAACATTTTGTTTACCGTTACTGCTTTTCGTGCTTTCCTTCTGTGTCGTGTAAAGAAGCCAGACCCCCTCTATCCTTCTATCACCCCGAGCCGTCTGAACTGATAAACGCAACAATGCTTTTCCAGCCTCGCTGGCCTTCTTCCTGCAAGTCCAATGAGTCTCAATCTGACCCATTGGTTCAGCTACGAGAAAGCAGACGAGTGTTAAAGGGCCAATACCTTGATTCCTGGGCTTCATCATTAGAAAATGGCTGGAAATCCGTGCATGCTTTGCCATTAATTCCTTGGCTCGTTAGTTTGGCAACAAGATGCTCACGATAGATTTCAGATGTGTTTGTTTTGGACAAAACAGCGTTATTCCTGAAATATTTGTGTAGATTGTCAACAAAGTAGCGCAGTATAATGGTGAGCGATATCATAATATAGTATATTAATGGTTCTCAATCAGTACCACAATACAGACTGTGGCATTAGCTGAACATACGCATTGCATCCACCGGCATTCCCCAGTCAGCACCCACATTGCATCCACAGGACATGCCCCAGCCAGCGCCCTTGTTTCACACCCAAGGCCTTCCCCAGTCAGAACCCTCATTGCACACCCAGGGCATGCCCCAGTCAGAACCCTCATTGCACACCCAGGGCATGCCCCAGTCAGCACCCTCATTGCACACCCAGGGCATGCCCCAGTCAGCACCCTCATTGCACACCCAGGGCATGCCCCAGTCAGCACCCTCATTGCACACCCAAGGCATTCCCCAGTCAGCACCCTCATTGCACACCCAGGGCATTCCCCAATCAGCACCCTCATTGCACACCCAAGGAATTCCCCAGTCAGCACCCTCATTGCACACCCAGGGCATGCCCCAGTCAGCACCCTCATTGCACACCCAAGGCATTCCCCAGTCAGCACCCTCATTGCACACCCAAGGCATTCCCCAGTCAGCACCCTCATTGCACACCCAGGGCATGCCCCAGTCAGCTTGCCCAGAGAGAGGGCTGGTGAGGGGAGATCTTTTGCTCTCTGCAGCTAGCACCTCTGCCAGCAAGCTTTTTTAAAAACATTTTTTAGAAACCCCTTATTACTATAAAGGTTATTCTCCCCTGATGGTGGTCCTGCTGAGCATCATTGAATATGTAGTTCCTAACACCTGTAGTGCTTAAAGGTACAGTGTCAGTCTTATTGAGTTACTGAGAATCATGGGAAATGTAGTTCCATGATGGTTCCATTTCATTTATTTTCTTAATTAAATTCTGGTTTCCTGTTATTTTCCCCCAAGTTCAGCTAAGGTGAGCGTTTTGGTTGATTATATATTCTGAGCCACTGGCATTTTATTTATGTCAAGAAATTTATTTTTTATATATTTGGTAACACATGGAAACCATTCTGGCCAAACAGAACAACCCCAGAGGTTTTCCTCTGCCTTGGACGGAATGTCCTTCTGGAGGGCCAGGATGCACCACCCTGGCCAAAATAGATCGCAATCAAAATAAAAAGCTATTATTTACTTAGCGTTCTGATGGAAAATTACAACAGATTCATCGCACGCCGGCTATATTTGGAGATTGTTTTGGCTCTTAAAGGAAGCATTAAAGACACCATTCACTAAGGGATGTTCTCCATGACTTCCCATTCTACAAAACCTTTATCTGCTTACTTAGCGCAATTACAACCTTTACTCACTAGCCTTTGACCTTGGACTGGCTGAAGGTCATCAGCACTTGACCCTACAACAGCTGTGTGGCTGTGTTACTAGAACCTCACATTAATCAGGAAGGTTTACTTTGTGTGAATAACATTTCTGCACAGAATCCTATAACATGCATTCCTTGAATTTAGAGAAGTACAGGGTATTCCAGCGTCTGGAAATATAAATACTGGAAAGGTCCGGAGCGATGTCTTACATTCCCGCACGGAAATCTTGGGGAAATGCTGGAACACTTACAGGCATTTTACGAGCGTGGTATTTTTATGGCAGCTCGTAAGTTTTACTGCTGAAGACTTCCAGTTGGTTGTATTTCTGAAGTTCTAACAATGGGGTTGGATAGTGTAAGTCCTGCTCTATGGGTCATCAATCGTGTGTTATGCCAACCGGTACTGGTGTTTAAAGGGACAGTTCCACTTTGCTTTTATTCTGTTTGTTGTACATGTTTCTAATCTATGTGAAATGTACTCATCTTTACTTTAAAATAATTTGCATTTCTCATGTATATTGAAAATACATTCACCTGGGCCTCTAAATTCACAGATATCCAATAAGAATGTGTTGGAGAGTTAGGCAGGATAGAAACATAGAATGTGTCGGCAGATAAGAACCATTCGGTCCATCTAGTCTGCCCAAATTTTTTTTTTTTTGAGTACTTTTATTAGTCCCCCGTTCCCGGTCTTATAGCTAGGATAGCCTTGTGTCTATCCCACGCATGCTTAAAATCCTTGACTGTGTTTGTTGGTTGAGATGGCAAGAGGATTGTTGCTCTTGCCATCTCTATTACACTTTAGCAGATAGGATGTGTTTAAGGGAGGAGGAAAAAAACTAATGAGACAGATATGTTTCTATTTCTTTATATTTTCTAAACATATTACTTTAGACACTGTAGATGGGACTGTCCATAGCGTTGGTGACACATAATGTGTGTATGTCGTAAGAATGATTGCCTCTGGCAATCAGACGGTGTTGCCATGATGCCTCCATAAAGAGGTATCAGGCAACACTGATGAAAGCCCTCCGTCACATACACGATCGCTCCAAGGAGTGAATAATTGCGCCATTCCAGAAATGGCCCTGCCCTGCAAGAGCTTGGAAAGATCGCCCACTTCCGTCACTCTGCTGTAGTTGCTATACTGGCCCTAGCAGCTGTCGGTATTATTACAACAAAAATAGGGTTAAGAGCTATTGTTCGGGCGAGCGTAACAAAAAAATCAAAAACTGTCTGCGCTTCTCACCCTAATACAGTTGGCAACAAATATATAAACATAATATAAATGAGAAGTTTTAGTTATATGAATTGGCCAAAGCATAATTAATCTCACCCACCACGTCAAGGCATACTCTCCATAGGGTGAGAACCTCCTTGACCCTGGCTGAATTTGGTGCATGTGAATGCGGGCTGTAATCAGGAATTAAATTAAACCCCAAAGAACTCCACTGTCATTTACCTCAGCGTGTTTTCTTAGTCCAAACTCGGACGTACACAAATCTCCAGATAATGATCTGCTTGCTAAACCCAGACACTTGTTTTGACATATTAGACACGCAGAGTCCAGTGTGCAGCATGTTGTAAGGATGTGATCCAGCGCCAAAGCTTTAAGCTTCTACAGGAATCCAAACGGCCTCTATCACACCCTAATCCCGGTAATAAAGCATGCCTGGATTTGGAAGCAGCAAGACAGGATCATGTGTAGGCCTCATCTTGGAAAGCACCTTGGGTTCTTATGAGGGGCCAAACAGCCTTTATTGCAGCCTCTCCGGCTCCCCAGTTCCTACAGACAGATAATGTATATTATCCTAACAGTGTACAGGACATTGAAAAAGATCCCGATCAGATGCAGGGTAAACCGAAATTACCAGTACGCAGATTTTATAGTCTTTATTTTTTTACTTACACAAATTATACCAAATGATAACTTGATAACTATACTTGCAATGTGTGTATGTGTGAGTATGTGTATATATACACAAATTCTTTGTTTCTATCTCTCTCTCCCTATGGAACCAAGCATTCTGCTAATATCTCTCCCTATAAAACCAAGCATTCTGATAATACCTCTCCCTATACAACCAAGCATTCTGTTAATAGATCTCCCTATTCAACCAAGAATTCTGCAAATACCTTTCCCTATACTACCAGGCATTCTGCTAATACCTCTCCCTATACAACCAAGCATTCTGCTAATACCTCTCCCTATACAACCAAGCATTCTGTTAATACATCTCCCTATACAACCAAGCATTCTGTTAATACATCTCCCTATACAACCAAGCATTCTGCTAATACCTCTCCCTACACAACCAAGCATTCTGCTAATACCTCTCCCTATACAACCAAGCATTCTGCTAATACCTCTCCCTATACAACCAAGCATCCTGCTAATACCTCTCCCTATAAAACCAAGCATTCTGCTAATACCTCTCCCTATACAACCAAGCATTCTGCTAATAGGTCTGTGCCAGTTATTAAATATCACATTAGAGTAGCGGAGGATCTTTGGCAGTTATTACATATCACATTAGAGTGGCGGAGGGTCTGTGCCAGTTATTATATATCACATTACAGTGGGGGTGGGTCTGTGCGAGTTATTAATATCACATTAGAGTGGCGGAGGGTCTGTGCCAGTTATTGTCCACATTAAATGTCAGTTGCCACTGCTCTGACCATTTTTCTAGTTTAGCTAAATCATTTGCCATTTGGCTTATCCCTCCATGAATATCAACCCTGCTGCAAATCTCCGTAAAGGGAATCTAATGTGCAAATCTCACATTAGAGTGGCGGAGGGTCTGTGCCAGTTATTATATATCACATTATAGTGGCGGAGGGTCTGTGCCAGTTATTATATATCACATTATAGTGGGGGAGGGTCTGTGCCAGTTATTAAATATCACATTAGAGTGGCGGAGGGTCTGTGCCAGTTATTAAATATCACATTACAGTGGCGGAGGGTCTGTGCCAATTATTAAATATCACATTAGAGTGGCGGAGGGTCTGTGCCAGTTATTAAATATCACATTACAGTGGCGGAGGGTCTGTGCCAGTTATTACATATCACATTAGAGTGGCGGAGGGTCTGTGCCAGTTATTATATATCACATTAGAGTGGGGGAGGGTCTGTGACAGTTATTACATATCACATTACAGTGGCGGAGGGTCTGTGCCAGTTATTACATATCACATTAGAGTGGCGGAGGGTCTGTGCCAGTTATTAAATATCACATTAGAGTGGGGGAGGCTCTGTGCCAGTTATTAAATATCACATTACAGTGGGGGAGGCTCTGTGCCAGTTATTAAATATCACATTAGAGTGGCGGAGTGTCTGTGCCAGGTTTTATATATCACATTAGAATGGCGGAGGGTCTGTGCCAGTTATTAAATATCACATTAGAGTGGCGGAGGGTCTGTGCCAGTTATTAAATATCACATTACAGTGGCGGAGGGTCTGTGCCAATTATTAAATATCACATTACAGTGGCAGAGGGTCTGTGCCAGTTATTATATATCACATTAGAGTGGCGGAGGGTCTGTGCCAGTTATTAAATATCACATTAGAGTGGCGGAGGGTCTGTGCCAGTTATTACATATCACATTAGAGTGGCGGAGGGTCTGTGCCAGTTATTATATATCACATTAGAGTGGGGGAGGGTCTGTGACAGTTATTACATATCACATTACAGTGGCGGAGGGTCTGTGCCAGTTATTACATATCACATTAGAGTGGCGGAGGGTCTGTGCCAGTTATTAAATATCACATTAGAGTGGGGGAGGCTCTGTGCCAGTTATTAAATATCACATTACAGTGGGGGAGGGTCGGTGCCAGTTATTACATATTAAATATCACGTTTGTGTGCATTGTGGGGCGCGCTGCAACAGTTATCGAATATCACATTGGGGCATGGGACTGCGACAGGTATTTAATATCACACGGGGGGCTGTGCCAGTTATATAATATCACATGGGGGGGCTGTGCCAGTTATATAATATCACATGGGGGGGCTGTGCCAGTTATATAATATCACATGGGGGGGCTGTGCCAGTTATATAATATCACATGGGGGGGCTGTGCCAGTTATTAAATATCACTTTGGTAGGAAAGCAATTGGCTAGGTGAATTTGACCACAAATCATGTATGTAAAGTAACATGTCGCTCACCTTGATGGTGTCTCGTTTTCTATCATTACAGATCAGCTAAAGGGAGATGTGGAACAGCAGAGATTACAGAGAGCTGCCTTAGGTGAGTCCAGCCCCCTTTATCACACACATGGTCCCCCTCTCTAACCTCATGTCTGTCTGTCATCTCTCCCTTCTCATGTTTATCTCTTTCCTCTCCCCGTCCTGTCTCTCCTCTCCCCACCCCCCATGTCTGCCTCTCCTCCCCCCATATCTGTTATTTCTCCCCCTCCCATTCTTACTTGAAGGGGGCAGAATAAGCTTTGTGTGTTAAATGCACACAGAGCTCAGTAAGTGCAGTTTGCGCTCCCTGTATGTGGTGATAATGCAGTTTATCGTATTTCCGATTTAACACACAGAGCTTATGCTGTCCCCTTCAAGTAAGACATGGGAGAGGAAAAGGGAGAGAAGACAGACAGACATGAGGGTAGAGAGGAAGCGCATGGGCGCACTGTGGGGGGTTGTCTGAACACTTAAAGCCGGCCCAGCCTCCGCTCACTCTGTATGTGAATAAACGCAGCTATCTATCCCATGTAGAGTGATCTGCAAGCAACATGAACACATTCTGTGCCCTGGCAGCCATTGTGCATACACACAGATTATTCTCCAATGCATTCCTTTAATCCGCATCTTAAAGTGGCACAGAAGGTTATTTTTGGTTTTAAACATACTCCACAGCAATAAAACTCACAGGCATGTGCAGTGTGTGAGTGTTTCACAGGCTCCACAGCAATAAAACTCACAGTAATGTGCAGTGTGTGAGTGTATCACAGACTCCACAGCAATAAAACTCACAGTAATGTGCAGTGTGCGAGTGTATCACAGACTCCACAGCAATAAAACTCCCAGTAATGTGCAGTGTGTGAGTGTATCACAGGCTCCACAGCAATAAAACTCACAGTAATGTGCAGTGTGTGAGTGTATCACAGACCCAACAGCAATAAAACTCACAGTAATGTGCAGCATGTGAGTGTATCACAGACTCCACAGCAATAAAACTCACAGTAATGTGCAGTGTGCGAGTGTATCACAGACTCCACAGCAATAAAACTCACAGTAATGTGCAGCGTGTGAGTGTATCACAGACTCCACAGCAATAAAATTACTCACAGTAATGTGCAGCGTGTGAGTGTATCACAGACTCCACAGCAATAAAACTCACAGTAATGTGCAGTGTGTGAGTGTATCACAGACCCCACAGCAATAAAACTCACAGTAATGTGCAGTGTGTGAGTGTATCACAGACTCCACAGCAATAAAACTCACAGTAATGTGCAGTGTGTGAGTGTATCACAGACCCCACAGCAATAAAACTCACAGTAATGTGCAGCATGTGAGTGTATCACAGACTCCACAGCAATAAAACTCACAGTAATGTGCAGTGTGCTAGTGTATCACAGACTCCACAGCAATAAAACTCACAGTAATGTGCAGCGTGTGATTGTATCACAGACTCCACAGCAATAAAATTACTCACAGTAATGTGCAGCGTGTGAGTGTATCACAGACTCCACAGCAATAAAACTCACAGTAATTTGCCGTGTGCGAGTGTATCACAGACTCCACAGCAATAAAACTCACAGTAATGTGCAGCGTGTGAGTGTATCACAGACTCCACAGCAATAAAATTACTCACAGTAATGTGCAGAGTGTGAGTGTATCACAGACTCCACAGCAATAAAACTCACAGTAATGTGCAGTGTGCGAGTGTATCACAGACTCCACAGCAATAAAACTCCCAGTAATGTGCGTTGTGTGAGTGTATCATAGACCCCACAGTAATACAACTCACAGTAATGTGCAGTGTGTGAGTGTATCACAGACTCCACAGCAATAAAACTCACAGTAATGTGCGGTGTGTGAGTGTATCACAGACTCCACAGCAATAAAACTCACAGTAATGTGCAGTGTGTGAGTGTATCACAGACTCCACAGCAATAAAACTCACAGTAATGTGCAGCGTGTCAGTGTATCACAGACTCCACAGCAATAAAACGCACAGTAATGTGCAGCATGTGAGTATCACACACTTCACAGCAATAAAACTCACAGTAATGTGCAGCGTGTCAGTGTATCACAGACTCCACAGCAATAATACTCACAGTAATGTGCAGCGTGTGAGTGTATCACAGACTCCACAGCAATAAAACTCACAGTAATGTGCAGTGTGTGAGTGTATCACAGACTCCACAGCAATAATACTCACAGTAATGTGCAGTGTGTGAGTGTATCACAGACTCCACAGCAATAAAACTCACAGTAACGTGCAGTGTGTGAGTGTATCACAGACTCCACAGCAATAAAACTCACAGTAATGCGCAGTGTGTGAGTGTATCACAGACTCCACAGCAATAAAACTCACAGTAATGTGCAGTGTGTGAGTGCATCACTAACTCCACAGGAATAAAACTCACAGCAATATGCAGTGTGTGAGTGTATCACAGACTCCACAGCAATAAAACTCACAGTAACGCGCAGCGTGTGAGTGTATCACAGGCTCCACAGCAATAAAACTCCCAGTAATGTGCAGTGTGTGAGTGTATCACAGACCCCACAGCAATAAAACTCACAGTAATGTGCAGCATGTGAGTGTATCACAGACTCCACAGCAATAAAACTCACAGTAATGTGCAGTGTGCTAGTGTATCACAGACTCCACAGCAATAAAACTCACAGTAATGTGCAGCGTGTGATTGTATCACAGACTCCACAGCAATAAAACTCACAGTAATGTGCAGTGTGTGAGTGTATCACAGACTCCACAGCAATAAAACTCACAGTAATGTGCAGTGTGCGAGTGTATCACAGACTCCACAGCAATAAAACTCACAGTAATGTGCAGCGTGTGAGTGTATCACAGACTCCACAGCAATAAAACTCACAGTAATGTGCAGTGTGCGAGTGTATCACAGACTCCACAGCAATAAAACTCACAGTAATGTGCAGCGTGTGAGTGTATCACAGACTCCACAGCAATAAAACTCACAGTAATGTGCAGTGTGTGAGTGTATCACAGACCCCACAGCAATAAAACTCACAGTAATGTGCAGTGTGTGAGTGTATCACAGACTCCACAGCAATAAAACTCACAGTAATGTGCAGTGTGTGAGTGTATCACAGACTCCACAGCAATAAAACTCACAGTAATGTGCAGCGTGTCAGTGTATCACAGACTCCACAGCAATAAAACGCACAGTAATGTGCAGCATGTGAGTATCACACACTTCACAGCAATAAAACTCACAGTAATGTGCAGCGTGTCAGTGTATCACAGACTCCACAGCAATAATACTCACAGTAATGTGCAGCGTGTGAGTGTATCACAGACTCCACAGCAATAAAACTCACAGTAATGTGCAGTGTGTGAGTGTATCACAGACTCCACAGCAATAATACTCACAGTAATGTGCAGTGTGTGAGTGTATCACAGACTCCACAGCAATAAAACTCACAGTAACGTGCAGTGTGTGAGTGTATCACAGACTCCACAGCAATAAAACTCACAGTAATGCGCAGTGTGTGAGTGTATCACAGACTCCACAGCAATAAAACTCACAGTAATGTGCAGTGTGTGAGTGCATCACTAACTCCACAGGAATAAAATTCACAGCAATATGCAGTGTGTGAGTGTATCACAGACTCCACAGCAATAAAACTCACAGTAACGCGCAGCGTGTGAGTGTATCACAGGCTCCACAGCAATAAAACTCCCAGTAATGTGCAGTGTGTGAGTGTATCACAGACCCCACAGCAATAAAACTCACAGTAATGTGCAGCATGTGAGTGTATCACAGACTCCACAGCAATAAAACTCACAGTAATGTGCAGTGTGCGAGTGTATCACAGACTCCACAGCAATAAAACTCACAGTAATGCGCAGTGTGTGAGTGTATCACAGACTCCACAGCAATAAAACTTCCAGTAATGTGCAGTGTGTGAGTGTATCACAGACTCCACAGCAATAAATCTCACAGTAATGTGCAGCGTGTGAGTGTATCCAAGACTCCACAGCAATAAAACTCACAGTAATGTGCAGCGTGTGAGTGTATCACAGACTCCACAGCAATAAAACTCACAGTAATGTGCGTTGTGTGAGTGTATCATAGACCCCACAGTAATACAACTCACAGTAATGTGCAGTGTGTGAGTGTATCACAGACTCCACAGCAATAAAACTCACAGTAATGTGCGGTGTGTGAGTGTATCACAGACTCCACAGCAATAAAACTCACAGTAATGTGCGGTGTGTGAGTGTATCACAGACTCCACAGCAATACAACTCACAGTAATGTGCAGTGTGTGAGTGTATCACAGACTCCACAGCAATAAAACTCACAGTAATGTGCAGGGTGTGAGTGTATCACAGACTCCACAGCAATAAAACTCACAGTAATGTGCAGGGTGTGAGTGTATCACAGACTCCACAGCAATAAAACTCCCAGTAATGTGCAGGGTGTGAGTGTATCACAGACTCCACAGCAATAAAACTCCCAGTAATGCATATTCAGTGGATACAGATGTGTATACAGACAGAATGCCTGACCCATCTAAATTCTGTTGTTCCCAAATCATGTGATGTTACAGGATTTTGACCTTATATACCAATAAAATGCTCATGATGATCAGATATGATGGGTCGTATCTTGTGCCAAATCCGAAAAGAAGAGGAAATCTCTCAAGTGCTCAGTGATGTTCAATGTACCCTTTAGGTGTTTCCAGTTTCTCTGATGAATTGGATCAGTACGATGCGGCAGAAGATCAGCTCCGAGGCCAGATGGAGGAAGAGAAGAAACGGTATGAGTTAGTCTGTGTGTTTCTTTATCTGTACTGAAATATCCAGTATCTCTTGTGAAACCTGCTAATTTACTGGGACAAGTACTCATGGTTATTGTCATTTACACATTGCAGATTAGATCACAGATAATTGTAAAACCTAGAACAAACCATGAACATGAAGTTTACTTCATGCCAGTTAGAGTCTAGAACACGATCTGACCGTCGATGGAGGTTCTAAGCATTCTTCTAGAATAGAAGGGGTCCAGGGTCTTGGGTGGCCTCTTGTTGGATCCATGCCTTCTAAATCATTTGTCTTTATATCCAACTTTAGATACAAAACCCTTTTCAGTCGCCTGAAAGGTTTGAAGACGGAGATTGAACACTTACAGCTTCTGATGGAGAAGGCCAAAGTCAAGCTTCAAAAAGACTTTGAAGAATGGTGGTCTGAGGAGGAAGCCAATCTGCAGGTATCACGTGCCCTCAACCTATTAATCCTGGTGCAATAAAGCTGTGCTCCTGTGTCTGTGATGGGGGGGTCCAGATCTTATGTGATGGGGCCTTCAGCATGGACCTGGGTGTTTGCTTGTTGATTGGACAGTGAGCTCACATACTGATACATTGTATCTTCTCATCTCAGCAGAACCTTCCAGCGAACAGCTCTATGCCAACTTCAACACCGATCCCACGGCACCATCCTCACCACAGGTACTGCCACGCCAGCATAGCCATACAGTCTGTACGAGGAGGGGCGCATGTTTGCTGGGGACAGGGTGGGCTCGGTTTGATCAGGTGGACACACTACATGAAAGATGAAGTGAATGCAGTGCTTTTACAGTGCTCTTCCCCATAACAGAGACTTAGTCTATGTCCCAGCTGTCAGATGATCATACCTACCTGCAGCATGAGTGCCCCCTGCAGGATGATGGCTGTCACAGCAACCTGTAAATAAATGGATACAGTTTATTTGTATTCAGTGTCACTGTATGCGGAGCACCATGTACGCATCTCAGAGGCAATACTAAATAATACATTTATTACCCACCTGTTTAAGTGTTAACGGCAGGCTGTGAGATGTAAACACATTGGCACAGTAAAACAGGTGCTCATATAACCACATTAAACATCATCCGCTGGGGGTGAAGAGATCCTACTCCCTCTGTACTACCTGTCATTATCCCATGGTAATTACCTAGATTCCAGGTTATCCTTGCAGCAGAGATTAAGGTTTCAGTGTATATTATTTATGTTTCTATATGGTCACCTGGGTCTGAGGTTTCTGTGAATAACTGTGTATTACTCCCAAATGTCTGGATGAAAATCTGTGTGGCTTGGAAAGTACTGGATTTACAGAGATATGATTACAATAAGTACATAGGGGATCATAACTAGTACATAGGGGATCATAACAAGTACATGGGGGATCATAACTAGTACATAGGGGATCATAACTAGTACATGGGGGATCATAACTAGTACATGGGGGATCATAACTAGTACATGGGGGATCATAACTAGTACGTGGGGGATCATAACTAGTACATGGGGGATCATAACTAGTACATGGGGGATCATAACTAGTACATGGGGGATCATAACTAGTACGTGGGGGATCATAACTAGTACGTGGGGGATCATAACTAGTACATGGGGGATCATAACTAGTACATGGGGGATCATAACTAGTACATGGGGGATCATAACTAGAACATGGGGGATCATAACTAGAACATGGGGGATCATAACTAGTACATGGGGGATCATAACTAGTACATGGGGGATCATAACTAGTACATGGGGGATCATAACTAGTACGTGGGGGATCATAACTAGTACATGGGGGATCATAACTAGTACATGGGGGATCATAACTAGTACATGGGGGATCATAACTAGTACATGGGGGATCATAACTAGAACATGGGGGATCATAACTAGAACATGGGGGATCATAACTAGAACATGGGGGATCATAACTAGTACATGGGGGATCATAACTAGTACATGGGGGATGATCACTAGAACATGGGGGATCAAAACTAGTACATGGGGGATGATAACTAGTACAAGGGGGATGATAACTAGTACATGGGGGATCATAACTAGTACATGGGGGGTGATAACTAGTACATGGGGGGTCATAACTAGTACATAACAAGTAGAAAGTGCACAGGGGGCTATTTATAGAAAGTGCACAGGGGCTTATTTACAGAAGGTGTGGGGGGGGTTATTTATAAAAAGTGCAGGGGGTTATTTACAGAAAGTGCACAGGGGGGTAGTTATTTACAGAAAGGAATTTCTGATCTTGAGGCGTGTGATTTTACTGCCACCTAGTGGCTATATTCAGGTTTACATGAATGGCACAGATTGCCTAGCTGAGAGAATTCAGTAATAATGTCCACTCACAGTGTATCTTCATCAATCAATGTGATATCCCTTTAATAAGTAACGATACAGGATTTTCATTGAGGGATTTTGTGTCTGTGTCTTATCCATACAGTTATATGGCATGAAATCTCTGTGCCGGAGGTTTACCAGAGAAAAACTACAAAGATGACATCACCCTCTCGCAATGTTTCAGCATGTCAGGCGGATTTAGGACTTGGGTATTTTATGAAGTCATGTATTATTGAGACTCGTGGGGGGGTATTTATCATATCTCCTGCCTTGTACAATGTCTGGGAAGTGAAAAGAGGCGCACTCCTCATTCGATATGTATAACGGCGATATGATCTATTCATCCTGACACTTTACAGTGCGGTGTAAACCTCCGCCAATCAGAGATTCTCCCACATTATCATCTGACGCGTTTCACTGCCTGATTCTTTATATAACTCAGAAGTGGCGCAGACTACCGACCTCTGTCTGGAGCGTGCTTTATACATTTGCTCACACGCAGATATTATATGGTGCTATCTGTGTGTGCTCCATGTTTATAAACCCCCATTATGTGAGCTCCTGTTGTGAATCTGTACATCACACAACGCTGCGTTGATCTGTATGAACATTGCAGCTCTGTCATGGCTGCTGCATCCTGTGCAAAATATCTTTCAAACCTACATTTATTTCCTTTCCCAGGGAATTTGGCGACAGTCTGGATTCGGCCATCAGAGGCTCTCGGAGCAGTCTGATCGATTCATCGTCCTTTCAAAGGTGGGTGAGAGGGATCCGTATGTGGCTGTATTAGTAATGGACTGTATAGTCAGGTATGTGTAGTAAACCAGATTAGAGGGCCCACGCTTAAATCCTCTCTGTCATGTAAACACTGTTCTTACTGTGAATGTAGAGAATAAATAACATGATCTATACATTGTGTTATCAGAACTGCAGGTAATGCATAAAATAAGAGAAATACATGTTTGTGTGTCTGTGGAATCTCCTGCTTATGACATAACCTGTGTCATTTTACCTTCGCATGAATGTGTCATTTTACCAGCACATGAATGTGTCATTTTACCTTCGCATGAATGTGTCATTTTACCAGCACATAAATGTGTCATTTTATCAGCACATGAATGTGTCATTTAACTTCGCATGAATGTGTCATTTTACCGGTGCATTAATTTGTCATTTTACCGGCACATGAAAGTGTCATTTTACCGGCGCATGAATGTGTCATTTTACCGGCGCATGAATGTGTCATTTTACCGGCGCATGAATGTGTCATTTTACCGGCGCATGAATGTGTCACTGTGTCGTGGCATTATCTGCCCTGTGTAGAAATATGTCACATCTTTATTACATTACATTACAATACCATTTATTTATATAGCGTCAACAATTACGTAGCGCTAGGTATAGAGCATTTGGGGAACTCCATACTAAGTTAGACACACTAGAAACAGACTGACACATGAGGTAGAGAACCCTGCTCGCAAGCTTACAATCTTTATGCATGTACATTGATTTATTTTCTACCATTCTCATGTTTTGCTCTCCCAGTGCTCCTCAAAATGCAAACACCCCAATTCCACTCACTGGGGACAGTCAGACTGATTCGGACATCCTGGCGTTTGTAAGAGCGCGTCAGAACATCATGCAAAGAAAAGGTGTGTCCCAAAAAACACCATGTCAATTTCTATACGTTACTAGCTATCTGTACACATTATACTGACACAGCAACAGATACAAACAAAGTTTACCCCGTATAAATGTTTCTGTACTTTACTAGCTCTCTGTACACATTATACTGACACAGCATGCATGCAATATGTCAATACAACAGATACAAACAAAGCTTATCCCGTATAAATGTTTCTGTACTTTACTAGCTCTCTGTACACATTATACTGACACAGCAACAGATACAAACAAAGCATAACCAGTATAAATGTTTCTGTACTTTACTAGCTCTCTGGACACATTATACTGACACAGCATGCATACGACATGTTATCCCAACAGATACAAACAAAGCATAACCAGTAGAAAATGTTTCTGTACTTTACCAGCTCTCTGTACACATTATACTGACACAGCATGCATGCAACATGTCAATACAACAGATATAAACAAAGCTTACCCCGTATAAATGTTTCTGTACTTTACCAGATCTCTATACACATTACACTGACACAGTATGCATACAACATGTCTATCCAACAGATACAAACAAAGCATAACCAGTATAAATGTTTCTGTACTTTACTAGCTCTCTGTACACATTATACTGGCACAGTATGCATACAACATGTTTATCCAACAGATAAAAACAGATCATAACCAGTATAAATGTTTCTGTACTTTACTAGCTCTCTGTACACATTACACTGACACAGTATGCATACAACATGTCTATCTAACAGATACAAACAGAGCATAACCAGTATAAATGTTTTTGTACTTTACTAGCTCGCTGTACACATTATATTGACACAGTATGCATACAACATGTCTATCCAACAGATACAAACAGAGCATAACCTGCTTAAATTGATCCTGTAAAGGAATTGTAACAAATTAATCTTTCATTATGGACACACTGGTTGTTACTTGTATTTAAAATGTGATCCATTTACTGGGGATTTAATGTCATGTAATGTGTTTCCCCGCAGGGGCAGAGAAGTGACTATAATACACGCTGTATACACACACACAACATGCACAGGTCCCAGCATCCTCCACTCTGCCACTGTGACCTACTGACTGCCAAACAAAACGCCCACATCTTGCCAGAGCCGCAACTTCACTGGACAGAGGATAAAAATGTGATTTTCTATCTTGAATCCCTGGTTATATTGCACGGGGCAGTGAAGTGGATACCCAGCCTGTGACTTGTAAGCGAGGTCCGAAGCGTTGTGATTGGTGCGTTCTGTCTCGGCTATGTTGGTTTCTCTGATCTGTACTGAATACCAGACCCATTGTGCTCCGTGGTCCAGATATCCCCCGATCTCCAGGGAATAATGTAAAGGAGCCGTGAAAAGGCCTCATTAACTGTTTATATCAATGTATTAAATCCATAATATATGTATACAATATTGGGGGGTTTATTGTTGTTTATTTATAGAACAAGGGTCGAAAAATAGACCACAACAAAATGAAAAAGAAAAAAATGAAAATTAAATAAACCTGGAATTAAATAATAAACTAGAATCAAATAGAAAAATATAGAATAAAAGAAAGCAATGGGAAAAGTGAAATCACTTAGGCTAGTTGATTTCAGATATGTCTTTTCATTTTTTTATGTCACTGTATTTAATAAAATATTTAACTAAACAAGTGTGACTGGGCGCCGTTATTTTTTATGGGGTGCCACCCCCCCTAGTGACAGATTTCTCACTTTGGGACTGGGGACACAGAATGCAGAAACGGTTTTAACTGAAAAAGCTTAATTATTCCCTTCGATTTGCCTCTTATTCACATGGCGCTGGTCTCTCCCCTCTGGCTGTGTCTGTCTGCTGTGTGACAATACCTCCTACCTCCACCAGTGCTGCCAGCTAAAGCTAGGGCACTGTATTTAAACTCTGCTCCACGGACACCTGGGACTGAAGGAGTTTGTATGCTTTGCCCTGGGGATGAAACATGTGGGTCATACATTTCCCTATCGCTGTACTTTACTATTTATTTGTATTCTGCTGCTGCTGGAGGCAAAACATTATTTTTCCTTGGTTCTCCCTCTAATCCTACAAGGTCAATTTCCCAAAAACGAGTGGTATAGGTTTCACCCCTCTGGCAGCTTCTGTCTGCGGTGAGGCAACGTCTGGTACCACTGCCAGCTAAATCTTAGGGTATTGTTTGAAAGTCCCATCCACTCGCCTAGGACTGAAGGAGTTTGAATGCTTTGCCCTGAGGTTGAATCTCTTGTACTATTTTAATATTTATTTATTTTTACAGACAATTTTTTAAAATTATTTCACAATAAATCTGTGATGAAAAGACAGGTGAATGTACCGTATTTGCTCGATTATAAGACGAGGTTTTTTTCAGAAAAAAAAATCTGAAAACTACCCCTCGTCTTATAATCGAGGTCTTCTTATAATCTGACCTCAAATTGAGGTCAGATTATAAAACATGGATCCAGGTCCCCAGCAGAGCTGCAGGGGACCTGGATCCCCCTCTCTAGCAGCAGGGGATGTCTGCGCAACGAGCGCAGACTCCCCTGCTTCCGCCCGGCACGACCGCCGGGGCTTCTGTGAAGAAGCCGGGTACTTCCGCTTTCGTCACAGAAGTCCCGGCGAGCGTGCCGGGCAGCAGCAGGGGAGGTCTGCGCTCATCGCGCAGACTTCCTCTGCTACCCCACTAGGCACCAGGGACAATCGGGCAGCTGGGGGATGTCTGCACTATACGTGCAGATATCCTCCATGCTGCCCGACACGGCAGACTATTATGACGGACAGCTGTCCGTCATAATAGACTGCCGTGTCGGGCAGCATGGAGGATGTCTGCAAGTATCGTGCAGACATCCCCCGGCTGCCCCCACTAGCCACCAGGGATTGAGGTAAGGGGAAGGGAGGGAGGGGGGGCAGAGAGACAGGGGGAGGGAGGGAGGGAGGGGGACAGAGAGACAGGGGGGACAGAGAGACAGGGGGGAGGGAGGGGGGCAGAGACAGAGTCAAGGGGAGGGAGGGGGTTAAGAGACAGACAAGGGGAGGGAAGGGGTTAAGAGACAGACAAGGGGAGTGAGGGGGTTAAGAGACAGAGTCAAGGGGAGGGAAGGGGTTAAGAGACAGAGACAAGAGGAGTGAGGGGGTTAAGAGACAGAGACAAGGGGAGGGAAGGGGTTAAGAGACAGAGACAAGGGGAGTGAGGGGGTTAAGAGACAGAGACAAGGGGAGGGAAGGGGTTAAGAGACAGAGACAAGGGGAGTGAGGGGGTTAAGAGACAGACAAGGGGAGGGGGGAGAGAGAGAAAAATGGGGGTAAGGGAAAGAGAAAGGCAGCATTGGCACATAAAAATAAATAAAAACTAGAAATACATTTTTTGATATCATAATTTTTTATTAAAAAAGCAATTTACATATGAATATATACAAGTTGAACTTTTTTCCTATAGGGTAGTCTTATATTCAGGCTTTTAGTTTTTTTCCTAATGGAATATCTAAAGTTTGGGGGGTCGTCTTATAATCAGGGTCGTCTTATAATCGAGCAAATACGGTATTAATCAAAGATAGGAAACAAAAATGCTTATCAGTTTGTTGATCTGAAACCATGTAAAAAAAAATAAATCAATACGTAAGCCTTGCAGTGTGTAGTCTTAATGTATAGAACAAATGATATTATATATTATTATATCAACCTATACAAACATGTCCTTATTGCGATGATCTGAATTGGAAAATGTTACAGGTCGGGAGCAAAGCAGACTCATTTTCCTCCCTGCAGTAAAGACAATCCTCTTAATAGATACGATAAAACATCAGCTCTGGA
Organism: Pelodytes ibericus; assembly: GCA_036172795.1. Lineage (NCBI taxonomy): Eukaryota > Metazoa > Chordata > Amphibia > Anura > Pelodytidae > Pelodytes > Pelodytes ibericus. The sequence continues at coordinate 9,326,430 of CM069862.1, read as the reverse complement.
ACCTCACTCTCTCAATGGTCCCAGTATATTGGACACAACCAGTCTTATTTGGTAAAAACATTTCTTGCAGAATAACACAAGCGTTTATACTTGGAAATACTTCAGATAACTAAATTACAAGATAATGACCCAAAACAGTGAAAAACTGGTCTTGACCTTAATGAGAGGATACCCAAAATTGAGCCGCAGGCACCTGCTCACCAAGGATTTATCTGCAGCACTGACTGTATGGAACAAAGAGAAAATATTGGTACTAGATATCGCAACGGCTCACTAGGAATGATCAGAGAGAATGGGCACAAAACAGGGTCAGGGCAGGCAAACACGTAGTCAGGAACAGAACTGGATCGCAACTAGAGAACAATGACAAGGATCTAGCAGAGCAATAGTCGGGATCAAAAAGCCAGGTCAAGAACAAGCAAAATTGGGAACAGTAATCAAAATAACCATTCCAGGAACACTAGTGGGGCAACAGCACTCTCACAGGGAAAGTTGTACTGGAACTGATGGATTATGTATATATCCCTCTAAGAGTAAACCCCAGTTCTAGGGATGATTTCATGGGAGGGTATATAAGTGGTCCCATAAACAGATCTTAATGATGCCTTTCCGCATGCGAACATGCCCGTCTGGCACATGATGATGTGATCACGGAACACCAACTGATGCCTTCATGTTGCTGAGTGATAGGACCAGTGGGAAACTTAGCGTGCTGTCCGTCGCACAGAGCTCCCGTTGGTGAAGCCACGAGGTAGATTACATTCCTCGTATTAATCGATCCACTCATAAAATGTTAAAATCTGCAGAGTTAATCACAAAGATACAAGGGGAAAATGACTTGTCCCTTCCTGGACATGCTTCCTGTAAGTAAGAAGTAAGTGAGTAAGAAGGAATAGGGGGCTCCATGGCCCACATACAATCCTTCAATCTTAAAACCAGTACATTCCTGGAAACCTCTCATAGTGGCCGGCTGCAAATGCTTTGTGATCCGCGTAAGAGCTCACGGGAAATCCACTGTACTCTGGTTAAGCAAGTCTAATAGTCTGGACTTGTACACAAAGCCATAAAAACCGTCAAAACATGACTTGGTCTGCAAGGCCTTCTCCATTGTATAGGCATGGTTTCTATGCCATAAAATGTTAAAGATGCAGGCGATTCATGTTTAGCTTCATGATAGTGTACTGCCGGAGCATTCACTTTCTCATTAGTTGGATTTAAGATGTTTTGAGTATTGTGAACAGCGGCTTTATATTCCGCAATACGCTCTCTCAATGGTCTGGTGGTTTTGAACATGGACACATAAGAAAATACATCAAAAATGCTGCAGAACAATTAATAAACTGGTTAATATATACCCGTTTACCCATGTAGGGGTAATTAAAAGATTTTACATTGTGAGTATTGTCCACATTTATAGCTGCCTTTTGGAGTTTGAGGAAGCCACATTTTTACAGCTGGTATTTGTTTTAAATCACTCTACCAATTTATTTCTAAGATTAGACATTTTCCTGTATGCCATACTAAGGCACCCTGGAAATAAATGTCTAAATTTCATCTCTTGTTTTAATCTGTGCCAGTGTTTTGATAATGTATTGCGAATTTGTACTGCAATAGGGGAAAAGCAGGTAGAACGTTATTGGGGTATTAGACTTCGACCTAGGGCTGCTGGCACCTCGAAGATGGGCTTGTGTTTGATTTTAATGTGTTAACCTAAACTGCTGAACCAAATATGATTTTTCTAGATCTATAAGTAGTGACTTAATATATCATTTCTCCACCCAATTCAATTGGTTCTTTTGGATATTGAAGAGGATAATAGGGGGGTGACATTAATCAAAATGTAATAATGAGTTCGCTGACATGGGTTTCCTATACAACCTTGTGGCCAAATTACCATCTAATTTATATACAACCATGTCTAAAAACTCGATTTGTTGCCATGGTACTGAAGGGTAAAGTTTAGACCTCCAAAGGAGTTATTAACATATTCTTGAAATGTTGTCAACTCTTCAACAGTTCCAGGCCAGATAAATATGTCATCAATAAATCTATGCCATCCCGAAATACAAGATAAAAAAGGGTTCTCCAGGGCATAGATTACTGACTCTTCAAAACGACCTACATATAAGTTCTCTACATTTGGGGTCATAGCTACTCCACCAACTTGGATAAAGTACTTTTGTCCAAATTTAAAATAATTGTTTGTCAGTAAAAAACACAGCAAATTAAAGTAATTACCTCCCATTTGGATTCCTTAATTATTCATTTAACTCATTCCGTAAAACTTACATCCAAGTTGTCTAATAAGAATCAGTATCTTGTTCCTCAAAGCTTTCAAATTGTGTGTTATATTTTTTTCTAAAACCAAATAGTGACATATCAACAATACAAATCAGTTAGCAATAACCAAGAGCAGCCCACGCAATCTAGGGGCCAGATAACAACAGTACCACAGAGCAAGTAGGGCACAGTCATAGTTTTAATTAACAAGTGACTGCTGATAACTCTTAAAGTGTACCACCCATAATACACTCAAAAAGACAAACATACCCATAAAAAGGAGCGCAATAGTGAATCAAGGAATAAATAAAATTATACACCTCTGTGAAAAGAACAATAAAAACAATATTTATATTTTTCCAGCAACTTGGTTTACTTGAAAAAAATCAGAATAGGACAAATCATAGTGTCTGCTATATATAAATGGAGGTGCATCAAATTTATGGGAGTCATGACTGGGAGTCGAGCCTGGTGTTCTATCGCAAGTACATTCTGATTGTGTGGAAAAGATTAATTCAGGTCCTTCTCTGGTCACCTCAGTTCAAATGATTGGAACATTTCTCTAACCACAGAATATAGTAAAAGTGAGATTCTTTCGTAGATTTCTGTATATATATATATATATATATATATATATATATATATATATATATATATATTCAGGATGGCTGATTAAAAACTGGAACACATTTCTTGATATTAAATAAGTTGTGTGTGAATACTGTCTGCTTGCAGTACTGTAATATTTACTATTTGTTGCATGTTAATTGCCCACAAACTCCAGCACGGGTGTGCCATTGTCAAACTGCTCTCCTAGGGAATGGGAGATCGCACCTGGTTGTAGTGCTCCTGTCAGTATATGCTCAAACCCCACCACCTCCAATGAAGACAAAGACTTGTTCTGGTCAAAATTAAAACTCTTCTTCTTCACTTGAGCAGGACCTCAGGCATTTTTGAAACTTACTTCTAGAGCAGTGTTTCTCAAACCTGTCCTCAGGACCCCCCAACGGTGCAGGATTTAGGGATTACCCAGTTGTATTTAAATGTGGCTATTTTGAGCCCAACGGCCGTTATATGTAAAGAAAGATGAACCAAAATTATTTTACCAAGAAAAGGGGCAAATTTATCAATAGCTGATGTCGGAAAAAGGATCAAAAGATCTAAGCAGGAAAAAGTCACAAGACGTGGATAACTATGATATTTCCCTGTTTTGTAATGCGTTTCTGTATCTTGTATCGTATAGTCAGCGGTATGAAATTTGTATACATGACGGGTATGTATATGAATGTGAGACTATATATACGTGTGTGTGTATATATGTGAATGTTTACATATGTGTGTATGTACAGTGCTGTATTTACCACAAGGCAAGTATGCCGTTAGGGGTGGCACAAAACAAAGAAAACACAGAAAAAAGCCACCCTTTTAAAAAAAAAAATGTGCTTGCCGCAGAGATGGTTGTGAGGGGAGATCGGAAGATCCCCCCTCACCATTGCTCTGCCTGCCAGCAGGCTGCACAGGGAGCCGAACAGGGAGCACAGAGAAACCTACGTCAGACTCATGCCGGTTAACGTGACCTGTCGGCACACCATGCTGCCTGCCACTAGCCACCAGGGGAAAAGGTAAGTGCTGGGGGATGGAGGCATATTAATGGCAAATACTGGCATATTATTGGGCAAATTGGCTGGGGAATATTAATGGCAAATAATACTGGCATATTATTGGGCAAATTGACTGGGTAATATTAATGGCAAATATACTGGCATATTATTGGGCAAATTGGCAGGGGCATATTAAATGGGTGTGCATCGTGGGTGGGAGGGGGGTTGCCCACATTTTGACTGCCTAGGGCAGCACAAAACCAAGAGACACCACTGGGCAGGGATGCCCACTGTCTCCATTAATATTTGCTGTGTGCATGGAACCTCTGGCCCACATAATATGAGCAAATCACAAAATATGTGGTGTAAATTACAGTGAAGAAAATTATAAAATCAGTCTGTATGCCGATGACTTATTACTGACTGTAACATCACCTTGTTCGAGTACTGCAGCCTTAATGTCAACATTCTGCTCAATAAGTGGACTAACTATTAACAAGAAAAAATCTGAAGCATTGGCCTAAACAAAAAAGATACTTAATCCATAAAAAAATATAAATAAATCCAAAGGATAAGGAAATTACTTACAATACCTTGGGGTTCAGATGACAAAGATTCCCAACAAACTTCTTGAGACAAACCTTAACAATTATATCAAGACATCAAGAAAGATTTATCAAAATGGTGGGTGTCCAAAATCAGTTGGCTAGGTAGAATTCAATCTATCCGAATGAATGTATTGCCACACATTCTCTTTAGATCTCTACCAATGGGGATTTTAAAATGCCAGCCGGTACGAATCCAGGGAGATATTTTGAACTTCGTCTGGAAGAACAGATCTTATATAGCGGACGGAGCTATGTAGGTTTGTCTGTCCCAAACCTTTTTTATATTATAGAGCATCACAGCTCGCGGGACTAGTGACTGCCTGCTGCTTCATCCTTTCAACTCAAATGCACAAGCCCCCCTGTGGGTTGTTCAGGGATCCACAGTTTGCGAGAACTTCACAAATTACATCTGGTTGAAGAAAGGGGATCATCCTCAAAGCCCCTTATTTGCGAGTACATCTGCCATGATTACAGTTTGGGATGATTGTCGCGTCGAAAGTCATCTATCCCTATGGTCAGGTCAATTCTCACCTCTACGGATAATTACCTGCCCCACGAGACACTTCTACATTCCCGGAATGGACATGTCGAAATCCTACTCGTATAGAAAACGTATGGAAGGGAAACATTTACAAACAAAAACAGGGCTGCAAGAAAGTGAAAAATAGTCAGAGAATGACCCCAGTTACACCATGTGAAAACTTATCAAGTAAAGGTCTCATTGCTACAATTTATGCTACATTGCGGCAAACAACTGATGACGCAAACTGCAAATTGAGACAGATGATGATTTGATCAGAATCAATAAAGCATCATGTCAGGGTACCACCTCTACAGGATTCCAAGAGCAATCCCTTAATAATGCTGCATCACACTTATTTAACACCTAAAATAATTAATAAAATAAACAATGCTATCCCAAATCAATGCTTTAGGGGGTGTGATAGTGACGGGTCAGTTATCTGGTGGGATTATCCGATGGTTAAAAATCTGTGGACAAAGCTTGAACAATACCTCTCTCAGGTTTAACCTCCGTCAAGTACAACTGTCAGCTGAAAACTGTTTACTAAATCTACCGCTGCCTTGGTTGGCGAAGGAAAATAATATAATGATGTGACTTGCCATAATGAGAACTAGGATGTATATTGCCAGCAAATGGAGAAGCCTACATCTATCCTGGGCAGGTGTTTGTGACAGAATTAACTAAACATGGACGCTTGAAAAACTTTGTGTGATCTACTCAGGTCTTCGAGAGAATTTAGTAGCTATCTGGGGTCCTTGGATACCGGCATACATTATGATGCTTTGAATCTTAATAATAAATTATAAAAGGGACATGGCTACTTCTTTAAATATATGTTAGTAAGGCAAATGATCAGTTTACTTCTACATTATTGTATAATTCTCTCTTCTTTTTTTCCTGTATTCGTATATTCTGTATCCCTTAAAAAAATGAATAAAAATGTTTTAAAAAAATAATAAAAATAGAGTGTTCAGGTCAATCCATCCTTAAAGGGACCGCTCCGCCCATCGTATTTTCTGTATGTTGTACCTGTGTTGAAATAAATGACAGTTCTCCCCTGGGTTTACATTGAAAATAATTACATTGGGACTTCTAAATTCAGTGACGACCAATAAGGAGGTCCGTAGAAATAAATGATACAGACAGCAGGGAAATCACTCTGAAGTAGGTGCTTTAATTCTCGAGTAGAGAGACAGCCTCACCGCCACTGTCCTCCTAGCCGGTGTATCCCAAACGCATACGCGTTTCGCGCCAAAACACAGCGCTTTCTCAAGGCTTATTTTTTTTTACTTCACTACATGTTCTGATTTATTGCTCCGTGGAAGCACGGAGCGGTGAAGCTACAGAGAAGTGGGAAACTTCCTCAAGTCTGCGAGGTGGGATCCAACTTCTTTCTTTTACGACCAATAAGGAGGCTTGGAGACTGAGGCGGGGCTTGGAGAGAGAGGCGGGGCTTGGAGAGATGGGCATGAGTGTTGCTATAAAAAAAGCAATGACTTTATTACACTTTATTTGCAGTGTTTAAAAGATAAACTGATCGGTTTCTGTTTCTCTATTTTACATGATACAGAACTTATCTAAAATATATGATGATTATAGTTGGAAGCTCCCCATTTAGTAGATACATTTAGGGCTTAGGTTAAATGATCTGATTCCTTTATAATAGAAATTAGTTTTATTGTGGTTTCAGACACAATGCCCCATGTGAGGCAACACATTTAGCAGATACTAAGCAAATAATGCTATAGAATAATATTTATCTGCAATATCTAACAATATTTTGTGATCCCTAATCTTAATTTGCCCCACCCTTCCTGTTCAGGCCAAACCTCTCCCTATGTGGGATCCACCATCATTATCCTCAAACACCTTCCTAGTGCCATCTGTATCCCCAAATACCTTCCCAGTGCCATCTGTATCCCATAATACCTTCCCAGTGCCTTCTGTATCCCCAAATACCTTCCCAGTGCCATCTGTATCCCTAAATACTTTCCCAGTGCCATCTGTATCCCCAAATACCTTCCCAGTGCAATCTGTATCCCCAAATACCTTCCCAGTACCATCTATATCCCCAAATACCTTCCCAGTGCAATCTGTATCCCCAAATACCTTCCCAGTACCATCTATATCCCCAAATACCTTCCCAGTGCAATCTGTATCCCCAAATACCTTCCCAGTACCATCTATATCCCCAAATACCTTCCCAGTGCCATCTGTATCCCCAAAATACCTTCCCAGTACATCTATATCCCCACATACCTTCCCAGTGCCATCAGTATCACCAAATACCTTCCCAGTACCATCGGTATCACCAAATACCTTCCCAGTGCCATCGGTATCCCCAAATACATTCCCAGTGCTATCTTTGTGCCCCAACACCTTCCCAGTGCCATCTTAGTGCCCTAACACCTTTCCAGTGCCATCTTTGTGCCCCAACACCTTTCCAGTGCCATCTTTGTGCCCCAACACCTTCTCAGAGGCATAATTGTGCCCCAACACCTTCCCAGTGCGATCGTTGTGCCCCACGTGGATTCCCCTGCTCTAGTAGTGCAATTTGTATGGATTGAATCTGTTCGTATATCTTGTGATTTTACTGCCACCTAGTGGCTATGTTCAGGCTTTCATGAATGGATTGCCTAGCTGAGAGAATTCAGTAATAATTTCCACTCACATGGTATCTTCATGTAAACAAAGTGTCTGTGGAATCTCCTGCTTATGACATCATTTTACAAAGTATATCCAGTATAAATGTTTCTGTACATTTCCAACTCTCTGTACACATGATACTGACACAACATGCATACAACATGTTAACCCAACAGATACAAACAAAGCTTAACCAGTATAAATATTTCTGTACTTAACTAGCTCTCTGTACACATGATACTGACACAGCATGTACACAACATGTTAACCCAACAGATACAAACAAAGCATAACCAGTATAAATGTTTCTGTACTTTACCAGCTCTCTGTACACATTATACTGACACAGTATGCATACAACATGTCTATCCAACAGATACAAACAAAGAATAACCAGTATAAATGTTTTTGTACTTTACTAGCTCTCTGTACACATTATACTGACACAGCATGTACACAACATGTCAATTCACCAGATACAAACAAAGCATAACCAGTATAAATGTTTTTGTACTTTACTAGCTCTCTGTACACATTATACTGACACAGCATGTACACAACATGTCAATTCACCAGATACAAACAAAGCATAACCAGTGTAAATGTCTCTGTACTTTACTAGCTCTCTTTACACATTATACTGACACAGCAACAGATACAAACAAAGCATAACCAGTATAAATAATTCTGTGTTAGTAGATCTGCTTCTTCCTGGCACCCTATGAGTTAACCAAGCGCAGGTTGTGTATTTCCCTGGTCACTTGTGAACCTTTGCCAGCCTGACCCACAGCATATGGTGTTAGTATTGTTCTAAAAGGCACTTTACTATCTCCCAGCTTATCACAAATTGCACAAACACAAACAGACTAGCAGCCAGCCACCTTCCACAGGGAAAGTAAACACACAGACACTAAGCTCTTCTCCTCCTTTTATCTGTCTTCCTAATGCTTCTGATAGCGGTACTCAGCCCCACACCGAATAGACTGTGCACATGTTTAGTAGATCTAGCCTGGAAAGGATGGGGCAGGAGCGGGTAAAGGGTCAAGTAAACGAGTCAGGAATTATCTATACATTGGGGGTTATGTATCAAACTTCCCTCACTGTAACGTATAAAAAAAAATCAAAACTTACTGTACAAGTTACATTGCAAATCTCTTTAATGCAGACTGCAGGGTATAAAACAGATTACAAGCTCTGCAGTTTGCACATACTGCTTAAAGGTACTGTATCACCTAAACATTGCTTATACTGTTACTGTATCACCTAAACACTGCTTATACTGTGACTGTATCATCTAAACACTGCTTATACTGTGACTGTATCACCTAAACATTGCTTATACTGTTACTGTATCACCTAAACACTGCTTATACTGTGACTGTATCATCTAAACACTGCTTATACTGTGACTGTATCACCTAAACATTGCTTATACTGTTACTGTATCACCTAAACACTGCTTATACTGTGACTGTATCACCTAAACACTGATTATACTGTGACTGCATCACCCAAACACTGCTTATACTGTGACTGTATCACCTCAACGCTGCTTATACTGTGACTGTATCACCCAAACACTGCTTATACTGTGACTGTATCACCTAAACACTGCTTATACTGTGACTGTATCACCCAAACACTGCTTATACTGTGACTATATCACCCAAACACTGCTTATACTGTGACTGTATCACCCAAACACTGCTTATACTGTGACTGTATCACCCAAACACTGCGTATACAGTGACTGTATCACCCAAACACTGCTTATCCTGTGACTGTATCACCTAAACACTGCTTATACTGTGACTGTATCACCTAAACACTGCTTATACTGTGACTACATCACCCAAACACTGCTTATACTGTGACTGTATCACCCAAACACTGCTTATCCTGTGACTGTATCACCTAAACTCTGCTTATACTGTGACTGTATCACCTAAACACTGCTTATACTGTGACTACATCACCCAAACACTGCTTATACTGTGACTGTATCACCCAAACACTGCTCATACTGTGATTGTATCAGGTAAACACTGCTTATACTGTGACTGTATCACCTAAACACTGCTTATACTGTGACTGTATCACCCAAACATGGCTTATACTGTGACTGTATCACCTAAACACTGCTTATACTGTGACTGCAGAGGTGGCTCTAGACTTTGTGAGGCCTTAGGCGAAAGTCGAACATGAGGCCTTCACGGACACACATTATTAAATAAAATATATGCAAGTGATAATAAAAATGAACTGTAGAAATAGCATATTTCAAGATCAGACTCAAATCCCAGCTTCTAGAAATGAACAGCTCCTAGAATTTTATTTGTCTCATAATTATTCTACAAACATCTATAAACATTTGGTATAGATAAAATTGTGTGCGGCTGACTAACTCACATTGTTATTGCTGTGTCCTAAATGTGAACACTAACACATATCACACAGTCATTCATAGACACACTCAGTGAGCACACACTGACTCACAGACACACTCAGTCAGCACACAATCACACTCAGCCAGCACACACTCACAGATACACTCAGCCAGCACACACTCACAGAAACACTCAGCCAGAACACACTGACACACAGACACACTCAGAAAGCACACAATCACACACTAACAGAAACACTCAGCCAGAAGGAAAGGTGCTCAATGTTGAAAGTGGTCTCACAGACCACGTTGTGCTAGAAGATTGGCACTTTGTTCTTCCTCACAGCACCGGATGCACTGTAATTTAGCCATTCAATATGCCAGGATTAAGCCATTCAATATGCCAGGATTTTGCCCCTAAATATGCCAGGATTCTGCCACTCTATGCCAGGATTGTGCCACTCAATCTGCCTTGAGTTTGCCCCTCAATATGCCAGGATTTTCCACTCTATGCCAGGATCTTGCCCCTCAATTTGCCAGGATTTTGCCACTCTGTGACAGGATTTTGCCCCTCATTATGCCACAATTTTTCCCCTCACAATGCCAGAATTTTGCCTCTCAATATGCCAGGATTTTGCCCCTCACCTCATTATGCCAGGATTTTGCCCCTCACTGTGTCAATATTTAGCCACTCATTATGCCAGGCTTTGCTCGTTTGTGCCCCCCTCCTCCCCCCTTCCCTAGTACTTACCTCCACGCTGCTCTCCGTTGTTTCCTCCGTGCATCTTCTCTCTCCTAAACACTGCTTATTCTGTGACTGTATCACCTAAACACTGCTTATACTGTGACTGTATCACCTAAACATTGCTTATACTGTGACTGTATCACCTAAACACTGCTTATACTGTGACTGTATCACCTAAACACTGCTTATACTGTGACTGTATCACCCAAACACTGCTTATACTGTGACTGTATCCCCTAAACACTGCTTATAATGTGACTGTATCACCCAAACACTGCTTATACTGTGACTGTATCACCTAAACACTGCTTATACTGTGCTGTATCACCTAAACACTGCTTATACTGTGACTGTATCACCTAAACATTGCTTATACTGTGACTGTATCACCTAAACACTGCTTATACCTTGACTGTATCACCCAAACACTGCTTATACTGTAACTGTATCACCTAAACACTGCTTATACTGTGACTGTATCACCTAAACACTACTTATACTGTGACTGTATCACCTAAACACTGCTCGTACTGTTACTGTATCACCCAAACACTGCTTATACTGTGACTGTATCACCAAAACACTGCTTATACTGTATCACCTAAACACTGCTTGTACTGTGACTGTATCATCTAAACACCGCTTATACTGTGACTGTATCACCTAAACACTGCTTATACTGTGACTGTATCACCTAAACACTGCTTATGCTGTGACTGTATCACCTAAACATTGCTTATACTGTGAATGTATCACCTAAACATTGCTTATACTGTAAATGCAGGGAATAAAAAAAAATGTGAAAACTATCTATAGATTATGTTAGCACAACTGCAAGCAAATAGCTAAACCAGGAGAACAGTGAAGGAGTTTAAGCATGTGTGTGATAGGTATAAGGCTATCCTAGATATAAGATAAGGCCAGGGACTAATGAAAGTATTACTTTACTGAGAGGGTAGTGGATGTATGGAATAGTCTTCCAGTAGAAGTGGTAGAGGTTAAAACAATGAAGGAGTTTAAGCATGCATGAGATAGGTATAAGGCTATCCTAGATATAAGATAAGGCCAGGGACTAATGGAAGTATTACTTTACTGAGAGGGTAGTGGATGCATGAAATAGTCTTCCAGTAGAAGTGGTAGAGGTTAATAGGGATCGACCGATTATCGGATTAACCGATATTATCGGCCGATATTCACAGTTTCCTAAATTATCGGTATCGGCATCTAACTTTACCGATAATGCCGATAATATTTGAATGAAGCCGTTTTCGCGATCAACGATCGCGAAAACCGCTTTAACAGTGCTGGTCTATTGCCTCGACATCGAGGCAATAGCCAGCACCGATATTTCTATTTTGGGACCCCCACGATCGCCCCACGGAGCGATCGTGGAGAGCCATATTGACGGAGCATGCTGCTCCGTCAATATGGCTAAGTCCTCTGCCGGTCTGAGCTTCCGTCGCTTCACTTCCGTCGCTCTGAATATGCTACTTGACTACCCCTAGTGGTAGTTTAGTAGCATTGCAATGGAAAATAATTAAAATACATATTTAATTAAATAAAAATAGGTTATTTAGCTATATTAGCCTATAGGGTTAAAATTAAATATTTTTTAGCATAAGGGATAGGGTTAAAATTCAATTAAAGTTAAAAAATATTAAGGGATATAATAAGGATTAGAGTTGGGGTTAAATTTAGTGTTAGGGTTACATTTTGGGTTCGGGTTGGGGTCAAAAGATCAATATAGGAAAAAACCAAAAAACACTATTTTTGGTTTTTGCCCCATAACTCGCAAAAAAATACCGAAAAATATGGAAACATGCATATTTTTGAACTCGGGACAACATTTAGAAACTATTTAGCCGGGTTCTTTTTTAATGATTTTATTTGTGTAAATTATATTTTAGGTCAAAGTTAGAAAAAGTGGGTTTTTTTAAATTTTTCATCATATTTTATGATTTTTTTTTGTAGTAAATTATAAGATATGATGAACATAATGGTATCTAATGAAAGCCCTTCTTATGACGATAAAAACAACATATAATTTGTGTGGGTACTGTATGTGAGAAAGCAAAAAATTACAGCTAAACACAAACACCCTAGAAATGTCAAAACAGCCATTGTCACCAAGGGAAAGTCAAGGTGAAAATGTCTTGTCACTAAGGGGTTAATTAAGCTGTTTAGATGCCTTGCTTATATTTACTGTAGTGTCCCTTTGATATAATTGCCTATGTCATTGCTGCTCATTTTACTAAGATTTAATCTAAGTATGGACTATGTGCAATTGAACATTGTTGTTCTTGTTACCTTTTGACTGATATTTATTTAAAAAAAAAAAAAAAAAGTGGTCCAATTTGTTGTATTTGACCATATCACCATTGTTTTGCTGCATTATTTATTTTTATTTAGCAATGAAAAAGATTTACAAAAAAAAGCTAAACGTTAACAATAAACATGTTCATTTAACAGCAGATTTGTGTAGAAATTGTTTTTTTTCCCAAAAAATTAAAATGCACAAAATATCGGTATAAGTTATCGGCTATCGGCCTGAAAGTTCACAGGTTATCGGTATCGGTATCGGCTCTAAAAAATCAATATCGGTCGATCCCTAGAGGTTAATACAGTGAAGGAGTTTAAGCATGCGTGGGGTAGGTATAAGGCTATCCTAGATATAAGATTAGGCCAGGGACTAATGAAAGTATTACTTTACTGAGAGGGTAGTGGATGCATGGAATAGTCTTCCAGTAGAAGTGGTAGAGATTAATACAGTGAGGGAGTTTAAGCATGCATGGGATAGCTATAAGGCTATCCTAGATATAAGATAAGGCCAGGGACTAATGATAGTATTACATTACTGAGAGGGTAGTGGATGTATGCAATAGTCTTCCAGTAGAAGTGGTAGAGGTTAATACAGTGAAGGGGTTTAAGCATGCGTGAGATAGGTATAAGGCTATCCTAGATATAAGATAAGGTCAGGGACTAATGAAAGTATTACTATACTGAGAGGGTAGTGGATGTATGGAATAGTATTCCAGTAGAAGTGGTAGAGGTTAATACAGTGAAGGAGTTTAAGCATGCATGGGATAGGTATAAGGCTATCCTAGATATGAGATAAGGCCAGGGACTAATGAAAGTATTACATTACTGAGAGGGTAGTGGATGTATGCAATAGTCTTCCAGTAGAAGTGGTAGAGGTTAATACAGTGAAGGAGTTTAAGCATGCGTGGGATAGGTATAAGGTTATCCTAGATATAAGATAAGGTCAGGGGCTAATGAAAGTATTACTTTACTGAGAGGGTAGTGGGTGTATGGAATAGTCTTCCAGTAGAAGTGGTAGAGGTTAATACAGTGAAGGAGTTTAAGCATGCATGGGATAGGTATAAGGCTATCCTAGATATAAGATAAGGCCAGGGACTAATGAAAGTATTACTTTACTGAGAGGGTAGTGGATGCATGGAATAGTCTTCCAGTAGAAGTGGTAGAGATTAATACAGTGATGGAGTTTAAGCATGCATGGGATAGCTATAAGGCTATCCTAGATATAAGATAAGGCCAGGGACTAATGATAGTATTACATTACTGAGAGGGTAGTGGATGTATGCAATAGTCTTCCAGTAGAAGTGGTAGAGGTTAATACAGTGAAGGGGTTTAAGCATGCGTGAGATAGGTATAAGGCTATCCTAGATATAAGATAAGGTCAGGGACTAATGAAAGTATTACTATACTGAGAGGGTAGTGGATGTATGGAATAGTATTCCAGTAGAAGTGGTAGAGGTTAATACAGTGAAGGAGTTTAAGCATGCATGGGATAGGTATAAGGCTATCCTAGATATGAGATAAGGCCAGGGACTAATGAAAGTATTACATTACTGAGAGGGTAGTGGATGTATGCAATAGTCTTCCAGTAGAAGTGGTAGAGGTTAATACAGTGAAGGAGTTTAAGCATGCGTGGGATAGGTATAAGGTTATCCTAGATATAAGATAAGGTCAGGGGCTAATGAAAGTATTACTTTACTGAGAGGGTAGTGGGTGTATGGAATAGTCTTCCAGTAGAAGTGGTAGAGGTTAATACAGTGAAGGAGTTTAAGCATGCATGGGATAGGTATAAGGCTATCCTAGATATAAGATAAGGCCAGGGACTAATGAAAGTATTACTTTACTGAGAGGGTAGTGGGTGCATGGAATAGTCTTCCAGTAGTAGTGGTAGAGGTTAATACAGTGAAGGAGTTTAAGCATGCATGGGATAGGTATAAGGCTATCCTAGATATAAGATAAGGTCAGGGACTAATGAAAGTATTACATTACTGAGAGGGTAGTGGATGTATGGAATAGTCTTCCAGCAGAAGTGGTAGAGGTTAATATAGTGAAGGAGTTTAAGCATGCATGGGATAGGTATTAGGCTATCCTACATATAAGATAAGACCAGGGACTAATAAAAGTATTACTTTACTGAGAGGGTAGTGGATGTATGGAATAGTCTTCTAGTAGAAGTGGTAGAGGTTAATACAGTGAAGGAGTTTAAGCATGCATGGGATAGGTATAAGACTATCCTAGATATAAGATAAGGCCAGGGAATAATGAAAGTATTACATTACTGAGAGGGTAGTGGATGTATGGAATAGTCTTCCAGTAGAAGTGGTAGAGGTTAATACAGTGAAGGAGTTTAAGCATGTATGGGATAGGTATAAGGCTATCCTAGATATTAGATAAGGTGAGGGACTAATGAAAGTATTACTTTACTGAGAGGGTAGTGGGTGTATGGAATAGTCTTCCAGTAGAAGTGGTAGAGGTTAATACAGTGAAGGAGTTTAAGCATACGTGGGATAGGTATAAGGCTATCCTAGATATAAGATTAGGCCAGGGACTAATAAAAGTATTACTTTACTGAGAGGGTAGTGGATGTATGGAATAGTCTTCTAGTAGAAGTGGTAGAGGTTAATACAGTGAAGGAGTTTAAGCATGCATGGGATAGGTATAAGACTATCCTAGATATAAGATAAGGCCAGGGAATAATGAAAGTATTACATTACTGAGAGGGTAGTGGATGTATGGAATAGTCTTCCAGTAGAAGTGGTAGAGGTTAATACAGTGAAGGAGTTTAAGCATGCGTGGGGTAGGTATAAGGCTATCCTAGATATAAGATTAGGCCAGGGACTAATGAAAGTATTACTTTACTGAGAGGGTAGTGGATGCATGGAATAGTCTTCCAGTAGAAGTGGTAGAGATTAATACAGTGAGGGAGTTTAAGCATGCATGGGATAGCTATAAGGCTATCCTAGATATAAGATAAGGCCAGGGACTAATGATAGTATTACATTACTGAGAGGGTAGTGGATGTATGCAATAGTCTTCCAGTAGAAGTGGTAGAGGTTAATACAGTGAAGGGGTTTAAGCATGCGTGAGATAGGTATAAGGCTATCCTAGATATAAGATAAGGTCAGGGACTAATGAAAGTATTACTATACTGAGAGGGTAGTGGATGTATGGAATAGTATTCCAGTAGAAGTGGTAGAGGTTAATACAGTGAAGGAGTTTAAGCATGCATGGGATAGGTATAAGGCTATCCTAGATATGAGATAAGGCCAGGGACTAATGAAAGTATTACATTACTGAGAGGGTAGTGGATGTATGCAATAGTCTTCCAGTAGAAGTGGTAGAGGTTAATACAGTGAAGGAGTTTAAGCATGCGTGGGATAGGTATAAGGTTATCCTAGATATAAGATAAGGTCAGGGGCTAATGAAAGTATTACTTTACTGAGAGGGTAGTGGGTGTATGGAATAGTCTTCCAGTAGAAGTGGTAGAGGTTAATACAGTGAAGGAGTTTAAGCATGCATGGGATAGGTATAAGGCTATCCTAGATATAAGATAAGGCCAGGGACTAATGAAAGTATTACTTTACTGAGAGGGTAGTGGATGCATGGAATAGTCTTCCAGTAGAAGTGGTAGAGATTAATACAGTGATGGAGTTTAAGCATGCATGGGATAGCTATAAGGCTATCCTAGATATAAGATAAGGCCAGGGACTAATGATAGTATTACATTACTGAGAGGGTAGTGGATGTATGCAATAGTCTTCCAGTAGAAGTGGTAGAGGTTAATACAGTGAAGGGGTTTAAGCATGCGTGAGATAGGTATAAGGCTATCCTAGATATAAGATAAGGTCAGGGACTAATGAAAGTATTACTATACTGAGAGGGTAGTGGATGTATGGAATAGTATTCCAGTAGAAGTGGTAGAGGTTAATACAGTGAAGGAGTTTAAGCATGCATGGGATAGGTATAAGGCTATCCTAGATATGAGATAAGGCCAGGGACTAATGAAAGTATTACATTACTGAGAGGGTAGTGGATGTATGCAATAGTCTTCCAGTAGAAGTGGTAGAGGTTAATACAGTGAAGGAGTTTAAGCATGCGTGGGATAGGTATAAGGTTATCCTAGATATAAGATAAGGTCAGGGGCTAATGAAAGTATTACTTTACTGAGAGGGTAGTGGGTGTATGGAATAGTCTTCCAGTAGAAGTGGTAGAGGTTAATACAGTGAAGGAGTTTAAGCATGCATGGGATAGGTATAAGGCTATCCTAGATATAAGATAAGGCCAGGGACTAATGAAAGTATTACTTTACTGAGAGGGTAGTGGGTGCATGGAATAGTCTTCCAGTAGTAGTGGTAGAGGTTAATACAGTGAAGGAGTTTAAGCATGCATGGGATAGGTATAAGGCTATCCTAGATATAAGATAAGGTCAGGGACTAATGAAAGTATTACATTACTGAGAGGGTAGTGGATGTATGGAATAGTCTTCCAGCAGAAGTGGTAGAGGTTAATATAGTGAAGGAGTTTAAGCATGCATGGGATAGGTATTAGGCTATCCTACATATAAGATAAGACCAGGGACTAATAAAAGTATTACTTTACTGAGAGGGTAGTGGATGTATGGAATAGTCTTCTAGTAGAAGTGGTAGAGGTTAATACAGTGAAGGAGTTTAAGCATGCATGGGATAGGTATAAGACTATCCTAGATATAAGATAAGGCCAGGGAATAATGAAAGTATTACATTACTGAGAGGGTAGTGGATGTATGGAATAGTCTTCCAGTAGAAGTGGTAGAGGTTAATACAGTGAAGGAGTTTAAGCATGTATGGGATAGGTATAAGGCTATCCTAGATATTAGATAAGGTGAGGGACTAATGAAAGTATTACTTTACTGAGAGGGTAGTGGATGCATGGAATAGTCTTCCAGTAGAAGTGGTAGAGATTAATACAGTGAGGGAGTTTAAGCATGCATGGGATAGCTATAAGGCTATCCTAGATATAAGATAAGGCCAGGGACTAATGATAGTATTACATTACTGAGAGGGTAGTGGATGTATGCAATAGTCTTCCAGTAGAAGTGGTAGAGGTTAATACAGTGAAGGGGTTTAAGCATGCGTGAGATAGGTATAAGGCTATCCTAGATATAAGATAAGGTCAGGGACTAATGAAAGTATTACTATACTGAGAGGGTAGTGGATGTATGGAATAGTATTCCAGTAGAAGTGGTAGAGGTTAATACAGTGAAGGAGTTTAAGCATGCATGGGATAGGTATAAGGCTATCCTAGATATGAGATAAGGCCAGGGACTAATGAAAGTATTACATTACTGAGAGGGTAGTGGATGTATGCAATAGTCTTCCAGTAGAAGTGGTAGAGGTTAATACAGTGAAGGAGTTTAAGCATGCGTGGGATAGGTATAAGGTTATCCTAGATATAAGATAAGGTCAGGGGCTAATGAAAGTATTACTTTACTGAGAGGGTAGTGGGTGTATGGAATAGTCTTCCAGTAGAAGTGGTAGAGGTTAATACAGTGAAGGAGTTTAAGCATGCATGGGATAGGTATAAGGCTATCCTAGATATAAGATAAGGCCAGGGACTAATGAAAGTATTACTTTACTGAGAGGGTAGTGGATGCATGGAATAGTCTTCCAGTAGAAGTGGTAGAGATTAATACAGTGATGGAGTTTAAGCATGCATGGGATAGCTATAAGGCTATCCTAGATATAAGATAAGGCCAGGGACTAATGATAGTATTACATTACTGAGAGGGTAGTGGATGTATGCAATAGTCTTCCAGTAGAAGTGGTAGAGGTTAATACAGTGAAGGGGTTTAAGCATGCGTGAGATAGGTATAAGGCTATCCTAGATATAAGATAAGGTCAGGGACTAATGAAAGTATTACTATACTGAGAGGGTAGTGGATGTATGGAATAGTATTCCAGTAGAAGTGGTAGAGGTTAATACAGTGAAGGAGTTTAAGCATGCATGGGATAGGTATAAGGCTATCCTAGATATGAGATAAGGCCAGGGACTAATGAAAGTATTACATTACTGAGAGGGTAGTGGATGTATGCAATAGTCTTCCAGTAGAAGTGGTAGAGGTTAATACAGTGAAGGAGTTTAAGCATGCGTGGGATAGGTATAAGGTTATCCTAGATATAAGATAAGGTCAGGGGCTAATGAAAGTATTACTTTACTGAGAGGGTAGTGGGTGTATGGAATAGTCTTCCAGTAGAAGTGGTAGAGGTTAATACAGTGAAGGAGTTTAAGCATGCATGGGATAGGTATAAGGCTATCCTAGATATAAGATAAGGCCAGGGACTAATGAAAGTATTACTTTACTGAGAGGGTAGTGGGTGCATGGAATAGTCTTCCAGTAGTAGTGGTAGAGGTTAATACAGTGAAGGAGTTTAAGCATGCATGGGATAGGTATAAGGCTATCCTAGATATAAGATAAGGTCAGGGACTAATGAAAGTATTACATTACTGAGAGGGTAGTGGATGTATGGAATAGTCTTCCAGCAGAAGTGGTAGAGGTTAATATAGTGAAGGAGTTTAAGCATGCATGGGATAGGTATTAGGCTATCCTACATATAAGATAAGACCAGGGACTAATAAAAGTATTACTTTACTGAGAGGGTAGTGGATGTATGGAATAGTCTTCTAGTAGAAGTGGTAGAGGTTAATACAGTGAAGGAGTTTAAGCATGCATGGGATAGGTATAAGACTATCCTAGATATAAGATAAGGCCAGGGAATAATGAAAGTATTACATTACTGAGAGGGTAGTGGATGTATGGAATAGTCTTCCAGTAGAAGTGGTAGAGGTTAATACAGTGAAGGAGTTTAAGCATGTATGGGATAGGTATAAGGCTATCCTAGATATTAGATAAGGTGAGGGACTAATGAAAGTATTACTTTACTGAGAGGGTAGTGGGTGTATGGAATAGTCTTCCAGTAGAAGTGGTAGAGGTTAATACAGTGAAGGAGTTTAAGCATACGTGGGATAGGTATAAGGCTATCCTAGATATAAGATTAGGCCAGGGACTAATAAAAGTATTACTTTACTGAGAGGGTAGTGGATGTATGGAATAGTCTTCTAGTAGAAGTGGTAGAGGTTAATACAGTGAAGGAGTTTAAGCATGCATGGGATAGGTATAAGACTATCCTAGATATAAGATAAGGCCAGGGAATAATGAAAGTATTACATTACTGAGAGGGTAGTGGATGTATGGAATAGTCTTCCAGTAGAAGTGGTAGAGGTTAATACAGTGAAGGAGTTTAAGCATGCGTGGGGTAGGTATAAGGCTATCCTAGATATAAGATTAGGCCAGGGACTAATGAAAGTATTACTTTACTGAGAGGGTAGTGGATGCATGGAATAGTCTTCCAGTAGAAGTGGTAGAGATTAATACAGTGAGGGAGTTTAAGCATGCATGGGATAGCTATAAGGCTATCCTAGATATAAGATAAGGCCAGGGACTAATGATAGTATTACATTACTGAGAGGGTAGTGGATGTATGCAATAGTCTTCCAGTAGAAGTGGTAGAGGTTAATACAGTGAAGGGGTTTAAGCATGCGTGAGATAGGTATAAGGCTATCCTAGATATAAGATAAGGTCAGGGACTAATGAAAGTATTACTATACTGAGAGGGTAGTGGATGTATGGAATAGTATTCCAGTAGAAGTGGTAGAGGTTAATACAGTGAAGGAGTTTAAGCATGCATGGGATAGGTATAAGGCTATCCTAGATATGAGATAAGGCCAGGGACTAATGAAAGTATTACATTACTGAGAGGGTAGTGGATGTATGCAATAGTCTTCCAGTAGAAGTGGTAGAGGTTAATACAGTGAAGGAGTTTAAGCATGCGTGGGATAGGTATAAGGTTATCCTAGATATAAGATAAGGTCAGGGGCTAATGAAAGTATTACTTTACTGAGAGGGTAGTGGGTGTATGGAATAGTCTTCCAGTAGAAGTGGTAGAGGTTAATACAGTGAAGGAGTTTAAGCATGCATGGGATAGGTATAAGGCTATCCTAGATATAAGATAAGGCCAGGGACTAATGAAAGTATTACTTTACTGAGAGGGTAGTGGATGCATGGAATAGTCTTCCAGTAGAAGTGGTAGAGATTAATACAGTGATGGAGTTTAAGCATGCATGGGATAGCTATAAGGCTATCCTAGATATAAGATAAGGCCAGGGACTAATGATAGTATTACATTACTGAGAGGGTAGTGGATGTATGCAATAGTCTTCCAGTAGAAGTGGTAGAGGTTAATACAGTGAAGGGGTTTAAGCATGCGTGAGATAGGTATAAGGCTATCCTAGATATAAGATAAGGTCAGGGACTAATGAAAGTATTACTATACTGAGAGGGTAGTGGATGTATGGAATAGTATTCCAGTAGAAGTGGTAGAGGTTAATACAGTGAAGGAGTTTAAGCATGCATGGGATAGGTATAAGGCTATCCTAGATATGAGATAAGGCCAGGGACTAATGAAAGTATTACATTACTGAGAGGGTAGTGGATGTATGCAATAGTCTTCCAGTAGAAGTGGTAGAGGTTAATACAGTGAAGGAGTTTAAGCATGCGTGGGATAGGTATAAGGTTATCCTAGATATAAGATAAGGTCAGGGGCTAATGAAAGTATTACTTTACTGAGAGGGTAGTGGGTGTATGGAATAGTCTTCCAGTAGAAGTGGTAGAGGTTAATACAGTGAAGGAGTTTAAGCATGCATGGGATAGGTATAAGGCTATCCTAGATATAAGATAAGGCCAGGGACTAATGAAAGTATTACTTTACTGAGAGGGTAGTGGGTGCATGGAATAGTCTTCCAGTAGTAGTGGTAGAGGTTAATACAGTGAAGGAGTTTAAGCATGCATGGGATAGGTATAAGGCTATCCTAGATATAAGATAAGGTCAGGGACTAATGAAAGTATTACATTACTGAGAGGGTAGTGGATGTATGGAATAGTCTTCCAGCAGAAGTGGTAGAGGTTAATATAGTGAAGGAGTTTAAGCATGCATGGGATAGGTATTAGGCTATCCTACATATAAGATAAGACCAGGGACTAATAAAAGTATTACTTTACTGAGAGGGTAGTGGATGTATGGAATAGTCTTCTAGTAGAAGTGGTAGAGGTTAATACAGTGAAGGAGTTTAAGCATGCATGGGATAGGTATAAGACTATCCTAGATATAAGATAAGGCCAGGGAATAATGAAAGTATTACATTACTGAGAGGGTAGTGGATGTATGGAATAGTCTTCCAGTAGAAGTGGTAGAGGTTAATACAGTGAAGGAGTTTAAGCATGTATGGGATAGGTATAAGGCTATCCTAGATATTAGATAAGGTGAGGGACTAATGAAAGTATTACTTTACTGAGAGGGTAGTGGGTGTATGGAATAGTCTTCCAGTAGAAGTGGTAGAGGTTAATACAGTGAAGGAGTTTAAGCATACGTGGGATAGGTATAAGGCTATCCTAGATATAAGATAAGGCCAGGGACTAATGAAAGTATTACTTTACTGAGAGGGTAGTGGATGTATGGAATAGTCTTCCAGTAGAAGTGGTAGAGGTTAATACAGTGAAGGAGTTTAAGCATGCATGGGATAGGTATAAGGCTATCCTAGATATAAGATAAGGCCAGGGACTAATGAAAGTATTACTTTACTGAGAGGGTAGTGGGTGCATGGAATAGTCTTCCAGTAGTAGTGGTAGAGGTTAATACAGTGAAGGAGTTTAAGCATGCATGGGATAGGTATAAGGCTATCCTAGATATAAGATAAGGTCAGGGACTAATGAAAGTATTACATTACTGAGAGGGTAGTGGATGTATGGAATAGTCTTCCAGCAGAAGTGGTAGAGGTTAATATAGTGAAGGAGTTTAAGCATGCATGGGATAGGTATTAGGCTATCCTACATATAAGATAAGACCAGGGACTAATAAAAGTATTACTTTACTGAGAGGGTAGTGGATGTATGGAATAGTCTTCTAGTAGAAGTGGTAGAGGTTAATACAGTGAAGGAGTTTAAGCATGCATGGGATAGGTATAAGACTATCCTAGATATAAGATAAGGCCAGGGAATAATGAAAGTATTACATTACTGAGAGGGTAGTGGATGTATGGAATAGTCTTCCAGTAGAAGTGGTAGAGGTTAATACAGTGAAGGAGTTTAAGCATGTATGGGATAGGTATAAGGCTATCCTAGATATTAGATAAGGTGAGGGACTAATGAAAGTATTACTTTACTGAGAGGGTAGTGGGTGTATGGAATAGTCTTCCAGTAGAAGTGGTAGAGGTTAATACAGTGAAGGAGTTTAAGCATACGTGGGATAGGTATAAGGCTATCCTAGATATAAGATAAGGCCAGGGACTAATGAAAGTATTACTTTACTGAGAGGGTAGTGGATGTATGGAATAGTCTTCCAGTAGAAGTGGTAGAGGTTAATACAGTGAAGGAGTTTAAGCATGCATGGGATAGGTATAAGGCTATCCTAGATATAAGATAAGGCCAGGGACTAATGAAAGTATTACATTACTGAGAGGATAGTGGATGCATGGAATAGTCTTCCTCTGTCCCCCTCAAGCTCCCCATGTCTTTTGCTGTCCCTCTTGCCTATCTCTCACCCCTGGTGATTCCCATGTCTTTCTCTGACCCTTTAATGGGGGGGGGGTTTACCCCTCATGTTCCTTTTCTGTCCATGTTTTTTTATATTCCTTGTGCTTGTTTTTGTGAGTTTCCTTCACATGGGGAGCATGCTACACATGCTACACATGCTACATATGACCCAACCCCCTCCCACTGACACGTTTGTATATGTAGCAATAATAGCAAAAATCTACCTATTTTGATGTCTAAATAGTTTCTATAGTTATAGAAAGATAGCTGAACTAACCTTCCAGTAGAAGTAAAAATGACTGACACTATAAAGAAATTGTAAAATACCCCGATGTGCTTGGAAAACCAATCTTAGCTTCCGTCATGCTGCCTGAACTCGGAACTGTTCTTGGATCTCAATTGTTTGCCGCTTGTCTCCACAGCTTCCTGTGTAGCAAGCGAAGCCTCCATATAATTTGATGAAGCACTCGTACGAAAAAGAGTGTGCGATGTTCTCCATTCGCGTTCTGTTGATGTGACATCTACCAAACACAACTCCGGCCAGAATCGATTAATGGAACCCATGCTGTGCAAGTAAACTAACCAATAATGGAGATAGCGTAAGCTCCTTTGTCTCAAAGAGGGAGAAATCGATGAACTTTCCAAGCCTGAGATAGGGCACAGAGAAACTGCACCACTTCCTTCCTTTACCAAAAGCTAAAATATTGATAAGGTTGAGTAAATAGAAAAATACAGCAATAGAAGGAAGAGATTCTCGTCAGTCAAACAAGTTACTTTAAATAAACATTCTTTAATGTAATGGTTGAAAAAAACTTCTTTATTGCTTATTTATGTCCAGTAGATATTTAAGACAGTCCAACACTAGTCAGCAACATCTTAACAATATTCCTAGGAGATGGTAATATAGTCCACCTTACTCCCGATGGTCATATAGTCCACCTTACTCCCGATGGTCATCAAACTCAGCAGATAAGATGTATTGAAAAGCTGTACATTCAGGCACATGACCAAAAAAGACCAACAATATCAACGCTTTGCCCATCCCTCTTCCTGCTATTGATCCAAATAAGACAAAAAAAAACCTTAACTACACAGAGCCTATAGATATAAAATGATACATAAAGCCAAGTCCACGCAGATGTCCACTTGAAAAACGCTAGTGAGAAGCCCCGGCGGTGGAAATGGCCGATGAGTAACCAGTTGTACTTTTGGTTTCGAGTTTCGCTGCCTGCTAGTGGCATCAATGTCTGGCATGGTGGCTCCATTGGCACAAATACACCACTAATTACATGAAAAAGTTTTACAACTTGTAGAACTGGTTGATTTACTGCTGAGAACATTCTTAAATACTTTGTGTTTTTCTTGTCATTTTTTTTTTTAAAGCTGTCAACGATTTTATGTAATTATGAATTTGGTTTTAGCCTCATGAATGCCCGAGGAAGGGACCTAACAACTTGGTATGAAAGCTTGCAACCAAACTCTCAGCTAGCCAATAAATGGCAATCATTTCAACCCTACTTGTTTCTTGTAAGAGAAGAGAAGGCATCTCAGCAAACCTCCTATTTGTAATGTGAAACTGCTAGTAAGGTAATAGAGATGAGTTCTTAGGACGTGTGTGGAGCATATTTTCAAGAGCATATTTTCAAGAGAAATGGTTATGAATTAGACAAGCCTGGTAAAGCATGCACATAAAGCCAAACATTAACCATTTTAGTTTTTTGAATAGAGTTAATGCATTTAAGGACAAAGTAGCACAGATTTTTGGTTAAACGAGATGGGTGTGTAGTCCTTTGCATACCTGCAGTCAACAATTGCTGCTTGGTTACACTGGATTTGTTTCTGTACAGAGCACCAATTTGGATGATGCCAAAGCCAATATGGGTCTAACCTGAAACATTATTGGCACCCCACACCACCACCGCCTTCTCCAGACCTGAGCGGATATCTAAACAACCCAATATCATTGAGATGGACGCCATCTAAACGGAGCAATCCGCCCAGGTCCGCCTCAATCCCCGGGTGACGAACCACAATCCCACCCTGAAAAGCCACCAAACGGGAAACAGCCTTATTGGCCTTGCGCCGAGCACGCTCAACCCCACGGCTAGAAGCCGCACCCCGCCAAATTAAACGTGGAAGGATCACAGACCAAACCACCATGATCCCCGGGTACGAGGACCAAATAAAGCATGCACATAAAGCCAAGCATTAACCATTTTAGTTTTTTGAATAGAGTTAATGCATTTAAGGACAAAGTAGCACAGATTTTTGGTTAAACGAGATGGGTGTGTAGTCCTTTGTATACCTGCAGTCAACAATTGCTGCTTGGTTACACTGGATTTGTTTCTGTACAGAGCACCAATTTGGATGATGACATATCAGTATGGAGACCAAAAGAGAGTTTTGGGTCTAGCCACATTCCATGATATTTATGAGCACTGACTGGTGTCAGGTTATAGCTTGAGTTGGTTTGGTGTTTAATGTGGGATACTGTCTAAGTAGTTTAGGATTTATCCTGAACAATATGGACACTTTATCAGTATTTAAGGAGTTTTTATTTTTTTTGGTATTGATGCAGTTTTCACTCTTTAAGTATTGTTCCTACTAAACATCTTCAAATTATGATAGGTTTGTCTCACTTGTATAAATTATACGTAAACCATCTATCTGCATGCATGTGCACAAGTGAAGCATTGCATTCTGTGGGAATTTGACCTAATACTGTGGCGTCTCTTCTAACAAGCTGAAAATAGAAGTCTAAGGATGCAGGACGTCAGAGTTATATACAAGTTGTGTTTCATCCACTATCTACAATGATGTGTGCATAGCCTTTGCATCTCAGCCTTAGGTCACAAACCATCAAGAACCCTAACAACATGTCTGTGGCTTCAGTGTAGCACCTAACATAAGTCAAGAATGGGTGCCTTGCTGTGCCTGGTGTGGCAGAAAAGTTTTATAAATTGTCTGAGCAAACCCTTTATAAAAAACATTCCCATGGCATTATTCAAACAAATGAATGGAAAGGGGAAGGAGTGGGTAGAACTCAGACAAAACAGGCCCAGCGGGAAGGGTGGTATAAGCTGAAGACAGGCTCTCTTGCAGTAACAGACCTTTGGACAATACAGCCCAAATTATGGACTAATCAGCTAACAGACAGTTGTCTGATAATAGAACATCTGATCTCCTTTTGGTTCAGGCAGAGGAAAACATGTTGTATTCTGAATAAAGTCACAGGCACCTTACCAGTTGAAATATTAAAATAAAACATGAGAAATTTAGACTTAAGTGTGTGGAAAAGAGCAGGGGTCAGGAAGATTGGAGACTTGATGGTCAAGAAAAACCTTAAACACTACTCCCAACTGTGTTTGGAATTAGGAATAGACCAATCGCAAACTTTCAATTTTCTAAGACTGGAAAGTTTTTTGGAGAAAATATCTTCTTACTGATGAGACTAATAAATGTAGGAAACTGTCGCAGATCATGACTTAGCCTGACTTACAAAAGGGAGCTGCTAAATGTATGGAGTGTCTGAGGACAAAACAAGAATACACTAATGAGAAGACGCGGACCAAATGGGAAAAGGACCTAGGGATTGTTATTACCGGAGATGATTGGGTTGACGCTTGTACCAGGGTCAATACCTATGCGCAGGATCTGTCGTTGGTTACAAACTGATGGTACTCAATCCCCACGAGAGTATCAGATTTAAACTCTGCCCAATTTAGAATATGTTGGCGCTGTGATATGGCCGAGGGAGACTTTGTACATATATGGTGGGGCTGTAAGAAGGTGAGGACCCAATGGAACCTAGTATGTAATTACCTGAAAGACATAGATTAAAATGCCTAGCAGCCCTAGAACACTGTTACTTCACCAAGGAAGGCCAAAACTGTCTGGAACTCAGGCAGCTCACTGTACATTGCCTCTTCACCAAGGAAGGCCAAAACTGTCTGGGACTCAGGCAGCTCTAACTGTACATTGCCTCTTCACCAAGGATGGCCAAAACTGTCTGGAACTCAGGCAGCTCACTGTACATTGCCTCTTCACCAAGGATGGCCAAACTGTCTGGGACTCAGGCAGCTCTAACTGTACATTGCCTCTTCACCAAGGATGGCCAAAACTGTCTGGGACTCAGGCAGCTCTAACTGTACATTGCCTCTTCACCAAGGAAGGCCAAAACTGTGTGGGACTCAGGCAGCTCTAACTGTACATTGCCTCTTCACCAAGGAAGGCCAAAACTGTCTGGGACTTAGACAGCTCTAACTGTACATTGCCTCTTCACCAAGGATGGCCAAAACTGTCTGGGACTCAGACAGCTCTAACTGTACATTGCCTCTTCACCAAGGATGGACAAAACTGTCTGGGACTCAGGCAGCTCTAACTGTACATTGCCTCTTCACCAAGGATGGCCAAAACTGTCTGGGACTCAGACAGCTCACTGTACATTGCCTCTTCACCAAGGAAGGCCAAAACTGACTGGGACTTAGACAGCTCTAACTGTACATTGCCTCTTCACCAAGGATGGTCAAAACTGTCTGGGACTCAGGCAGCTCTAACTGTACATTGCCTCTTCACCAAGGAAGGCCAAAACTGTCTGGGACTCAGGCAGCTCTAACTGTACATTGCCTCTTCATCAAGGATGGCCAAAACTGTCTGGGACTCAGACAGCTCACTGTACATTGCCTCTTCACCAAGGATGGCCAAAACTGTCTGGGACTCAGGCAGCTCTAACTGTACATTGCCTCTTCACCAAGGATGACCAAAACTGTCTGGGACTCAGGCAGCTCTAACTGTACATTGCCTCTTCACCAAGGATGGCCAAAACTGTCTGGGACTCAGGCAGCTCTAACTGTACATTGCCTCTTCACCAAGGATGACCAAAACTGTCTGGGACTCAGGCAGCTCTAACTGTACATTGCCTCTTCACCAAGGATGACCAAAACTGTCTGGGACTCAGGCAGCTCTAACTGTACATTGCCTCTTCACCAAGGATGACCAAAACTGTCTGGGACTCAGGCAGCTCTAACTGTACATTGCCTCTTCACCAAGGATGACCAAAACTGTCTGGGACTCAGGCAGCTCTAACTGTACATTGCCTCTTCACCAAGGATGGCCAAAACTGTCTGGGACTCAGGCAGCTCTAACTATACATTGCCTCTTCACCAAGGATGGCCAAAACTGTCTGGGACTCAGGCAGCTCTAACTGTAAATTGCCTCTTCACCAAGGATGACCAAAACTGTCTGGGACTCAGGCAGCTCTAACTGTACATTGCCTCTTCACCAAGGATGACCAAAACTGTCTGGGACTCAGGCAGCTCTAACTGTACATTGCCTCTTCACCAAGGAAGGCCAAAACTGTCTGGGACTTAGACAGCTCTAACTGTACATTGCCTCTTCACCAAGGATGGTCAAAACTGTCTGGGACTCAGACAGCTCTAACTGTACATTGCCTCTTCACCAAGGATGGACAAAACTGTCTGGGACTCAGGCAGCTCTAACTGTACATTGCCTCTTCACCAAGGATGGCCAAAACTGTCTGGGACTCAGACAGCTCACTGTACATTGCCTCTTCACCAAGGATGGCCAAAACTGTCTGGGACTCAGGCAGCTCTAACTGTACATTGCCTCTTCACCAAGGAAGGCCAAAACTGTCTGGGACTCAGGCAGCTCTAACTGCACATTGCCTCTTCATCAAGGATGGCCAAAACTGTCTGGGACTCAGACAGCTCACTGTACATTGCCTCTTCACCAAGGATGGCCAAAACTGTCTGGGACTCAGGCAGCTCTAACTGTACATTGCCTCTTCACCAAGGATGACCAAAGTTGTCTGGGACTCAGGCAGCTCTAACTGTACATTGCCTCTTCACCAAGGATGGCCAAAACTGTCTGGGACTCAGGCAGCTCTAACTGTACATTGCCTCTTCACCAAGGATGACCAAAACTGTCTGGGACTCAGGCAGCTCTAACTGTACATTGCCTCTTCACCAAGGATGACCAAAACTGTCTGGGACTCAGGCAGCTCTAACTGTACATTGCCTCTTCACCAAGGATGACCAAAACTGTCTGGGACTCAGGCAGCTCTAACTGTACATTGCCTCTTCACCAAGGATGACCAAAACTGTCTGGGACTCAGGCAGCTCTAACTGTACATTGCCTCTTCACCAAGGATGGCCAAAACTGTCTGGGACTCAGGCAGCTCTAACTGTACATTGCCTCTTCACCAAGGAAGGCCAAAACTGTCTGGGACTCAGGCAGCTCTAACTGTACATTGCCTCTTCACCAAGGATGGCCAAAACTGTCTGGGACTCAGACAGCTCTAACTGTACATTGCCTCTTCACCAAGGATGGCCAAAACTGTCTGGGACTCAGGCAGCTCACTGTACATTGCCTCTTCACCAAGGATGGCCAAAACTGTCTGGGACTCAGGCAGCTCTAACTGTACATTGCCTCTTCACCAAGGATGGCCAAAACTGTCTGGGACTCAGGCAGCTCTAACTGTACATTGCCTCTTCACCAAGGATGGCCAAAACTGTCTGGGACTCAGACAGCTCTAACTGTACATTGCCTCTTCACCAAGGATGGCCAAAACTGTCTGGGACTCAGGCAGCTCTAACTGTACATTGCCTCTTCACCAAGGATGGCCAAAACTGTCTGGGACTCAGGCAGCTCTAACTGTACATTGGCTCTTCACCAAAGATGGCCAAAACTGTCTGGGACACAGGCAGCTCTAACTGTACATTGCCTCTTCACCAAGGATGACCAAAACTGTCTGGGACTCAGACAGCTCTAACTGTACATTGCCTCTTCATCAAGGATGGCCAAAACTGTCTGGGACTCAGGCAGCTCTAACTGTACATTGCCTCTTCACCAAGGAAGGCCAAAACTGTCTGGGACTCACGCAGCTCTAACTGTACATTGGCTCTTCACCAAGGATGGCCAAAACTGTCTGGGACTCAGACAGCTCACTGTACATTGCCTTTTCACCAAGGATGGCCAAAACTGTCTGGGACTCAGGCAGCTCTAACTGTACATTGCCTCTTCACCAAGGATGGCCAAAACTGTCTGGGACTCAGGCAGCTCTAACTGTACATTGCCTCTTCACTAAGGATGGCCAAAACTGTCTGGGACTCAGGCAGCTCACTGTACATTGCCTCTTCACCAAGGAAGGCCAAAACTGACTGGGACTTAGACAGCTCTAACTGTACATTGCCTCTTCACCAAGGATGGTCAAAACTGTCTGGGACTCAGGCAGCTCTAACTGTACATTGCCTCTTCACCAAGGAAGGCCAAAACTGTCTGGGACTCAGGCAGCTCTAACTGTACATTGCCTCTTCATCAAGGATGGCCAAAACTGTCTGGGACTCAGACAGCTCACTGTACATTGCCTCTTCACCAAGGATGGCCAAAACTGTCTGGGACTCAGGCAGCTCTAACTGTACATTGCCTCTTCACCAAGGATGACCAAAACTGTCTGGGACTCAGGCAGCTCTAACTGTACATTGCCTCTTCACCAAGGATGGCCAAAACTGTCTGGGACTCAGGCAGCTCTAACTGTACATTGCCTCTTCACCAAGGATGACCAAAACTGTCTGGGACTCAGGCAGCTCTAACTGTACATTGCCTCTTCACCAAGGATGACCAAAACTGTCTGGGACTCAGGCAGCTCTAACTGTACATTGCCTCTTCACCAAGGATGACCAAAACTGTCTGGGACTCAGGCAGCTCTAACTGTACATTGCCTCTTCACCAAGGATGACCAAAACTGTCTGGGACTCAGGCAGCTCTAACTGTACATTGCCTCTTCACCAAGGATGGCCAAAACTGTCTGGGACTCAGGCAGCTCTAACTGTACATTGCCTCTTCACCAAGGAAGGCCAAAACTGTCTGGGACTCAGGCAGCTCTAACTGTACATTGCCTCTTCACCAAGGATGGCCAAAACTGTCTGGGACTCAGACAGCTCTAACTGTACATTGCCTCTTCACCAAGGATGGCCAAAACTGTCTGGGACTCAGGCAGCTCACTGTACATTGCCTCTTCACCAAGGATGGCCAAAACTGTCTGGGACTCAGGCAGCTCTAACTGTACATTGCCTCTTCACCAAGGATGGCCAAAACTGTCTGGGACTCAGGCAGCTCTAACTGTACATTGCCTCTTCACCAAGGATGGCCAAAACTGTCTGGGACTCAGACAGCTCTAACTGTACATTGCCTCTTCACCAAGGATGGCCAAAACTGTCTGGGACTCAGACAGCTCACTGTACATTGCCTCTTCACCAAGGATGGCCAAAACTGTCTGGGACTCAGGCAGCTCTAACTGTACATTGCCTCTTCACCAAGGATGGCCAAAACTGTCTGGGACTCAGGCAGCTCTAACTGTACATTGGCTCTTCACCAAAGATGGCCAAAACTGTCTGGGACACAGGCAGCTCTAACTGTACATTGCCTCTTCACCAAGGATGACCAAAACTGTCTGGGACTCAGACAGCTCTAACTGTACATTGCCTCTTCATCAAGGATGGCCAAAACTGTCTGGGACTCAGGCAGCTCTAACTGTACATTGCCTCTTCACCAAGGAAGGCCAAAACTGTCTGGGACTCACGCAGCTCTAACTGTACATTGGCTCTTCACCAAGGATGGCCAAAACTGTCTGGGACTTAGACAGCTCTAACTATACATTGCCTCTTCACCAAGGATGGCCAAAACTGTCTAGGACTCAGACAGCTCACTGTACATTGCCTTTTCACCAAGGATGGCCAAAACTGTCTGGGACTCAGGCAGCTCTAACTGTACATTGCCTCTTCACCAAGGATGGCCAAAACTGTCTGGGACTCAGGCAGCTCTAACTGTACATTGCCTCTTCACTAAGGATGGCCAAAACTGTCTGGGACTCAGGCAGCTCACTGTACATTGCCTCTTCATCAAGGATGGCCAAAACTGTCTGGGACTCAGGCAGCTCTAACTGTACATTGCCTCTTCACCAAGGATGGCCAAAACTGTCTGGGACTCAGACAGCTCTAACTGTACATTGCCTCTTCACTAAGGATGGCCAAAACTGTCTGGGACTCAGGCAGCTCTAACTGTACATTGCCTCTTCACCAAGGATGACCAAAACTGTCTGGGACTCAGGCAGCTCTAACTGTACATTGCCTCTTCACCAAGGATGGCCAAAACTGTCTGGGACTCAGGCAGCTCTAACTGTACATTGCCTCTTCACCAAGGATGACCAAAACTGTCTGGGACTCAGGCAGCTCTAACTGTACATTGCCTCTTCACCAAGGATGACCAAAACTGTCTGGGACTCAGGCAGCTCTAACTGTACATTGCCTCTTCACCAAGGATGACCAAAACTGTCTGGGACTCAGGCAGCTCTAACTGTACATTGCCTCTTCACCAAGGATGACCAAAACTGTCTGGGACTCAGGCAGCTCTAACTGTACATTGCCTCTTCACCAAGGATGGCCAAAACTGTCTGGGACTCAGGCAGCTCTAACAGTACATTGCCTCTTCACCAAGGAAGGCCAAAACTGTCTGGGACTCAGGCAGCTCTAACTGTACATTGCCTCTTCATCAAGGATGGCCAAAACTGTCTGCGACTCAGACAGCTCACTGTACATTGCCTCTTCACCAAGGATGGCCAAAACTCTCTGGGACTCAGGCAGCTCTAACTGTACATTGCCTCTTCACCAAGGATGGCCAAAACTGTCTGGGACTCAGACAGCTCTAACTGTACATTGCCTCTTCACCAAGGATGGCCAAAACTGTCTGGGACTCAGACAGCTCACTGTACATTGCCTCTTCACCAAGGATGGCCAAAACTGTCTGGGACTCAGGCAGCTCTAACTGTACATTGCCTCTTCACCAAGGATGACCAAAGTTGTCTGGGACTCAGGCAGCTCTAACTGTACATTGCCTCTTCACCAAGGATGGCCAAAACTGTCTGGGACTCAGGCAGCTCTAACTGTACATTGCCTCTTCACCAAGGATGACCAAAACTGTCTGGGACTCAGGCAGCTCTAACTGTACATTGCCTCTTCACCAAGGATGACCAAAACTGTCTGGGACTCAGGCAGCTCTAACTGTACATTGCCTCTTCACCAAGGATGACCAAAACTGTCTGGGACTCAGGCAGCTCTAACTGTACATTGCCTCTTCACCAAGGATGACCAAAACTGTCTGGGACTCAGGCAGCTCTAACTGTACATTGCCTCTTCACCAAGGATGGCCAAAACTGTCTGGGACTCAGGCAGCTCTAACTGTACATTGCCTCTTCATCAAGGAAGGCCAAAACTGTCTGGGACTCAGGCAGCTCTAACTGTACATTGCCTCTTCACCAAGGATGGACAAAACTGTCTGGGACTCAGGCAGCTCTAACTGTACATTGCCTCTTCACCAAGGATGGACAAAACTGTCTGGGACTCAGGCAGCTCTAACTGTAAATTGCCTCTTCACCAAGGATGACCAAAACTGTCTGGGACTCAGGCAGCTCTAACTGTACATTGCCTCTTCACCAAGGATGACCAAAACTGTCTGGGACTCAGGCAGCTCTAATTGTACATTGCCTCTTCACCAAGGAAGGCCAAAACTGTCTGGGACTCAGGCAGCTCTAACTGTACATTGCCTCTTCATCAAGGATGGCCAAAACTGTCTGGGACTCAGACAGCTCACTGTACATTTCCTCTTCACCAAGGATGGCCAAAACTGTCTGGGACTCAGGCAGCTCTAACTGTACATTGCCTCTTCACCAAGGATGACCAAAACTGTCTGGGACTCAGGCAGCTCTAACTGTACATTGCCTCTTCACCAAGGATGGCCAAAACTGTCTGGGACTCAGGCAGCTCTAACTGTACATTGCCTCTTCACCAAGGATGACCAAAACTGTCTGGGACTCAGGCAGTTCTAACTGTACATTGCCTCTTCACCAAGGATGACCAAAACTGTCTGGGACTCAGGCAGCTCTAACTGTACATTGCCTCTTCACCAAGGATGACCAAAACTGTCTGGGACTCAGGCAGCTCTAACTGTACATTGCCTCTTCACCAAGGATGACCAAAACTGTCTGGGACTCAGGCAGCTCTAACTGTACATTGCCTCTTCACCAAGGAAGGCCAAAACTGTCTGGGACTTAGACAGCTCTAACTGTACATTGCCTCTTCACCAAGGATGGCCAAAACTGTCTGGGACTCAGGCAGCTCTAACTGTACATTGCCTCTTCACCAAGGATGGCCAAAACTGTCTGGGACTCAGGCAGCTCTAACTGTAAATTGCCTCTTCACCAAGGATGACCAAAACTGTCTGGGACTCAGCCAGCTCTAACTGTACATTGCCTCTTCACCAAGGATGACCAAAACTGTTTGGGACTCAGGCAGCTCCAACTGTACATTGCCTCTTCACCAAGGAAGGCCAAAACTGTCTGGGACTCAGACAGCTCACTGTACATTGCCTCTTCACCAAGGATGGCCAAAGCTGTCTGGGACTCAGGCAGCTCTAACTGTACATTGCCTCTTCACCAAGGATGACCAAAACTGTCTGGGACTCAGGCAGCTCTAACTGTACATTGCCTCTTCACCAAGGAAGGCCAAAACTGTCTGGGACTCAGACAGCTCACTGTACATTGCCTCTTCACCAAGGATGGCCAAAGCTGTCTGGGACTCAGGCAGCTCTAACTGTACATTGCCTCTTCACCAAGGATGGCCAAAACGGTATGGGACTCAGACAGCTCTAACTGTACATTGCCTCTTCACCAAGGATGACCAAAACTGTCTGGGACTCAGGCAGCTCTAACTGTACATTTCCTCTTCACCAAGGATGGCCAAAACTGTCTGGGACTCAGGCAGCTCACTGTACATTGCCTCTTCACCAAGGATGGCCAAAACTGTCTGGGACTCAGGCAGCTCTAACTGTACATTGCCTCTTCACCAAGGATGGCCAAAACTGACTGGGACTTAGACAGCTCTAACTGTACATTGCCTCTTCACCAAGGATGGCCAAAACTGTCTGGGACTCAGGCAGCTCTAACTATACATTGCCTCTTCACCAAGGAAGGCCAAAACTGTCTGGGACTCAGGCAGCTCTAATTGTACATTGCCTCTTCACCAAGGATGGCCAAAACTGTCTGGGACTCAGACAGCTCTAACTGTACATTGCCTCTTCACCAAGGATGGCCAAAACTGTCTGGGACTCAGGCAGCTCACTGTACATTGCCTCTTCACCAAGGATGGCCCAAACTGTCTGGGACTCAGGCAGCTCTAACTGTACATTGCCTCTTCACCAAGGAAGGCCAAAACTGTCTGGGACTCACGCAGCTCTAACTGTACATTGGCTCTTCACCAAGGATGGCCAAAACTGTCTGGGACTTAGACAGCTCTTACTGTACATTGCCTCTTCACCAAGGATGGCCAAAACTGTCTGGGACTCAGACAGCTCACTGTACATTGCCTCTTCACCAAGGATGGCCAAAACTGTCTGGGACTCAGGCAGCTCTAACTGTACATTGCCTCTTCACCAAGGATGGCCAAAACTGTCTGGGACTCAGGCAGCTCTAACTGTACATTGGCTCTTCACCAAAGATGGCCAAAACTGTCTGGGACACAGGCAGCTCTAACTGTACATTGCCTCTTCACCAAGGATGACCAAAACTGTCTGGGACTCAGACAGCTCTAACTGTACATTGCCTCTTCATCAAGGATGGCCAAAACTGTCTGGGACTCAGGCAGCTCTAACTGTACATTGCCTCTTCACCAAGGAAGGCCAAAACTGTCTGGGACTCACGCAGCTCTAACTGTACATTGGCTCTTCACCAAGGATGGCCAAAACTGTCTGGGACTTAGACAGCTCTAACTGTACATTGCCTCTTCACCAAGGATGGCCAAAACTGTCTGGGACTCAGACAGCTCTAACTGTACATTGCCTCTTCACTAAGGATGGCCAAAACTGTCTGGGACTCAGGCAGCTCTAACTGTACATTGCCTCTTCACCAAGGATGACCAAAACTGTCTGGGACTCAGGCAGCTCTAACTGTACATTGCCTCTTCACCAAGGATGACCAAAACTGTCTGGGACTCAGGCAGCTCTAACTGTACATTGCCTCTTCACCAAGGATGGCCAAAACTGTCTGGGACTCAGGCAGCTCTAACTGTACATTGCCTCTTCACCAAGGATGACCAAAACTGTCTGGGACTCAGGCAGCTCTAACTGTACATTGCCTCTTCACCAAGGATGACCAAAACTGTCTGGGACTCAGGCAGCTCTAACTGTACATTGCCTCTTCACCAAGGATGACCAAAACTGTCTGGGACTCAGGCAGCTCTAACTGTACATTGCCTCTTCACCAAGGATGACCAAAACTGTCTGGGACTCAGGCAGCTCTAACTGTACATTGCCTCTTCACCAAGGATGGCCAAAACTGTCTGGGACTCAGTCAGCTCTAACAGTACATTGCCTCTTCACCAAGGAAGGCCAAAACTGTCTGGGACTCAGGCAGCTCTAACTGTACATTGCCTCTTCATCAAGGATGGCCAAAACTGTCTGGGACTCAGACAGCTCACTGTACATTGCCTCTTCACCAAGGATGGCCAAAACTGTCTGGGACTCAGGCAGCTCTAACTGTACATTGCCTCTTCACCAAGGATGGCCAAAACTGTCTGGGACTCAGACAGCTCTAACTGTACATTGCCTCTTCACCAAGGATGGCCAAAACTGACTGGGACTTAGACAGCTCTAACTGTACATTGCCTCTTCACCAAGGATGGCCAAAACTGTCTGGGACTCAGACAGCTCACTGTACATTGCCTCTTCACCAAGGATGGCCAAAACTGTCTGGGACTCAGGCAGCTCTAACTGTACATTGCCTCTTCACCAAGGAAGGCCAAAACTGTCTGGGACTCAGGCAGCTCTAACTGTACATTGCCTCTTCATCAAGGATGGCCAAAACTGTCTGGGACTCAGACAGCTCACTGTACATTGCCTCTTCACCAAGGATGGCCAAAACTGTCTGGGACTCAGGCAGCTCTAACTGTACATTGCCTCTTCACCAAGGATGACCAAAACTGTCTGGGACTCAGGCAGCTCTAACTGTACATTGCCTCTTCACCAAGGATGGCCAAAACTGTCTGGGACTCAGGCAGCTCTAACTGTACATTGCCTCTTCACCAAGGATGACCAAAACTGTCTGGGACTCAGGCAGCTCTAACTGTACATTGCCTCTTCACCAAGGATGACCAAAACTGTCTGGGACTCAGGCAGCTCTAACTGTACATTGCCTCTTCACCAAGGATGACCAAAACTGTCTGGGACTCAGGCAGCTCTAACTGTACATTGCCTCTTCACCAAGGATGACCAAAACTGTCTGGGACTCAGGCAGCTCTAACTGTACATTGCCTCTTCACCAAGGAAGGCCAAAACTGTCTGGGACTTAGACAGCTCTAACTGTACATTGCCTCTTCACCAAGGATGGCCAAAACTGTCTGGGACTCAGGCAGCTCTAACTGTACATTGCCTCTTCACCAAGGATGGCCAAAACTGTCTGGGACTCAGGAAGCTCTAACTGTAAATTGCCTCTTCACCAAGGATGACCAAAACTGTCTGGGACTCAGACAGCTCTAACTGTACATTGCCTCTTCACCAAGGATGACCAAAACTGTTTGGGACTCAGGCAGCTCTAACTGTACATTGCCTCTTCACCAAGGAAGGCCAAAACTGTCTGGGACTCAGACAGCTCACTGTACATTGCCTCTTCACCAAGGATGGCCAAAGCTGTCTGGGACTCAGGCAGCTCTAACTGTACATTGCCTCTTCACCAAGGATGACCAAAACTGTCTGGGACTCAGGCAGCTCTAACTGTACATTGCCTCTTCACCAAGGAAGGCCAAAACTGTCTGGGACTCAGGCAGCTCTAACTGTACATTGCCTCTTCACCAAGGATGGCCAAAACTGTCTGGGACTCAGACAGCTCTAACTGTACATTGCCTCTTCACCAAGGATGGCCAAAACTGACTGGGACTTAGACAGCTCTAACTGTACATTGCCTCTTCACCAAGGATGGCCAAAACTGTCTGGGACTCAGACAGCTCACTGTACATTGCCTCTTCACCAAGGATGGCCAAAACTGTCTGGGACTCAGGCAGCTCTAACTGTACATTGCCTCTTCACCAAGGAAGGCCAAAACTGTCTGGGACTCATGCAGCTCTAACTGTACATTGCCTCTTCATCAAGGATGGCCAAAACTGTCTGGGACTCAGACAGCTCACTGTACATTGCCTCTTCACCAAGGATGGCCAAAACTGTCTGGGACTCAGGCAGCTCTAACTGTACATTGCCTCTTCACCAAGGATGACCAAAACTGTCTGGGACTCAGGCAGCTCTAACTGTACATTGCCTCTTCACCAAGGATGGCCAAAACTGTCTGGGACTCAGGCAGCTCTAACAGTACATTGCCTCTTCACCAAGGATGACCAAAACTGTCTGGGACTCAGGCAGCTCTAACTGTACATTGCCTCTTCACCAAGGATGACCAAAACTGTCTGGGACTCAGGCAGCTCTAACTGTACATTGCCTCTTCACCAAGGATGACCAAAACTGTCTGGGACTCAGGCAGCTCTAACTGTACATTGCCTCTTCACCAAGGATGACCAAAACTGTCTGGGACTCAGGCAGCTCTAACTGTACATTGCCTCTTCACCAAGGATGGCCAAAACTGTCTGGGACTCAGGCAGCTCTAACAGTACATTGCCTCTTCACCAAGGATGACCAAAACTGTCTGGGACTCAGGCAGCTCTAACTGTCCATTGCCTCTTCACCAAGGATGACCAAAACTGTCTGGGACTCAGGCAGCTCTAACTGTACATTGCCTCTTCACCAAGGATGACCAAAACTGTCTGGGACTCAGGCAGCTCTAACTGTACATTGCCTCTTCACCAAGGATGACCAAAACTGTCTGGGACTCAGGCAGCTCTAACTGTACATTGCCTCTTCACCAAGGAAGGCCAAAACTGTCTGGGACTCAGACAGCTCACTGTACATTGCCTCTTCACCAAGGATGGCCAAAGCTGTCTGGGACTCAGGCAGCTCTAACTGTACATTGCCTCTTCACCAAGGATGGCCAAAACGGTATGGGACTCAGACAGCTCTAACTGTACATTGCCTCTTTACCAAGGATGACCAAAACTGTCTGGGACTCAGGCAGCTCTAACTGTACATTTCCTCTTCACCAAGGATGGCCAAAACTGTCTGGGACTCAGGCAGCTCTAACTGTACATTGCCTCTTCACCAAGGATGGCCAAAGCTGTCTGGGACTCAGGCAGCTCTAACTGTACATTGCCTCTTCACCAAGGATGACCAAAACTGTCTGGGACTCAGGCAGCTCTAACTGTACATTGCCTCTTCACCAAGGAAGGCCAAAACTGTCTGGGACTCAGGCAGCTCTAACTGTACATTGCCTCTTCACCAAGGATGGCCAAAACTGTCTGGGACTCAGACAGCTCTAACTGTACATTGCCTCTTCACCAAGGATGGCCAAAACTGACTGGGACTTAGACAGCTCTAACTGTACATTGCCTCTTCACCAAGGATGGCCAAAACTGTCTGGGACTCAGACAGCTCACTGTACATTGCCTCTTCACCAAGGATGGCCAAAACTGTCTGGGACTCAGGCAGCTCTAACTGTACATTGCCTCTTCACCAAGGAAGGCCAAAACTGTCTGGGACTCAGGCAGCTCTAACTGTACATTGCCTCTTCATCAAGGATGGCCAAAACTGTCTGGGACTCAGACAGCTCACTGTACATTTCCTCTTCACCAAGGATGGCCAAAACTGTCTGGGACTCAGGCAGCTCTAACTGTACATTGCCTCTTCACCAAGGATGACCAAAACTGTCTGGGACTCAGGCAGCTCTAACTGTACATTGCCTCTTCACCAAGGATGGCCAAAACTGTCTGGGACTCAGGCAGCTCTAACTGTACATTGCCTCTTCACCAAGGATGACCAAAACTGTCTGGGACTCAGGCAGTTCTAACTGTACATTGCCTCTTCACCAAGGATGACCAAAACTGTCTGGGACTCAGGCAGCTCTAACTGTACATTGCCTCTTCACCAAGGATGACCAAAACTGTCTGGGACTCAGGCAGCTCTAACTGTACATTGCCTCTTCACCAAGGATGACCAAAACTGTCTGGGACTCAGGCAGCTCTAACTGTACATTGCCTCTTCACCAAGGAAGGCCAAAACTGTCTGGGACTTAGACAGCTCTAACTGTACATTGCCTCTTCACCAAGGATGGCCAAAACTGTCTGGGACTCAGGCAGCTCTAACTGTACATTGCCTCTTCACCAAGGATGGCCAAAACTGTCTGGGACTCAGGCAGCTCTAACTGTAAATTGCCTCTTCACCAAGGATGACCAAAACTGTCTGGGACTCAGCCAGCTCTAACTGTACATTGCCTCTTCACCAAGGATGACCAAAACTGTTTGGGACTCAGGCAGCTCCAACTGTACATTGCCTCTTCACCAAGGAAGGCCAAAACTGTCTGGGACTCAGACAGCTCACTGTACATTGCCTCTTCACCAAGGATGGCCAAAGCTGTCTGGGACTCAGGCAGCTCTAACTGTACATTGCCTCTTCACCAAGGATGACCAAAACTGTCTGGGACTCAGGCAGCTCTAACTGTACATTGCCTCTTCACCAAGGAAGGCCAAAACTGTCTGGGACTCAGACAGCTCACTGTACATTGCCTCTTCACCAAGGATGGCCAAAGCTGTCTGGGACTCAGGCAGCTCTAACTGTACATTGCCTCTTCACCAAGGATGGCCAAAACGGTATGGGACTCAGACAGCTCTAACTGTACATTGCCTCTTCACCAAGGATGACCAAAACTGTCTGGGACTCAGGCAGCTCTAACTGTACATTTCCTCTTCACCAAGGATGGCCAAAACTGTCTGGGACTCAGGCAGCTCACTGTACATTGCCTCTTCACCAAGGATGGCCAAAACTGTCTGGGACTCAGGCAGCTCTAACTGTACATTGCCTCTTCACCAAGGATGGCCAAAACTGACTGGGACTTAGACAGCTCTAACTGTACATTGCCTCTTCACCAAGGATGGCCAAAACTGTCTGGGACTCAGGCAGCTCTAACTATACATTGCCTCTTCACCAAGGAAGGCCAAAACTGTCTGGGACTCAGGCAGCTCTAATTGTACATTGCCTCTTCACCAAGGATGGCCAAAACTGTCTGGGACTCAGACAGCTCTAACTGTACATTGCCTCTTCACCAAGGATGGCCAAAACTGTCTGGGACTCAGGCAGCTCACTGTACATTGCCTCTTCACCAAGGATGGCCCAAACTGTCTGGGACTCAGGCAGCTCTAACTGTACATTGCCTCTTCACCAAGGAAGGCCAAAACTGTCTGGGACTCACGCAGCTCTAACTGTACATTGGCTCTTCACCAAGGATGGCCAAAACTGTCTGGGACTTAGACAGCTCTTACTGTACATTGCCTCTTCACCAAGGATGGCCAAAACTGTCTGGGACTCAGACAGCTCACTGTACATTGCCTCTTCACCAAGGATGGCCAAAACTGTCTGGGACTCAGGCAGCTCTAACTGTACATTGCCTCTTCACCAAGGATGGCCAAAACTGTCTGGGACTCAGGCAGCTCTAACTGTACATTGGCTCTTCACCAAAGATGGCCAAAACTGTCTGGGACACAGGCAGCTCTAACTGTACATTGCCTCTTCACCAAGGATGACCAAAACTGTCTGGGACTCAGACAGCTCTAACTGTACATTGCCTCTTCATCAAGGATGGCCAAAACTGTCTGGGACTCAGGCAGCTCTAACTGTACATTGCCTCTTCACCAAGGAAGGCCAAAACTGTCTGGGACTCACGCAGCTCTAACTGTACATTGGCTCTTCACCAAGGATGGCCAAAACTGTCTGGGACTTAGACAGCTCTAACTGTACATTGCCTCTTCACCAAGGATGGCCAAAACTGTCTGGGACTCAGACAGCTCTAACTGTACATTGCCTCTTCACTAAGGATGGCCAAAACTGTCTGGGACTCAGGCAGCTCTAACTGTACATTGCCTCTTCACCAAGGATGACCAAAACTGTCTGGGACTCAGGCAGCTCTAACTGTACATTGCCTCTTCACCAAGGATGACCAAAACTGTCTGGGACTCAGGCAGCTCTAACTGTACATTGCCTCTTCACCAAGGATGGCCAAAACTGTCTGGGACTCAGGCAGCTCTAACTGTACATTGCCTCTTCACCAAGGATGACCAAAACTGTCTGGGACTCAGGCAGCTCTAACTGTACATTGCCTCTTCACCAAGGATGACCAAAACTGTCTGGGACTCAGGCAGCTCTAACTGTACATTGCCTCTTCACCAAGGATGACCAAAACTGTCTGGGACTCAGGCAGCTCTAACTGTACATT
This sequence comes from Pelodytes ibericus, assembly GCA_036172795.1. NCBI lineage: Eukaryota > Metazoa > Chordata > Amphibia > Anura > Pelodytidae > Pelodytes > Pelodytes ibericus. Next base: position 9,283,275 of record CM069862.1, on the reverse strand, counting down.
GCCTCTTCACCAAGGATGACCAAAACTGTCTGGGACTCAGGCAGCTCTAACTGTACATTGCCTCTTCACCAAGGATGGCCAAAACTGTCTGGGACTCAGTCAGCTCTAACAGTACATTGCCTCTTCACCAAGGAAGGCCAAAACTGTCTGGGACTCAGGCAGCTCTAACTGTACATTGCCTCTTCATCAAGGATGGCCAAAACTGTCTGGGACTCAGACAGCTCACTGTACATTGCCTCTTCACCAAGGATGGCCAAAACTGTCTGGGACTCAGGCAGCTCTAACTGTACATTGCCTCTTCACCAAGGATGGCCAAAACTGTCTGGGACTCAGACAGCTCTAACTGTACATTGCCTCTTCACCAAGGATGGCCAAAACTGACTGGGACTTAGACAGCTCTAACTGTACATTGCCTCTTCACCAAGGATGGCCAAAACTGTCTGGGACTCAGACAGCTCACTGTACATTGCCTCTTCACCAAGGATGGCCAAAACTGTCTGGGACTCAGGCAGCTCTAACTGTACATTGCCTCTTCACCAAGGAAGGCCAAAACTGTCTGAGACTCAGGCAGCTCTAACTGTACATTGCCTCTTCATCAAGGATGGCCAAAACTGTCTGGGACTCAGACAGCTCACTGTACATTGCCTCTTCACCAAGGATGGCCAAAACTGTCTGGGACTCAGGCAGCTCTAACTGTACATTGCCTCTTCACCAAGGATGACCAAAACTGTCTGGGACTCAGGCAGCTCTAACTGTACATTGCCTCTTCACCAAGGATGGCCAAAACTGTCTGGGACTCAGGCAGCTCTAACTGTACATTGCCTCTTCACCAAGGATGACCAAAACTGTCTGGGACTCAGGCAGCTCTAACTGTACATTGCCTCTTCACCAAGGATGACCAAAACTGTCTGGGACTCAGGCAGCTCTAACTGTACATTGCCTCTTCACCAAGGATGACCAAAACTGTCTGGGACTCAGGCAGCTCTAACTGTACATTGCCTCTTCACCAAGGATGACCAAAACTGTCTGGGACTCAGGCAGCTCTAACTGTACATTGCCTCTTCACCAAGGAAGGCCAAAACTGTCTGGGACTTAGACAGCTCTAACTGTACATTGCCTCTTCACCAAGGATGGCCAAAACTGTCTGGGACTCAGGCAGCTCTAACTGTACATTGCCTCTTCACCAAGGATGGCCAAAACTGTCTGGGACTCAGGCAGCTCTAACTGTAAATTGCCTCTTCACCAAGGATGACCAAAACTGTCTGGGACTCAGACAGCTCTAACTGTACATTGCCTCTTCACCAAGGATGACCAAAACTGTTTGGGACTCAGGCAGCTCTAACTGTACATTGCCTCTTCACCAAGGAAGGCCAAAACTGTCTGGGACTCAGACAGCTCACTGTACATTGCCTCTTCACCAAGGATGGCCAAAGCTGTCTGGGACTCAGGCAGCTCTAACTGTACATTGCCTCTTCACCAAGGATGACCAAAACTGTCTGGGACTCAGGCAGCTCTAACTGTACATTGCCTCTTCACCAAGGAAGGCCAAAACTGTCTGGGACTCAGGCAGCTCTAACTGTACATTGCCTCTTCACCAAGGATGGCCAAAACTGTCTGGGACTCAGACAGCTCTAACTGTACATTGCCTCTTCACCAAGGATGGCCAAAACTGACTGGGACTTAGACAGCTCTAACTGTACATTGCCTCTTCACCAAGGATGGCCAAAACTGTCTGGGACTCAGACAGCTCACTGTACATTGCCTCTTCACCAAGGATGGCCAAAACTGTCTGGGACTCAGGCAGCTCTAACTGTACATTGCCTCTTCACCAAGGAAGGCCAAAACTGTCTGGGACTCATGCAGCTCTAACTGTACATTGCCTCTTCATCAAGGATGGCCAAAACTGTCTGGGACTCAGACAGCTCACTGTACATTGCCTCTTCACCAAGGATGGCCAAAACTGTCTGGGACTCAGGCAGCTCTAACTGTACATTGCCTCTTCACCAAGGATGACCAAAACTGTCTGGGACTCAGGCAGCTCTAACTGTACATTGCCTCTTCACCAAGGATGGCCAAAACTGTCTGGGACTCAGGCAGCTCTAACAGTACATTGCCTCTTCACCAAGGATGACCAAAACTGTCTGGGACTCAGGCAGCTCTAACTGTACATTGCCTCTTCACCAAGGATGACCAAAACTGTCTGGGACTCAGGCAGCTCTAACTGTACATTGCCTCTTCACCAAGGATGACCAAAACTGTCTGGGACTCAGGCAGCTCTAACTGTACATTGCCTCTTCACCAAGGATGACCAAAACTGTCTGGGACTCAGGCAGCTCTAACTGTAAATTGCCTCTTCACCAAGGATGGCCAAAACTGTCTGGGACTCAGGCAGCTCTAACAGTACATTGCCTCTTCACCAAGGATGACCAAAACTGTCTGGGACTCAGGCAGCTCTAACTGTCCATTGCCTCTTCACCAAGGATGACCAAAACTGTCTGGGACTCAGGCAGCTCTAACTGTACATTGCCTCTTCACCAAGGATGACCAAAACTGTCTGGGACTCAGGCAGCTCTAACTGTACATTGCCTCTTCACCAAGGATGACCAAAACTGTCTGGGACTCAGGCAGCTCTAACTGTACATTGCCTCTTCACCAAGGAAGGCCAAAACTGTCTGGGACTCAGACAGCTCACTGTACATTGCCTCTTCACCAAGGATGGCCAAAGCTGTCTGGGACTCAGGCAGCTCTAACTGTACATTGCCTCTTCACCAAGGATGGCCAAAACGGTATGGGACTCAGACAGCTCTAACTGTACATTGCCTCTTTACCAAGGATGACCAAAACTGTCTGGGACTCAGGCAGCTCTAACTGTACATTTCCTCTTCACCAAGGATGGCCAAAACTGTCTGGGACTCAGGCAGCTCTAACTGTACATTGCCTCTTCACCAAGGATGGCCAAAACTGTCTGGGACTCAGGCAGCTCTAACTGTACATTGCCTCTTCACTAAGGATGGCCAAAACTGTCTGGGACTCAGGCAGCTCACTGTACATTGCCTCTTCATCAAGGATGGCCAAAACTGTCTGGGACTCAGGCAGCTCTAACTGTACATTGCCTCTTCACCAAGGATGGCCAAAACTGTCTGGGACTCAGACAGCTCTAACTGTACATTGCCTCTTCACTAAGGATGGCCAAAACTGTCTGGGACTCAGGCAGCTCTAACTGTACATTGCCTCTTCACCAAGGATGGCCAAAACTGTCTGGGACTCAGGCAGCTCTAACTGTACATTGCCTCTTCACCAAGGATGGCCAAAACTGTCTGGGACTCAGGCAGCTCTAACTGTACATTGCCTCTTCACCAAGGATGACCAAAACTGTCTGGGACTCAGGCAGCTCTAACTGTACATTGCCTCTTCACCAAGGATGACCAAAACTGTCTGGGACTCAGGCAGCTCTAACTGTACATTGCCTCTTCACCAAGGATGACCAAAACTGTCTGGGACTCAGGCAGCTCTAACTGTACATTGCCTCTTCACCAAGGATGGCCAAAACTGTCTGGGACTCAGGCAGCTCTAACTGTACATTGCCTCTTCACCAAGGATGGCCAAAACTGTCTGGGACTCAGGCAGCTCTAACTGTACATTGCCTCTTCACCAAGGATGGAAATAACTGTCTGGGACTCAGGCAGCTCTAACTGTAAATTGCCTCTTCACCAAGGATGACCAAAACTGTCTGGGACTCAGGCAGCTCTAACTGTACATTGCCTCTTCACCAAGGATGACCAAAACTGTCTGGGACTCAGGCAGCTCTAACTGTACATTGCCTCTTCACCAAGGAAGGCCAAAACTGTCTGGGACTTAGACAGCTCTAACTGTACATTGCCTCTTCACCAAGGATGGCCAAAACTGTCTGGGACTCAGGCAGCTCTAACTGTACTTTGCCTCTTCACCAAGGATGGCCAAAACTGTCTGGGACTCAGGCATCTCTAACTGTAAATTGCCTCTTCACCAAGGATGACCAAAACTGTCTGGGACTCAGGCAGCTCTAACTGTACATTGCCTCTTCACCAAGGATGGCCAAAACTGTCTGGGACTCAGGCAGCTCTAACTGTACATTGGCTCTTCACCAAAGATGGCCAAAACTGTCTGGGACACAGGCAGCTCTAACTGTACATTGCCTCTTCACCAAGGATGGCCAAAACTGTCTGGGACTCAGACAGCTCTAACTGTACATTGCCTCTTCACTAAGGATGGCCAAAACTGTCTGGGACTCAGGCAGCTCTAACTGTACATTGCCTCTTCACCAAGGATGGCCAAAACTGTCTGGGACTTAGACAGCTCTAACTGTACATTGCCTCTTCACCAAGGAAGGCCAAAACTGTCTGGGACTTAGACAGCTCTAACTGTACATTGCCTCTTCACCAAGGATGGCCAAAACTGTCTGGGGCTCAGACAGCTCTAACTGTACATTGCCTCTTCATCAAGGATGGCCAAAACTGTCTGGGACTCAGGCAGCTCTAACTGTACATTGCCTCTTCACCAAGGAAGGCCAAAACTGGCTGGGACTTAGACAGCTCTAACTGTACATTGCCTCTTCACCAAGGATGGCCAAAACTGTCTGGGACTCAGGCAGCTCTAACTATACATTGCCTCTTCACCAAGGATGGCCAAAACTGTCTGGGACTCAGGCAGCTCTAACTGTACATTGCCTCTTCACTAAGGATGGCCAAAACTGTCTGGGACTCAGGCAGCTCACTGTACATTGCCTCTTCATCAAGGATGGCCAAAACTGTCTGGGACTCAGGCAGCTCTAACTGTACATGCCTCTTCACCAAGGATGGCCAAAAATGTCTGGGACTCAGGCAGCTCTAACTGTACATTGCCTCTTCACCAAGGATGGCCAAAACTGTCTGGGGCTCAGACAGCTCTAACTGTACATTGCCTCTTCACCAAGGATGACCAAAACTGTCTGGGACTCAGGCAGCTCTAACTGTACATTGCCTCTTCACCAAGGATGACCAAAACTGTCTGGGACTCAGGCAGCTCTAACTGTACATTGCCTCTTCACCAAGGATGACCAAAACTGTCTGGGACTCAGGCAGCTCTAACAGTACATTGCCTCTTCACCAAGGAAGGCCAAAACTGTCTGGGACTCAGGCAGCTCTAACTGTACATTGCCTCTTCATCAAGGATGGCCAAAACTGTCTGGGACTCAGACAGCTCACTGTACATTGCCTCTTCACCAAGGATGGCCAAAACTGTCTGGGACTCAGGCAGCTCTAACTGTACATTGCCTCTTCACCAAGGATGGCCAAAACTGTCTGGGACTCAGACAGCTCTAACTGTACATTGCCTCTTCACTAAGGATGGCCAAAACTGTCTGGGACTCAGGCAGCTCTAACTGTACATTGCCTCTTCACCAAGGATGGCCAAAACTGTCTGGGACTTAGACAGCTCTAACTGTACATTGCCTCTTCACCAAGGAAGTTCAAAACTGTCTGGGACTTAGACAGCTCTAACTGTACATTGCCTCTTCACCAAGGATGGCCAAAACTGTCTGGGGCTCAGACAGCTCTAACTGTACATTGCCTCTTCATCAAGGATGGCCAAAACTGTCTGGGACTCAGGCAGCTCTAACTGTACATTGCCTCTTCACCAAGGAAGGCCAAAACTGGCTGGGACTTAGACAGCTCTAACTGTACATTGCCTCTTCACCAAGGATGGCCAAAACTGTCTGGGACTCAGGCAGCTCTAACTATACATTGCCTCTTCACCAAGGATGGCCAAAACTGTCTGGGACTCAGGCAGCTCTAACTGTACATTGCCTCTTCACTAAGGATGGCCAAAACTGTCTGGGACTCAGGCAGCTCACTGTACATTGCCTCTTCATCAAGGATGGCCAAAACTGTCTGGGACTCAGGCAGCTCTAACTGTACATTGCCTCTTCACCAAGGATGGCCAAAACTGTCTGGGACTCAGGCAGCTCTAACTGTACATTGCCTCTTCACCAAGGATGGCCAAAACTGTCTGGGGCTCAGGCAGCTCTAACTGTACATTGGCTCTTCACCAAAGATGGCCAAAACTGTCTGGGACACAGGCAGCTCTAACTGTACATTGCCTCTTCACCAAGGATGGCCAAAACTGTCTGGGACTCAGACAGCTCACTGTACATTGCCTCTTCACCAAGGATGGCCAAAACTGTCTGGGACTCAGGCAGCTCTAACTGTACATTGCCTCTTCACCAAGGATGGCCAAAACTGTCTGGGACTCAGACAGCTCTAACTGTACATTGCCTCTTCACTAAGGATGGCCAAAACTGTCTGGGACTCAGGCAGCTCTAACTGTACATTGCCTCTTCACCAAGGATGGCCAAAACTGTCTGGGACTTAGACAGCTCTAACTGTACATTGCCTCTTCACCAAGGAAGGCCAAAACTGTCTGGGACTTAGACAGCTCTAACTGTACATTGCCTCTTCACCAAGGATGGCCAAAACTGTCTGGGGCTCAGACAGCTCTAACTGTACATTGCCTCTTCATCAAGGATGGCCAAAACTGTCTGGGACTCAGGCAGCTCTAACTGTACATTGCCTCTTCACCAAGGAAGGCCAAAACTGGCTGGGACTTAGACAGCTCTAACTGTACATTGCCTCTTCACCAAGGATGGCCAAAACTGTCTGGGACTCAGGCAGCTCTAACTATACATTGCCTCTTCACCAAGGATGGCCAAAACTGTCTGGGACTCAGGCAGCTCTAACTGTACATTGCCTCTTCACTAAGGATGGCCAAAACTGTCTGGGACTCAGGCAGCTCACTGTACATTGCCTCTTCATCAAGGATGGCCAAAACTGTCTGGGACTCAGGCAGCTCTAACTGTACATTGCCTCTTCACCAAGGATGGCCAAAACTGTCTGGGACTCAGGCAGCTCTAACTGTACATTGCCTCTTCACCAAGGATGGCCAAAACTGTCTGGGGCTCAGGCAGCTCTAACTGTACATTGGCTCTTCACCAAAGATGGCCAAAACTGTCTGGGACACAGGCAGCTCTAACTGTACATTGCCTCTTCACCAAGGATGACCAAAACTGTCTGGGACTCAGGCAGCTCTAACTGTACATTGCCTCTTCACCAAGGATGACCAAAACTGTCTGGGACTCAGGCAGCTCTAACAGTACATTGCCTCTTCACCAAGGAAGGCCAAAACTGTCTGGGACTCAGGCAGCTCTAACTGTACATTGCCTCTTCATCAAGGATGGCCAAAACTGTCTGGGACTCAGACAGCTCACTGTACATTGCCTCTTCACCAAGGATGGCCAAAACTGTCTGGGACTCAGGCAGCTCTAACTGTACATTGCCTCTTCACCAAGGATGGCCAAAACTGTCTGGGACTCAGGCAGCTCTAACTGTACATTGCCTCTTCACCAAGGATGACCAAAACTGTCTGGGACTCAGGCAGCTCTAACTGTACATTGCCTCTTCACCAAGGAAGGCCAAAACTGTCTGGGACTCAGACAGCTCACTGTACATTGCCTCTTCACCAAGGATGGCCAAAGCTGTCTGGGACTCAGGCAGCTCTAACTGTACATTGCCTCTTCACCAAGGATGGCCAAAACGGTATGGGACTCAGACAGCTCTAACTGTACATTGCCTCTTTACCAAGGATGACCAAAACTGTCTGGGACTCAGGCAGCTCTAACTGTACATTTCCTCTTCACCAAGGATGGCCAAAACTGTCTGGGACTCAGGCAGCTCTAACTGTACATTGCCTCTTCACCAAGGATGGCCAAAACTGTCTGGGACTCAGGCAGCTCTAACTGTACATTGCCTCTTCACTAAGGATGGCCAAAACTGTCTGGGACTCAGGCAGCTCACTGTACATTGCCTCTTCATCAAGGATGGCCAAAACTGTCTGGGACTCAGGCAGCTCTAACTGTACATTGCCTCTTCACCAAGGATGGCCAAAACTGTCTGGGACTCAGGCAGCTCTAACTGTACTTTGCCTCTTCACCAAGGATGGCCAAAACTGTCTGGGACTCAGGCAGCTCTAACTGTACATTGCCTCTTCACCAAGGATGGCCAAAACTGTCTGGGACTCAGGCAGCTCTAACTGTACATTGGCTCTTCACCAAAGATGGCCAAAACTGTCTGGGACACAGGCAGCTCTAACTGTACATTGCCTCTTCACCAAGGATGGCCAAAACTGTCTGGGACTCAGGCAGCTCTAACTGTACATTGCCTCTTCACTAAGGATGGCCAAAACTGTCTGGGACTCAGGCAGCTCACTGTACATTGCCTCTTCATCAAGGATGGCCAAAACTGTCTGGGACTCAGGCAGCTCTAACTGTACATTGCCTCTTCACCAAGGATGGCCAAAACTGTCTGGGACTCAGGCAGCTCTAACTGTACTTTGCCTCTTCACCAAGGATGGCCAAAACTGTCTGGGACTCAGGCAGCTCTAACTGTACATTGCCTCTTCACCAAGGATGGCCAAAACTGTCTGGGACTCAGGCAGCTCTAACTGTACATTGCCTCTTCACCAAGGATGGAAATAACTGTCTGGGACTCAGGCAGCTCTAACTGTAAATTGCCTCTTCACCAAGGATGACCAAAACTGTCTGGGACTCAGGCAGCTCTAACTGTACATTGCCTCTTCACCAAGGATGACCAAAACTGTCTGGGACTCAGGCAGCTCTAACTGTACATTGCCTCTTCACCAAGGAAGGCCAAAACTGTCTGGGACTTAGACAGCTCTAACTGTACATTGCCTCTTCACCAAGGATGGCCAAAACTGTCTGGGACTCAGGCAGCTCTAACTGTACTTTGCCTCTTCACCAAGGATGGCCAAAACTGTCTGATACTCAGGCAGCTCTAACTGTAAATTGCCTCTTCACCAAGGATGACCAAAACTGTCTGGGACTCAGGCAGCTCTAACTGTACATTGCCTCTTCACCAAGGATGGCCAAAACTGTCTGGGACTCAGGCAGCTCTAACTGTACATTGCCTCTTCACCAAGGAAGGCCAAAACTGGCTGGGACTTAGACAGCTCTAACTGTACATTGCCTCTTCACCAAGGATGGCCAAAACTGTCTGGGACTCAGGCAGCTCTAACTATACATTGCCTCTTCACCAAGGATGGCCAAAACTGTCTGGGACTCAGGCAGCTCTAACTGTACATTGCCTCTTCACTAAGGATGGCCAAAACTGTCTGGGACTCAGGCAGCTCACTGTACATTGCCTCTTCATCAAGGATGGCCAAAACTGTCTGGGACTCAGGCAGCTCTAACTGTACATTGCCTCTTCACCAAGGATGGCCAAAACTGTCTGGGACTCAGGCAGCTCTAACTGTACATTGCCTCTTCACCAAGGATGGCCAAAACTGTCTGGGGCTCAGGCAGCTCTAACTGTACATTGGCTCTTCACCAAAGATGGCCAAAACTGTCTGGGACACAGGCAGCTCTAACTGTACATTGCCTCTTCACCAAGGATGACCAAAACTGTCTGGGACTCAGGCAGCTCTAACTGTACATTGCCTCTTCACCAAGGATGACCAAAACTGTCTGGGACTCAGGCAGCTCTAACAGTACATTGCCTCTTCACCAAGGAAGGCCAAAACTGTCTGGGACTCAGGCAGCTCTAACTGTACATTGCCTCTTCATCAAGGATGGCCAAAACTGTCTGGGACTCAGACAGCTCACTGTACATTGCCTCTTCACCAAGGATGGCCAAAACTGTCTGGGACTCAGGCAGCTCTAACTGTACATTGCCTCTTCACCAAGGATGGCCAAAACTGTCTGGGACTCAGGCAGCTCTAACTGTACATTGCCTCTTCACCAAGGATGACCAAAACTGTCTGGGACTCAGGCAGCTCTAACTGTACATTGCCTCTTCACCAAGGATGACCAAAACTGTCTGGGACTCAGGCAGCTCTAACTGTACATTGCCTCTTCACCAAGGATGACCAAAACTGTCTGGGACTCAGGCAGCTCTAACTGTACATTGCCTCTTCACCAAGGATGGCCAAAACTGTCTGGGACTCAGGCAGCTCTAACTGTACATTGCCTCTTCACCAAGGATGGCCAAAACTGTCTGGGACTCAGGCAGCTCTAACTGTACATTGCCTCTTCACCAAGGATGGAAATAACTGTCTGGGACTCAGGCAGCTCTAACTGTAAATTGCCTCTTCACCAAGGATGACCAAAACTGTCTGGGACTCAGGCAGCTCTAACTGTACATTGCCTCTTCACCAAGGATGACCAAAACTGTCTGGGACTCAGGCAGCTCTAACTGTACATTGCCTCTTCACCAAGGAAGGCCAAAACTGTCTGGGACTTAGACAGCTCTAACTGTACATTGCCTCTTCACCAAGGATGGCCAAAACTGTCTGGGACTCAGGCAGCTCTAACTGTACTTTGCCTCTTCACCAAGGATGGCCAAAACTGTCTGGGACTCAGGCAGCTCTAACTGTAAAATGCCTCTTCACCAAGGATGACCAAAACTGTCTGGGACTCAGGCAGCTCTAACTGTACATTGCCTCTTCACCAAGGATGGCCAAAACTGTCTGGGACTCAGGCAGCTCTAACTGTACATTGGCTCTTCACCAAAGATGGCCAAAACTGTCTGGGACACCGGCAGCTCTAACTGTACATTGCCTCTTCACCAAGGATGGCCAAAACTGTCTGGGACTCAGACAGCTCTAACTGTACATTGCCTCTTCACTAAGGATGGCCAAAACTGTCTGGGACTCAGGCAGCTCTAACTGTACATTGCCTCTTCACCAAGGATGGCCAAAACTGTCTGGGACTTAGACAGCTCTAACTGTACATTGCCTCTTCACCAAGGAAGGCCAAAACTGTCTGGGACTTAGACAGCTCTAACTGTACATTGCCTCTTCACCAAGGAAGGCCAAAACTGTCTGGGACTTAGACAGCTCTAACTGTACATTGCCTCTTCACCAAGGAAGGCCAAAACTGACTGGGACTTAGACAGCTCTAACTGTACATTGCCTCTTCACCAAGGATGGCCAAAACTGTCTGGGACTCAGGCAGCTCTAACTATACATTGCCTCTTCACCAAGGATGGCCAAAACTGTCTGGGACTCAGGCAGCTCTAACTGTACATTGCCTCTTCACTAAGGATGGCCAAAACTGTCTGGGACTCAGGCAGCTCACTGTACATTGCCTCTTCATCAAGGATGGCCAAAACTGTCTGGGACTCAGGCAGCTCTAACTGTACATTGCCTCTTCACCAAGGATGGCCAAAACTGTCTGGGACTCAGGCAGCTCTAACTGTACATTGCCTCTTCACCAAGGATGGCCAAAACTGTCTGGGGCTCAGACAGCTCTAACTGTACATTGCCTCTTCATCAAGGATGGCCAAAACTGTCTGGGACTCAGGCAGCTCTAACTGTACATTGCCTCTTCACCAAGGAAGGCCAAAACTGACTGGGACTTAGACAGCTCTAACTGTACATTGCCTCTTCACCAAGGATGGCCAAAACTGTCTGGGACTCAGGCAGCTCTAACTATACATTGCCTCTTCACCAAGGATGGCCAAAACTGTCTGGGACTCAGGCAGCTCTAACTGTACATTGCCTCTTCACTAAGGATGGCCAAAACTGTCTGGGACTCAGGCAGCTCACTGTACATTGCCTCTTCATCAAGGATGGCCAAAACTGTCTGGGACTCAGGCAGCTCTAACTGTACATTGCCTCTTCACCAAGGATGGCCAAAACTGTCTGGGACTCAGACAGCTCTAACTGTACATTGCCTCTTCACTAAGGATGGCCAAAACTGTCTATGACTCAGGCAGCTCTAACTGTACATTGCCTCTTCACCAAGGATGGCCAAAACTGTCTGGGACTTAGACAGCTCTAACTGTACATTGCCTCTTCACCAAGGAAGGCCAAAACTGACTGGGACTCAGGCAGCTCTAACTATACATTGCCTCTTCACCAAGGATGGCCAAAACTGTCTGGGACTTAGACAGCTCTAACTGTACATTGCCTCTTCACCAAGGAAGGCCAAAACTGACTGGGACTTAGACAGCTCTAACTGTACATTGCCTCTTCACCAAGGATGGCCAAAACTGTCTGGGACTCAGGCAGCTCTAACTGTACATTGCCTCTTCATCAAGGATGGCCAAAACTGTCTGGGACTCAGGCAGCTCTAACTGTACATTGCCTCTTCACCAAGGAAGGCCAAAACTGACTGGGACTTAGACAGCTCTAACTGTACATTGCCTCTTCACCAAGGATGGCCAAAACTGTCTGGGACTCAGGCAGCTCTAACTATACATTGCCTCTTCACCAAGGATGGCCAAAACTGTCTGGGACTCAGGCAGCTCTAACTGTACATTGCCTCTTCACTAAGGATGGCCAAAACTGTCTGGGACTCAGGCAGCTCTAACTGTACATTGGCTCTTCACCAAGGATGGCCAAAACTGTCTGGGACTTAGACAGCTCTAACTGTACATTGCCTCTTCACCAAGGATGGCCAAAACTGTCTGGGACTCAGACAGCTCACTGTACATTGCCTCTTCACCAAGGATGGCCAAAACTGTCTGGGACTCAGGCAGCTCTAACTGTACATTGCCTCTTCACCAAGGATGGCCAAAACTGTCTGGGACTCAGGCAGCTCTAACTGTACATTGGCTCTTCACCAAAGATGGCCAAAACTGTCTGGGACACAGGCAGCTCTAACTGTACATTGCCTCTTCACCAAGGATGGCCAAAACTGTCTGGGACTCAGACAGCTCTAACTGTACATTGCCTCTTCACTAAGGATGGCCAAAACTGTCTGGGACTCAGGCAGCTCTAACTGTACATTGCCTCTTCACCAAGGATGGCCAAAACTGTCTGGGACTTAGACAGCTCTAACTGTACATTGCCTCTTCACCAAGGATGGCCAAAACTGTCTGGGACTCATGCAGCTCTAACTGTACTTTGCCTCTTCACCAAGGATGGCCAAAACTGTCTGGGACTCAGGCAGCTCTAACTGTAAAATGCCTCTTCACCAAGGATGACCAAAACTGTCTGGGACTCAGGCAGCTCTAACTGTACATTGCCTCTTCACCAAGGATGGCCAAAACTGTCTGGGACTCAGGCAGCTCTAACTGTACATTGGCTCTTCACCAAAGATGGCCAAAACTGTCTGGGACACCGGCAGCTCTAACTGTACATTGCCTCTTCACCAAGGATGGCCAAAACTGTCTGGGACTCAGACAGCTCTAACTGTACATTGCCTCTTCACTAAGGATGGCCAAAACTGTCTGGGACTCAGGCAGCTCTAACTGTACATTGCCTCTTCACCAAGGATGGCCAAAACTGTCTGGGACTTAGACAGCTCTAACTGTACATTGCCTCTTCACCAAGG